>CM070041.1:18848357-18859408 GCA_036250615.1 Ptychadena robeensis
AACACTGCTATGAAGAAGACCGTACCTCCTCCCACCTTGAAGTAGGCGGTGGAAATGTAGTCTTGGGGCTGCGTTCTGCTGCTGGGCCTGGACCGACTCCATATTGTCCAAGGATCATGAATTCTTCGGGTTTCAACAGATTCCGACCAATCTCACTGCCATCATCAGAGTTTAAGACGAAGATGGATTTGCACCAGACAATGACCCAAAGCATTCCACAAGAGTACAAGGAATGGCTTCGAGAAGAGGATTCACACTCTGGATGGCCCCAGTCAAAGTCCGGACCTTAACCCAATTGAAATGTTTGGTAGAGACCTGAAAAGTTGTACATGCCAGATGTCCCTCCAACGTCTCTCAATTGGCTATATGTTCTTCAAGGAGGAATGGGCAAAATCCCCATCAGCAGATGTGAGAGACGGTTTAGTGGTTACAGGAGCGTTTAGTTGGAGTAATGGCTGCAAAGGAGAGCCAACCAGCTACTAATACAACGGGTTCACATACTAATGCACATGTAAGATTTTCAGTGTTGGGACCTAAACCATCCTTTGTTTACTGAAAATGAAAATTATCTTTTTTGTGTGTGGTCTACTATTTGGGAGGTGTGCTTACAAATTGGGATTAGATGTATGTCTAATAAAGGTTCTTTTAAAATGTTTCTGCTGGAAGGTGAACCTCCGCCCCAGTGTCAAGTCTTTTGCAGACTCCAAGAGGTTTTCCTCCAAGATTGCCGCATTTTTTTTTTTTTATGCAGTGTCAGTGCAGCCGCCCGCGATCACATCCATAGAGAATGAATGGATGCGGTTACAAAACACATCCAGTCATGTCTATGGGGACGATTGCCCGCAGCTCGCACCTAAAAACACGGGAGCCCGCGTTTCAGCCTGCCGGCGCAACTGGGAACAAGCACTTATATAATATCAAAGCCGGTGGATTTTGCATTTTCCTACAGAAAACAAGTGATTTTGTTTTTAAATCAGATAACTGAATTCCCATCAACCCTGCCTTCTGCCTGGCTTCACATTGTGGGTTAATGGAAGAAAAATGTTGCTCTTTTAAACATGGCACAATCGCAGACATGATTACGTAGGCTCTATTTATAACAAGCAAAGAAATCATCAAACTGTAAGATATATAGCAGTGGCATTGCATTGTGAGTTCCAGGCGTCTCTTCTGTATATCTGGAGGCCTTCAGAAGTCCTGAGAGAGGCCAGATTCTTTAATCCTGAGAGCAGAAGAACGTCAACTTGGATAACAGGCCCGCTTAAAAAACACAGCTATGTTAACCCGTTTAATGAAATGTAATGTTCTACGGTGGGGAACAATGTGCTTCTTGTTCTGCAGACAGCAAAGGGTGTCAGGCACTTTGTGAAAAGTTGTGTAAGGTGAAGCACGTAGAAGGGATTGCAGATCAGCTGCCACACAGGATTTTGGCCACCCTTTACCCACACCCAATAAAAATGTCACCAGATGGGGGTAAAAGCCCGGTCACCACTTTATTAGAAAGATGCTTTTGCCAACAATAAATTAGTCTTAAAACACTATTAACTGTGGAGGTCAGCCACAGGTTAATCCCAGGAATTATAGACCCGACCATTGTGTTCTGCTTTATAAGATAATAGTTTCTGCAGAACACCCTCCCTGTCGCTTTCCAAATGCAGATGCAATGGGAAGGATACTAAAGATGAAAAGTAAATAGGAGGAGGCCACAAAAACTCTAGAAAGAAAAACTGTTTTTCCTTGTAGTAAGTTCCCTTGCTCAATGCAATGGTTAAATGCTTGGTTTATTAATGCTTAATTATGCTTGGTTTATTATTAATGCTTAATTATGTCGTCCTGTACAATGCAGGATTTTAAAAAAAGTTGACTCCAGCAATATTGGTTTAACCGGAAGCTTTGACACCCCCCTGCTTAAAATTAATTTTCTACCTTGGAAATTTGACCATATCTATCAAAATACATTTTATATATAATAATGAAGCAAATAAGTACAAATAAAAATGGAAGGGAATGACTATAGAGGTCTTTTGGACCTCTTACCCATTCCTAAAGGCTTAATGAGAGAAAAAACACAACCGCTATTATAAAGACGCTATTAAAAAATCCTTAAAAAAACTTTTTATGGCATAGTTAACCATAACACTTAATACTTGGGGTGGATTCCACCTCAAATATCAACCCTAACAGTTTGACATTGCAGGCACATTAAGTCATTATTAAACAATATTTTGGACCAATATGTTTTTTAAAACATTATACATTGTACACAACCAGTGGTTTGTTGTTTTACAACAGTCAATAAAATCATGTTCATACATTATGGACTACATCACAATACAGTTAGATGCACAGAGTTCCAAGCATTTTGTGATCCTCTCACTTTATATTCCTCCGATGCGTTTCGCCCACTTGGCTTCCTCAGAGAGGTGTGTCAGACTGGCTGTACTCTGCTTTAAATTTCCAACCTCCATCCTCCCCTCTTCACATCTCTGGGATTTGTGCGCAAAACCACAATTGCCATGGAGATCCATGGTACCACCCCATCACCCCATTTATGACGCTAAAGTGGACCCAAAAGGGAATGGCAGGTCCGATTCAGAATAGCAGCATGCGCGCGATAGGTAAGTAGTGGGTAAGTGTAGCTTGGGGTGAGTTTGTTTTGCAACAAAGCTACACTCGGAGTAACCCCCAAGGGAGGTTAAATGGGAGTACACTAAGATATCACCAATAACTAGTGATGGCCGAACATCGGCCTGGACTGTCCGCGAACGGGCGGGTCGGACTTTTAAAGAAGTACGCCGTCCGCCTGTTCGCGGACACATTCAAATTCCCCGCCTCTAGGCTTCATGCCCGGTCTTCTAGTGAAAAGATTCTTCCTTCGGCACGATCTCGCAGGTTCTGATCCTGCCAGAGGACCTTGCAGACAGTTCGGCCATCACTACCAATAACATAAAACAATGGATAGCAGTAGAAAACCACAAAAGGAATATAGCCCAATGTATTTTACCCTCAGGGAAACGAGCAGATAACCCCTGCAGTTGGTCATCATTGTAAATATTTGTTATCCCAGTTTTAAGGCCCAACTATTCATCTGCTGACAGAATATACTCACCTACTATATTCCTCCATATCAGTGGCATGTCTATGTGCTTGTAATTAGTGATGAGCAGCATAGCCAATATTCGAATTTGGGACATTTCTCAAATATTCTCCAAATTAGTTTGAGATCTGTTTACTTTTTTGCAAATATCACTTCTACATGCGAATATTGTGATCACAATGTCAAGGCAACATCGAACTCGATTGGAGACAGGTTTTTCTAAGTAGGATCGCCGATGATCGATCAAATGGAAAACTGACCGGAATATTCAAGATTACTATTACTATATTACTTTAGCACTATATTCCAGATTTTCGCATTGAATATTTGTGCTACTTGTAATCGGTGATTTTGCTGATCACTGATGATAATGAGCTATCCCTCCTGATATCAACCCTCTTTTGTACTATGAAGGGAGCTGGACAACCAATAGGAGTTGTGTTTAGGCCAGTGGTTCCCAAACTTTCCTTGCAGGGCCCCTCTTTTCTATTTAGGAACATTAGGTTAAGAATGAGGGCCAGCGCCCCCATGGAATACCCTCGCGCCCACCCAGTTTGGGAACCATTGGTTTAGGCCATGCAGGTAACGGTGTGGACCTAACACAAAGGGCGAAGCCTCATATATGCAGACTCTGGAGCACCACGTGAACGGGGCATGGCAGTATATTTAAAGCCAATGATAACTAAATGAGATAAGGAATAATTTTAGCCTGGAAATTCTCAATGTGTGAGATCGGCTGTTTATAAATTTTACCATCTGAACAGATATATCACACTGGATGCTAGGCCATTAAGAATAGCTTTCCCGGAAGCTACTAACCTTTGTATCGCATAATTTGTTAAAAACGAAAGCAGAAGACAACCCTATTGATTCATGTCTATGCCACCTTTCCACATTACAGTAAAGAAATGCAGAACTATCAGTTGGGTTTTATGGGTGGTTTCACACATGTGGTGCACAATTATATGAGCAATGTTGTTTGTCAACAGCTTAGTTGTGGCAAACATCTAAAAAAACACATTGTAACATATGAGGTGTGAAAACTATGTAAGTTGTGGTATGTGGATTGTCATAAAAAGTGCAGGTATGCTTCTGTGATCATTTACGATCCATTAAAAAACAATGAGACTGTCCTGCTATGGACCCTATCCCTATGGACCCTATCTACTATAGAAGATCATAGTCTGAGAATGATCCACATAAAGGGTTTAAGTGCTACACTGGAAACCAGGCTTCTGAAATACCTAGAAATTTTCCCCCCAAAACACCTTTATACTCAGATCTTTTCTTATTCTCACTATTTCCACAGAACAGCTGACCTAATTCAGGGCTGTGAGCCAAGCCCTCTGTGTCCGGAGATATTTGGAAAGACCATCATACAATGGACATCATAGGAATAACATTTGACTGGGCTGATTTCAGTGGAAAGAGTTGGCAAATACCAGAAAAACGATTCTGTCCTAAACAACAGCACTTGGCAAATGAGAGACCAAAGCCTGTTCTGAGACAAGGAAATGTAAACGTCAAAGTGTTTAAAGCAACCCTGTCAGGTCCCCAAAAACCTCCACTGAGCTCTCAACACATAAAAAGAACACAAGTGCTTATCCCTCTTGATGGCTGAGCTGCCGGACGCATCCAAAAAGAAGAAAACTTTCAGTGAAGTGTATTTGGAAATAGACAAATTCAGAAGCTGCCCTAGAAGAACTCTTATAAGCTGCTATTTTCCTGGTTGCCAAGTTGATGATGTCCTCATCACTGAATCCCAAGCAAGTCTATATAAAAGAAATAAAAAAAACAAAAAGCCCTCCATTCTAGAAAATGTCGGACGCCCACAGTCAAACACACATTTAAGGAGGAAAAAAGGGACGTGAGGTGCAGTCCTAGTGCAACAAAGTTTTTGTGAATGGTAAAGGAAAATATAAAATAATACATTTACAAAAATGTAGGTACAATGCTGGCCTGGCAAGTAGTAGTGATCGGTTACAGGTACAGGAGTTGCCGTGTACGTGTCACTCCAGCCATGGATAAGGTCACTTCCTGGTTATGGGTTCGGTAGGGATGGAGGTCTCTCCCTAGTTATTCACACTCAGTTTTTAGTAGGATTTTTGGTACATGTTTCTTTGTCAGCCATCTCACACAGTGGGCTTCTCCCACTGACCTCTGCACCCCACAGTAGTAACAAAATGGTGACAATTGAGTATTAATACCTTATCTTAATGAGAAAATGTTGTCAGGGCAGTCAGTGACATCATTATGTTCTTTCTACAAACCTACAGTTATGCCCCCCACACAAACACAGATTTTAGTGTCCGACAGACTAAAAACAATCAATTTATTTCAATTGTACAATCGGAGATTGATTGATGGAAAATAGAATATACTCCACATGGAATAATCGTCCATGAAATTGATCGTTTAATCGGGCGATTATTTTTTCAATCAGAAGTGCTGTGTACAGAGGGCATGGTCAATTGATGACAATGAAGTATTAGAATGCAAATGATCAAGAACGATCAAAATCCATCAAAATTTTGATCGGTCAATTTGTACTCAACCGATCAAAATTTTCCGACATGTCCAATCATGTTTTGATCGATTTTGTTCACAATTACGATCCAATTTAGTTGTGGGCATGCACCAATTTTCAGTTGACGGATCTGAAAATTTATCGTTTTTAATTGGTCAGCCGCTAATATCTGTTCATGTATGGGGTATGCCATTAGATAGGTTTCCACAATTGAAAACCGTTATGTAGTGCCGTCTAGTGATAAGACTAATTACTGAAGATAATTAACTACCCAAAGACTGGCAGCTTTTTGAGAACTAAAGACGGCCACTGCCAGAGCGGTCACCTAAGAAGTATATTTTTATACTTGTCCACCATTGTGACGGCTCAGAGGTAAGTAAAAATTGTATTACATTTTTTCTAACTAGTAGTTCTAGGTATGTGAGAGATATTTGAACTCTACCCAATAATGCAGCACTCGGGATCTCAGTGGCCAACCACCATGTGTTCCCAAAACTTATTTACTTCATCACAAAATATTTCCTCTTCATATACTAGAGACATGCACAGGTTCACTTTAAGTTTAAGATCAAATAGCCAGACAGACTCCTGTGATCTTTATAGACTTCATACATTGCATACGTCTTAAGCCCCCCATACACTTTTAGATTCCTCCATACAATTTCCATCAGACCTACCAACAACTATGTAGTATAGTGGCCTCCCTGCTATAATACATAGTGATTGGAAGGTGTAGAAAGGTCCTCATATTACATGGTTTTGGTAGAAGAAAAGTTGGTTGTACAGAAATTGCATGGTAATTGTATGGGGGGCTTTAAGCCCCCCATACACCACATACAATTACCATGCAATTTCTGTACAACCAACTTTTCTTTAAGCCCCCCATACAGCACATACAATTACCATGCAATTTCTGTACAACCAACCTTTCTTCTACCAAAACCATGTAATATGAGGACCTTTCTACACCTTCCAATCACTATGTATTCTATCAGGGAGGTCACTATACTACATAGTTGTTGGTAGATCTGATGGAAATTGTATGGAGGAATCTTAAGGTGTATGGGGGGCTTAAGGACTCATCTATATATTGTCAGAGATCATCACATGACAAAATATTACTGATTGTTTCATACGTCATCTCCCAGTCTGGATGAAAATCCTTTTGTTGCCTGCGAGCTCTGCTTGTTTCTCAGATTTTGTTCTGCAGAAGTTTTATCTACAGCTGAACTTCCTAGAAATCTTTTTTTATTCTTTCCAGAAGATTGCGATCAGACATTTTTATGACAAATAAGATGGTCACCACATGTCCCGTTTTCCTGGTCTGCTGTAACAAAAACATGAAGCTTGGAAACCTCCAAACATTCATTACAGATTAGGGACGACAATACATTTTACAGATAGTAGACATTGGTCAGCACGTACATAGCTTGTGAATTGATGTAAGGTCTACATACAAAAGCAGAAGGATATTGCGTACAGAAAACCTTTTTATCATCTTTATAACATATAGGGTTATGGGGGGGGGGGGGGGGGGATTCTGTAGTTCAGAGGGATAAGAAGATGACAATGCTAAATTAATTGTGTTGCAGAGTAATAATCTTAGTAAAGTAAAATGGAAAAGCAGCAAATCTACTGGTTGGATCAGGTAGGATCTTGTTTAGATAATAGGTCCCCAGCTTCCGTTGATCCTTTGCCCAGTTTTGATCACACATGTCAATAGTAGGTGCTTTTAGCCAGCCATACACAGTCGGATTCCATGGCCGCTCGATCACCCATCCGATCGATTCCGACGATTCTGCCGGGAATCGCAGGTGTGATCGATCGGCCAATTAAGAGAATCCGATCGCAGCATACCACCTTGTCCAACGGATTCCGGGACGATTCCGTGTCCGACTCCACCTCACAAATGGCAACTCCCCCTGATCTGTGCAGAATCGGATCAAAAAGACCAACATGTTGGTTCTCTGTTGGATCCGATTCTGAGCCCCTGATCAATCGGATGCGATCGATCGGACAAGGTGGGCTGCACACGATTCCGGCACGATCGATTCGCGTGCACGCGCCCGGAATCGATCGTGTCGGAATCCGGCCCGTGTATGGGAGCCTTTTGGCTGTGGACAGATGCCTGCATGGGTCTGGTCTGTGGTGGCCCCATGCACATCAACTTCAGGACTCAACTGTTTATATGACGCCCAAGACCATGTAATGGTTTGTTGATTACCCTTCCTTGGACCACTTCTGGTAACGACTTACCACTGCATAAGAGAACATCCCATAAAACCATCATTAATCTTCCTAGCCTTAAGCATGAGTACCAATACTGATAACCCCAGTCACACTCAGGGTTGCTTACCTGCTACAGCCAAGCCATCACCATTATCCTACTGGAATGTCACTGCTTCAACCTCTGGGATGTCAGTGATGATGCTGGAAAGGTAATGGGTGTCCTTGCCATATGGCTGCATTGTATTAGGAACAGGGGCTCTCACATGCTCGAAGGGGGGCAGAGTGCGCAGGAAATGTATTATTTGTACCACTGTAGGACACTTCACTACTAGGACACAATTTTAAAAATGATTTAGACCACCAGGGGGAGGTTAATAGATACTTTGACCCTGTTATTTAGGTGTCCTAAAGTCACTTTTCAAAGTCAACAAGATCCCTACAATTGCCCTTTGTTTTTGCTTCTGACACATCACCCTTAGGCCATGTGTCCAGCCGCAAGAAAAAGAGAAACGCAGTGGCCGATTCAAGAGCGGATTTCCAGTGACTTATGGGCAGTTTGTCCGCGGCTCAGGGCGCCCCATTAATTAACATAACAGAGATGCAGAAAAGCAATGCCTGAACAGCATTGGACGCTGCTTTTCCACATCTTGCAGGAATACCCATTGATCTTTAAAGCTAGCCATACACGTGTCGGATTCCATGGCCAATTGATCACTCACCCAATTGATTCCGGCGATCTCAGCGGGAATGGGAGCTGCGATCAATCAGCCAATTAAGAGGATCCGATCGCTGCATACCACCTTGTCCGAGTGATCGCGTCCATGTTGGTTCTCTGTCGGATCCAATTCCGAGCCCCCGATCAATTGGACGCGATCACTCGGACAAGGTGGTATGCAGCGATCGGATCCTCTTAATTGGCTGATTGATTGCAGCTCCCATTCCTGCTGAGATCGCCGGAATCAATTGGGTGAGTGATCATTTGGCCATGGAATCCGACACATGTATGGCTAGCTTTATGGACGTATCTCTGGGGGAACCATATGGCACTGCATTAAAGAAGTGGCATTCTGAAATTCCAAAATGGCAGGGCGGGCGTGCCGCTTATATAATGCAGAGTGGACACTGTCCTATTCATCAGAAAGGGAAATGACCCCTTTGCATATTTTTCCCCGATGCAGACAAAAAGTGGAAACATGCTTTCAAGAACTGACGGTCAACTTGCTGTGTAATATGTGCCAACTAACATATGAGAATATGATTTCCTTTACAGAGGTGTAAACTATTTGGCTAACGGGTCTTTAAATACTATCATTGTTTGTCAAATAAACACATGTATATGCAACAAAGGATTCCCAAAGTCAAATGAATTACCCAAAGTGAGAACGTAGCAATGTTGTTTGATTCATGGAGTCTCTGCTTGAGGGCCATTTCACACTAGTTGTGCTGCAGCAGTAATGTGGTACAGTACCGCAACGCAGTATGGCTGGTGTTACCGCAAGGTTTCCCACTGGCCCTGCGTTTGTGGTTTTGGTATAGTGCAACCTGAACTTCTAAAGTGTCTTCAGATAAGGTCACTCGTTCACGTGTATGTATTAATGACAGTATAAGTGATTAAAGATTGTAAATAGCAGCTATTTTATGTCAGAAGATAAGAAGAAATTTAATATGAAATATTTTAATTTGCTGATGAAAAATGTACGGTATATGTTTTAGTTTAACATTTTTGGTCCTGAAAATGACTCCCACACATAATTTTAAAACACTACACTATGAAAGACTGAAATCCTGCTCAAGAAAGCACATGTACAGGTCCATTAGAAGTTTGCCAGTGAACATCTAAATGATTCAGAGGAGTAGTAGATGAAAGTGTTGTGGCCAGATGAGACTGAGCCTTGTGTATGAGTATCCCAGCAGGGCAATGACCAAAATCACACGGCCAAGGAAACAAAGCATTGGCTCAAGAAGAAGCCTAGAGGCCTAGTCAGTCTCCAGACCTTAATCCTGTAGAAAATCTGTTGAGGGAGCTGAAGGTTTGGGTTGCCCAAAAAAAAAAAATACACACACAGGTGCATAACATTTTTAGTGAGCTACTCGGATGAGTACTAGGAGATGGTGTGTGGTACTCCCCCCATATGTAGCGTGGTTTAAAAGGGTCCTTCTTCCTCTTTGTCCTCTGCGTCAGCCTCCTGCATGATATATTCTGCTGCAGATGGACCTCCCTGTTCCTGATTGAGCCTCCGATTAGCTGTGTCCATCCACAGGTCCCCAGCTGGCTCACAAGCTTTGGGTCACAAGTTACTCACACAGTACAACACGTTTGAACCCCCAGATCTTATACCTCAGTAGTGACATCTTGACATTTTCTAGCTTAGTAACTAACCCGAGACTACCTGCAGTCCAAATGTCATCCTTTCATAGTCATATTCCAGCTGTCACACAGTGCTTTTTAGATTTTACCCTTACATATGCCTACTCTGACTTTCGTCCCCCATATTTCCAACACCCTTGGAAGTCCAATCTTTTTTTTTGAATACGTTATTTACATTCCCAATTTAACACCCCCTAACTTCAACCTTTTATAGTTATTATTGTTTCCTTGTGGTTATCCAAGTGACAAAAATTGTATACATTTTACAATAAAAACTGAAATAATTTTGGCAATTAACGTTTACAATAGTGTATACATGATAAAGGGAATTTGTTTTTACAGCTATTTGATGTGTTTGAGCTTTAATCTCAATTCAATCTGCAATATCAACTTCAGCCACCAGATGTCACTAGGGAGCATTTGCCATCAAAGCCCAACATGAGCACTGCTTCCTTCTCACACATCGGGGAGGAGCAGGAAAGCTGCATGCATTTCTCCCCTCTTTGTGTAGTACAGATGATTGGACATAATGTGGAGATAATATACCATGTACCATTTACAAGGGGTAAAAAAGACTATGCTGGAGTTTTCACACTGACATTGCAGATCTGGTTCATGAGGAATATTGGAGTCCTCTTGTTTACTTTCTAGTCGTAGTATACAAAGAAACCCAGCTCTGTTGGAAAGTTTAGTGGCACCCCTCTGGGAGTGAAACATCACACAGTGCAGATCGCACTCCCCACATGGGCGAGTGACACCACTGTGGTCAAGCCATACAATTTCTGTACAATCCACTTTTGTTCTACCAAAACCATGTAATATGAGGACCT
>CM070041.1:18859508-18920200 GCA_036250615.1 Ptychadena robeensis
TGTAGGGGGGGGGCTTTATGCGTACAGTGCCAAAATCCCACATTATATATATATATATATATATATATATATATATATATATAAAGATCGAGTATAGAAATTAAAAGCCTGGTGTGAAAACAAAGGCAACAGTTACATTTTATTTTAAAAGAAAGCACACTTTGGCGATATATCCATCAGCCAGACAGAAGGCAGCACTCATATCTATCACTGATATGTTCCATTCCTTTAACCTTGACATAGACTTGCAATTTTACATGCATGATTGAAATCCGTACATTTGATAGGACAAAAAGGATCAGTAGCCAATGTCAGACTTCTTTCTGCATAACTCCTAGATTAAATATTTTATGACTAACAAAATAAATATGGAAAATGAGTTATAAAAGATTATTTCATAGAAAGAAGCTTGTATGCGACAGCTACAGATTCTGCAATAATCGAAAGATTTTAGATCATTTTTACTGGCTTAACCTTAACCCACCCAATTGGATAACTCCATTGGCTGGCTGATGTATAACACACAGCTCTCACTTTTGTGGTGAACCCGCTGGGAACACATGGCTCGATATAGGTTCCCTGCAGCAGCGTCATGAGGTCATCTCGCTGCTGTCAGATATCGGAGGAGCTGGGGAGACAGCACTGTTTTGTCACCAGCTCCGATGATGCTTTGCACGGAGATCCGCGTTTTCCATGCAAAGCAATGGACATGGACCATGGTTTACGGTCATATCTGAAATCCCTGTTTTCAAGTGGGATTGATTGGTCCCGCTCAAAAACAGGCATGGCCTCATATGATATGGGCCAAATAGATGGTCGTGATGGCGCACGGCGCTCAAATTAGCCATCGATCTGGCCCATATCTATACCTGTGTTCGCTGTTTTACAGTTACTTTACAAGTCTTACTAAAGACCTCCATACACCTTACAATCTTACCATACAATTTCTGTACAATCAACTTTTGTTCTACCAAAACCATGTAATATGAGGACCTTTCTAACCCTTCCAATCACTATGTATCAGGGAGGCCACTTTACTACACAGTTGTTGGTAGATCTAATGGAAATTGTATTGATTGATCTTAAGGTGTATGGGGGGCTTAAAAAAGGCAAGGCTAAATTCCTCACTCAATGGAGAAAATGTTGTAGATTTCCTCCAGTATTCTGAGCTTGTTCCATCCCATTCTCCCTCATAAAGATGATCATGTGACCAAAAGCCTAGGCTTCTGTCGATGCAGAGGGAGATTTTTCACCATGGATAGCAATTTTTATCTATCCCAGACTATTAACACACATTTAAAAGGTAACTCTGCTTTTAATTTAGAGAGTTGTAATACACAATTGTTACTAAGGTCTTTTTTCATTATCTAACAATCACCTTTCTATATTGAGAAGCAGCTCATTGTGGTTTCTTCCTTTCATAAACAGAATATTTCTGTTTATGTACAGAGAACCCCTTAGAAATGTCCTGGGTACCCGATTCGCTCATTACTGTTACCTGCAGTGCATCTGTTTGTGGTGGATCATGTGACTAGAGCAGAAAGCCCCTCCCACTCAGTTGCCAGGAGGTAGGAAGTCATTCTTAGAAACAGGAAGTGAGTGGAATCCGAGTGTAAGCTCTAATAGAAATAGCAGCAGAGGTGGCAGTGAAAATCTGCTACGATCTTTACTGGGAGGATTTTTTTCTCTCAAATCAAATCAAAAGTTACATTTGAAATTTTAACTGCTCATATGACTTGACATGAATAATACATTTCATGTGGTTAGCTATAACAATGCTTGTTTGTCAACGTACGTAGCCAATTGCTCAAAAGTGAGAGTTCTGTTATGGCATCAGCTTGGAATACAAAAGACCACTTTAAAAATTAGAATGTACGCCAATACAAAAATGAAAAGAACTGCACCGGAACACGAAAAAGTCCAATGAACTATTAAATCATGGTTTTTACCCAGGACTCGGGCCTCCAGGGTGACCTGTTTATGGCTAGGGTTCTCTGAATGAAAAAAAGGATGATGTCCTCACCCGCAACATCAATCACCTGCAATTATAACAGTAGGGTTCTCAAGCTTTATCACAGTATAGAGAAAACTACAGCTGGATATAAAAAAACTCTGAGTTTATAGATATGGTTTACACAATGTGCACAGTAATATGTGTACAAGGATCATTGACATTTACAAAGGCAGTGACTGCTACTGGAATTGCAGCATGTTGAAGAGGTATAAGGACGGGTTCTCCAGGAAGAATCAAACAGAAGTGAATACATGACTTCAGATGAGACCTTTGGCTTACCATAGAGGTCAGTGAACACAAAGTAGTAAACTATTGTACTACTCTGGGATACAAAAAAAAAAAAGGAAGGTGTTACCTGCTTTCTGGACAAGCACTTAAATATGTTGCCTAGTGGAGTACAGGGCAGAACTATTTTTCCTACACATGAAATAGAAATGCGTAAGTAACACAGTACAGCGAAAGGTGTGGATCAGAAATTCATATTACAGGAAAACCTAACTGGTTCTTTTGGGTTTCTGCACTTTGTATATCATCGCTGCCTCTAAATTGCCTTGCTGCGCACATACAACAGAAGTGAAAATTTTAACTATTAGCAATATACATGTCTGGTTAGAAGTTTGCTTTTACTTGAACTTTAACTTAAATTTAACTGGAGGATTGGCAGTTGATATGTGATTGGGTGATTGAGGAAACACATCCAAAAAAAATACACGGGTCCATAGAGGAGCCATCGAGCTTAGCATGATGTCCTCGCGCTGCGCCGTATAACGAAGGAGCTCAAGGCGCACCACTGCTGCTTCATCGAGCTCAGTCAATGCTGTGGATGGGGACAAACATGTTGGTTCCCTATTCGATAGTTTATTCGAGGGGGAGTGATTCCGCTCAAAGAAACTGGTGGCCTTCATCAATTTGAGTACAATAGACCACCGTGCACGCATGAGATCTATTGAACTCGAATCGATACGAATATCGACTCGTGTATGGACACCCTAATAGTCAGTGGTATTCATTATTTTGGTCCAGAATGGATATTTTGCTTGGAAAAAAATGGGACATATCACCCAGTGCCCATCTCTGAGGAGGCAACTTCAACATTGCACCACTCACGGTTACAGTTCATAGGGAACTTCTACAATCCTACAATCTACGCCAAAGTTTTGGTTGTATTAAGCCTTTAATAAACCCTATTTACCTCAACTGTATTGGCAATGATGTGCCAAAGTAATATGTATTAAAAATACAATAGTACCAAGACAGGGGCAAAGCTAACAATATGAAATATCTGCGTATGACATATCAGCATATTATACCGTATGTCAACATATGAAATTATGGCAACTCTGAAAGCAACTGAATTTACAATGGAGAGAAGGAAAACATAAGGAACAATGAGATACAGGCATATATTTACAAGATAACATGAAGAGGGCACTGCAAAAACCACAGGCCACAATGATTTATAACCAATAATCAGATGGATTTTTTCCCTTTACCCCAAGCCACTGAAATAGCCTGCAGGCGAGGCGATAAATATATATATCAAATACACCATACATGAACATGGTATTTATTCAAGAAAGCTTTCTGTTCTGAAATCAAAGCCAAAATAAAAACAATACACATACGTTAATAACACAGTCAACAAGACAGCAACAAACTACTTTGTACAGTTCTATCAGCAAAAAAAAAAAAGAAAAAAAATTAACATTTTATAAATAAAAAGCAGGTCCCAGACCCGCTGAGTGCGAACCATTTCTTTTTTTTAAATAGGTGAATGAAGTAAATCCTATTTACAACAATATGAATTTGCAGAACAGTTGCAAGGGCAAGAAAAAAAGGTGCAAAGATGACAATCGTTCTTGTCGCGCTTACGAACTCAAGAGTTCTCATTATGCTGCGAAAGGTCAAAGCAGGATGAGTCCATCCAATCAAACTAAATAAAAAAAAATACATAACATAGACATTCTTAATTTCTTCCCCTCACTCAGCATGAACATATATGCATAATATTAAAAAAAAGATTCCAAGAAGGATTCCTCAGTATGATCTTCTTGCAGCTACAAAGTCCTCGTTATCCGGTAATTACGTTAGATTAATCTTGAAATCTTGAAGCTGTAAGTATCAGGCTGGATAAGTCCACCCCCTACTTAAAAAATGACCTCTAAAATCAAAAACATGGATCATAGTCCAAGAAGTATCTTGCGCTACAGTTTCTCATTAAGCCAAAAAGCCGCGGCAGCGGCGACGTGCCCGCCTTCTCTGGATGGTGGAAAGTCACCAGGCTTCTGTGTAACGGACGTCCACTTCTTTAAGGTTTGGCAGCTTTGCCTATAAAGAGAAAGATGCACAATTGTAAACCATCTTCACCCAATGATCTTCAGAGCTTAAATATTAGGACGTTCAAGCGGCAAACATATTATCTTGAGGTTATCAAAGTAACATTCGAACATAGGATAGGCGCAAGTCTATGGATACAATACGGGATTCCAGAATCTGGATCACTGAGGTAGCTAGCCTCCAAGGATTTTTTGTGCCAGAGTAAAAAGGCAAATCCAGTAACTCGATTCAAATTACACATTTTATTCTGGACACATAAAAAAATTGGTCTACTAGGATTGTGGCATATATTCTCATCTGCCTCCGGTTACATTATTACAATCCTATCTCACTCTATTATTGGAATTAAGATAAGTCGATAGATGACATTTCCTGGTCAAAATGTAAAGGGAAATCAGGACAGGTCGTAGCTATCACAGATAATTTGCAAAGCATAATACCTGCCATACACCCACAGACGGTGCAGACAGACCAGCTCAGATGAGCTCCGGAATGCAAACGTGATGACGTCATCACGTTGCATTCTGAGGCATCCTGGGGCTGCTTTAGTCGGCCGGGCACCCTTTGTGTGCCGGCCATTAGCTTCAATGAAGACGCCGGTCTTCATTGAAGTTAATGGCATCGGCTTCCATCGGCCAGAGGACATCCAACATGTCGGTTCTCTGGCCGGCCAAGCAGTGGGGCGACAGGGACCTGTCGCCCCATGTGGGCACACGGCGATTTTGCCGCTGACCGACGGCGCGCACGCACGTCGGTCAGCGGCAAAATCGGCGTGTGCCCACAAAATCGGCCGCTTATCCGTGTGTGTATGCCAGGCATTATGGGCTTTCTTTATTAAGGTGCCAACTAGTGTATAGCTAGTCAAGCCTGTTGTGTTTCTTCAATGACTTCAGATGATTTAGGGTGTGAAATGGGACTACACCTAATCTGTAGAAGACTGTAATCTGTAAGCTTTGTTTTTGGTCCTGTTTGTTTGTAGAATGTGTAGGGAAATATATACACTGTAATAGATGTAGTAACACAATGAGTTTGAGTATAGTATGAGAATAACCAGCAGTGACCTAGGAAGAGGCAGCGGAAGAATAAAAGAGGTTTTCTCTCTAGTGTGCATTCAGGTATAACCAGCAGGCAGTATATGAAGTTTCCAAGGCTGGCTGGAAATAGCAGAACTGGAATTTGAAGTGGTCCTCTGCTTCCCGAAATACAGCTTCTCTATGGGAAGACTAACCACACTAGTTGTGTATTCAGGATCAGGTGCTATATCAGCAGCTCCATTGTATAGAAAAAAACATGTCTAAAGGTGGTCATACATCAACTTTTGCTTGATTGCTCTTCAATTCAATCGCCTTGTGCAATTTATAGTATTTTTCGCTCTGTACACCTCACTTTTCCCCCCAAAATCAGAGGAAAAAATTTGTGCAGGGAAAAAGAGGGAAGGGGAGCGGACAGCCCGCTGGGAGACACAGACACTCACTCCGAGGTGGCAGCAGCCTTCTCCTCCCAAGTACATGCAGCCAACCCTTTCAGCACCCACAGCCAATAAGAGACAAGGAACCTTCATAGCTGGATTTCAGGTGGGAGAGAGGGATATTCAATAATAAGATAAGGTACTAGATTGTATATGCGTGTGTCTGTATGCATTTGTGTGTGTCCTTCTGTATAGCTTTTTTGTATGTATATTTGTGTTTGCCTGTAGTTATGTATGAGGACCTTTCTAAACCTTCCAATCACTATGTATTCTATCAGGGAGGCCACTATACTACACAGTTGTTGGTAGATCTAATGGAGATTGTATAGATCGATCTTAAGGTGTATGGGGGGGGGGGGGGCTCTAATCTCCTCTTATTCAGCTGACAAAAATGATTGCATTAGAAACAAATGTGAAATAACTTTTGTTGCAATTTGAAACTGTTGAGAAATTCTGATCCATATGAAGAAAGTAAAGGAAATCAGACCAATTAGTTGGTCAGTCAAGTGAGTCCAAATCTGGTAGCAGATCTGCTTATGTGTACCAGGCCTGAGGTAGCAGTAACAACTTTTGATATAGGTTTTGAGCACTGGTGTGGTATGGGTATTACAGGGTGTAAGCTGCTAAACCAGCTATGTAGGAATGAATGTATTTTAATTGAGCTAGAAGCGCTGTAAATATAACACATTCATGTCTTTACTTTACACCTACAAGCCATAGACATGGAAAGTGAAAAAAGGATGAGTAGACTGGTTCATAGTGTCATTCTATGCTCGTGTGTGGGAAGAGTTATTTTTAACACCACACAAACTAGGTAATCTAGAAAGATGCTCAACACCCGGGAAATGTTATAAATGGAACAGAATCTCAGGCAAAAATAACAAGAGTGGGTGACATTGCTGGGTGTGTACAGACAGGATAGGGCCATGGGTGTGCTGGTGTCGTTAGGATCTGGGAGAGATTTAAGCCACTCCAAGCTTTTGCTGATTAATTTAAAGCTGGCTAATTAAAGTTTCGAATTTCCAGTTAAGTAAGCTGGTAGATAACCTGTCTGGCATCTGCTGCAGGACTGGTTGGGAAGACTGTATGTTATAAATAGTTTAAGTGGGACAAAAAAAATAATAGCAGTTATGTATAGTGCTAGGCATTCATTTCATAGGGAAAGTTCTATACTTTAGTAACAGACTAGGAGGATAACAAACACATGCACCGAGCGAAAGCCTAGGTCCCTGTTGCCCCAAAGCTCGATCGGCCAGAGAACCGACATATAATACCATACCTGTTTCTTATTTAGATGCCACAATTACTCCTGTAGAATGACTATTGCCAGCATGAGTACATAACATAGTCTGGATGTGATTAATTGCCTTCTATATCAACTATTCTGGACAGAGGGCAATAATGGCCAGTATAAAGCACACTGCTTTATGGGGTAGGATAACATGATGAGAACTACCTAATGTAAAGGCCCACAGATGATGTCCCCATTCAAACTAATGGCATCAGCCAGAGATTTACGGACATGACGGGGCGGGACAGGACAGGGGCCTTTAGTGTTTTAAGTCCTCATTCTGTCAACAGATCATCTATCATTCTTTATTGTCAGTGTAAGAATCCTCACATTCATTCACCTACTTCATCCCTGGATTTTGATCAAATCAATACCAACCTATTTAAGTAAAGAAACAAGATTGCACAAAAACACAGGTACTTAAATTACCTTAAGATCCTCATATGTGTCCGCCGACAATTTGGTGCTATTCATGTTTAGGCTGCAGAGGCTTTTCATAGCTGAATATAAAGCAGAGAGATGACAAAGTTAGTTTTTCGAAGGGAGACAGCTAGAAAACGTACATTGATAAAGGAAGGCTTCTTACAGCTCAGTGCCAGCAGTCCAGCGTCTGTGACGGGGGTTTCACACAGGTTGAGAACTTGCAGCGCAGTCAGGTGCTCAGATAAAACCCGCAACCCAGCATCTCCAAACTGCACAGAAAAGAGACGTTTTACTTTATTGTTGTATATACTTGATTATAAACTGGTGTACTTATTTTATCTACAAAAACTGGGAAAACATATTGACTAGAGTATAAGAAAAATATAGAGAAAGCACCATTGCCCCTAGGAATGAATCAAACAGCTGAATCATAGTGCCACACCCTGAGTAAACTTATCAGAACACAGATTTATTATTATTATTATTACAGGATGGTTTTCAATGCACTGCTTAGGATTCAAACATGTAATATTTAAAAAGCCTTTTTTAATTATTTTTGGGACCAATACATGAAATAGAAACTTATTTTCATGTTTGAATCATAAGTAGTGGAGTTTTCTAATTGAAATTCCACCTTCTCCAGTATAAATTAACAAACAGTCCACTAGATGGCGCTGATGTGTGATTACATTTCACCAGCCGATTTCAGGAAAGCTGCCGATAGAATATTGAATACGCATCGGACCATTCACAGGGGCTGCCGGGATGGTTGTCAGAAATCAAGGTGCTTGCTGACCAGTGCCAACTCATTATCACCAGACAGGAACACTTTTCAGCAGGTAAAATATACCAGAAATGTAGAACTAGCAGCAATATAACTACAGGTAAAGGGAAACAAACTGAACCTGCATCATGGTAAGATGTGGCTCTTTGATTTCTGTCATTTACTGCACTCGTACTCGCTCCCCTCCTACTACATCCGGTTGGCTGCTGATCACAACCCCATCTTTAGTTCTACGTACCTGAGTAGACCACAGGTTGAGCTGTTTGAGTGAAGGCAGCTTGATGAGTTGCTCAGCACAGGCACTCGTTACATTGGTGAAGGCCAGACTGAGGTTTTCTAGGTTTCCAAAAGAGCCGGAGCTCAGTAACCTGGCTAGATCCGCGTCCTGCAAACAGGTAGACTCATTAAGCAAGGGGAACATATTTACTGATTATGTTGTAAAAAAAAAGGTACATATCAGATACAGATACTGGTGGGGTGGTCATGCATTTCGACCATAAAACCCAGGCAGAAGCACATAAGTGCATCTTATAGTCCAAAATATACAGTAATATTCACCCTGTTTAAAAGCTAAGGCTTTATTCTTCATATCCTTACAAAAACTTCTCATGAGCTGTCTAAGGTGACGTTACTTTGCTTCAATTAAAATTCCATCTTAGGCTTTGATGCAGCTGATCGACTACTAGCTATAGATTGCATGTTTTGGAAACAGTAATTTTCAGCCAAAATAGTTCCAAAAAAAAAACAAACATTCTTACCGTAGACTTGGATGGCAGTGTTAGGCGAGTGGGACCTCCTTTTCTTTGCTGTAAACAAATATATAAAGCAATCAACATTTGAAAGAATTTTGCAAATTGCACTTTTCTTAATAGATCAATGATCTGTTTCTGTTTTATTTTAGTTTCTGATAATCTCTATTAGATGTGCAACAAGAGAAAGCTAGTTCACAAGAGTGGTTGGCCATTGGTTTACAGGTAGCAACAAAACCCAGACACCACCACCGCAGAACCCAATCAACACCAACAACTATTTAACTAGCTTTGATGACCCTTCCACACCAAGTTATTTTCTATACGCATTGTAGCGGATCCCATGGGTGGATCCTGGATTGGAAGTATATCTCCCTATATTATGGGCTGTGGTTTCCTGGGCATATTACGGCAAAACCATCGTTGCCATTTGTTTAGTTTTTTTTCTGAGTCCCGGACTCTGGAGTGGGAGGGAAGGAACTGGGTGGGCCTTCCCACTCCACCCGGGGTACACTCCTGGGGTTGATTTTCAGCCAGACAGGAAGGCTGGTTGAAGAAGCTCTAGTTGCAAAAAGGGGGTGGACTAGAGGAGCTGAGGTCAGGTGTGTAGCCTGTGCGTGTAGTCCAACTCTCTTGCTGGAAAAATCATTCATATGGAAAGCCTGGAAGGGGATGTAGGACTGTTTGTCTGAAAATCATTGGTGAGTTGCAGCAGCTAAAACCAATTGATATTTGTTTGGTATGCTGCATGCATTAACGCTACTTCATGTGCTGCATGAAATTTGATTAAATGTGTGTTTTTTGGTGAAATGAACCTGAGTTTTTGTTGATCACATGGCTGTGATGGGGATCCCTTTCTCCTGATCTTTACAGCATCTACTTGGACACATTTGAACCTCTCATGACCTTACATTCGATAGTTCTCTTGTGAGTACTAGAACATGGTATTTTGTAAAAATTTGATTTTGTTTAAATGAAGTTTTTACGAAATGTAGAACTTACCAGCTCCTTCAGTTCACGCTGTCTGTCGCAAAGGTGCTCGTACATTTTCTTTCCTACATCTGTACTCTCCAGGGTAGATATGATCTGCAGCTGTGTATCATTGTTTTCTATGATGTTGTATTCCAGCATTAGACAAAGGATCTGAAAACCACAACAGGAGAATTCCAAAGTGAGCTCAAGGCTAATCAAAATCATGCCAATCAATAAGAATTGCAAAAAAAACAAAAGCTACCCATTATTTTTTTTCTTGCTTCTTTCTGCCAGATGCCGATGGGAGACCATTTAATATGCAAATTACATACTGTCTAGACAATAAGCCACAATATGTGCCTGTATCTGCATCCAACCTATGTGTATTGATGATGGACAGCTTGGTTAACCTAGCAGCAGTTTAAGCTTCCTGGTTGGTTCCCACAGCAGAGGTGGAAGTATTCTTGCAGGAAGCTCAAATTCTTTTACTTAATCCAACACAAAACACAAGTTGGCAAAAAGTGAGATTCTGGAAAGTAAAGCCCCTCATACACCTTACCATACAATTTCTGTACAATCAACTTTTATTCTACAAAACCATGCAATATGAGGACCTTTCTAAACCCTCCAATCACTATGTATTCTATCAGGGAGGACCCAGCACTACATAGCAGTGATATATATATATACCTTCCAATCACTATGTATTCTATCAGGGAGGCCACTATACTGCATAGTTGTTGGTAGATCTAAAGGAAATTGTATGGAGTGACCTAAAGGTGTATGGGGACCTCGGAGGTATCCTTCATTTGCATTTAATGTTAATGGTTTAAAGAATGCCAGACATTTCGTATAACCTGGCCCTCTTTGTAAAAAGTTTGGACACCCTTGGTGTATGCCATGTGGCCGTCCAACTCCTAATACTGTAATACAAATGCATATCCTTTTGTAGATATCAGATATATATAGAACTTTGTATATCTAATCTGTTTACTTGGCTGTTTTTTGGCATGACACAAAGTCATGTGTCTTTTCCAGGACTTGTGCAAAAAAATGATCGCCTTCTTCCAGATTATACTATACAGGCTCAATTCCTGTGAACTTTCTATACACACGATGAGCCAGCCTTGTAAGGCCCAGTATGTTGCTCCATCCACATAGGTGAGTGCAATGTCTGCATGACGTCAGCACACAGTTGCTTCCTGTCTCCATGCTCTGTAATCTGTAATACCCATTTCAGAGCCCTTTATCTGTCTGTGTACCCTCCCTTTCTTTCCTACAGCTGGAGTTACAGCCAAGCTGAGATATAAGTGGGGATACAGGAAATTTTGCCAGATACACAGTAAGCGGAGCCATCTGTGCTGTGTTTTCTGTAAGTCATTAAGCCAATGTGTGCTCATTGGCTGTGCCCGTACCTCCACCATGGTCTGGTTTCCTCGCAAGGCAAGCAGCATACATGGCCCCAGCTTATTCTCTGCCAGAGACAGGAGAAATTTCTTGGTTTTATAGCAGGAGCCCATCAAAATGTGAACCTGTGTGAGGAGAGAAGGTGTTATTATTTTTATATATTTACGAACAAAAATATCTTTCATATAGGTCGGCCTTAAAATAATATACACAGATTTGTTTTTTTCCTTTACATACGTCCTTTGCAAGGTAAAGTGAATGCATTTAGGTTCATTCAAATTAGAAAAAAAATATACAGCATGCTCCAGCAAAGTGGTCAGGGCTGGTCTATGGAGTATTCACTCTATATTCCTCCAGCCAAGCCAAAAGCCCAGTGCCACGAAGCAGCGGTTAGTTCCAGCAGAGTGTGCAGGGCTGAAACTTTAGTATGCGTCTATACCCCAGGTGCCCAACCTGCGGCCCCCCTTGGCTTTCAACTTCCGCCCCCTGAAACCTAACTGTTAATTCATTGTGCATAGGAACTGACCTGTTTTCGCACAGGATCTTCTTCGGGAGGGAAGAGGAGGAGAGGGACTAGCTCTGGCTAAGCACATGAAAGACAGACAGCCCCTCAGCAAGTCCCTCACCTCACCAAGAATATCCCTTTCTAGGAAGATGTGTGCCTATGCTCCCACTGTTCCACCAATGAACAGGGGGTTATTGTATGTGGCACATAACCTCAGAATAGGGGCACATAACCTTTGATCATATATATGACACAAAATGTGCATTACCGTTCTACAGTGTTCCCTAATGCTTGATGTATCATTAAAAACAAGTTTTGTTATTTAAAAAATGAAAAACAATGTCTTCTAGCTATACTTGATGTCATTTTTAATATTTTCGACAAGTCAGTTTAGATTGAAAATGTTATGTGCGGCCCTTTAGTGATGCCGAGGGCCGCACTTGTGGCCCTCCATATCAACTCAGTTGCCCACCACTGGTCTATACATTAGCAGTATCCAGTCTTTGAACACAATGACCAACATTTAAAAAAGACACATTTTACAATCTGGCACTGACAACTTACCCATATGGACCTATTTACATATGGAAGGAGAAATGAGTCTTTGTAACATCATTATTTAATAGCAATGCAGAATGTTAATGTAAATACACAACACATGCGATCTTAATAGCCTCAATACACCCAGCTGGTTGGTCAGTGTGTTGTTAGTGCTGATACAGCTAAATTCTCTATCATGGCAGCAGACTTTTGGCTTGACTGGAGGGAACAGTACAAATTCCAGTCTCCTAGGATACAGTTATTGCTCCCAGGATGTTTGGGACAAAAAGAAGTTATTTGTACCATAAAACACACAGACATTTCCTTGTTGATTTTAAGGAAGGAAGTGCGTCTTATAGTCTGACAAATATGGTTTGTGTGTGTGTGTATATATATATTCCTATTCCAAATAGGAGTATACAACCCTATACACACACCCAAGAAAATCATGTATAAGAAACAATATAATCTATCCATATGAAAGCCAATCTGATAAAAAGCCTTATGATATGTAATATGTACCCCTAGCAGGAATTACCTAAACCTGTGCTGGACTAAAATAATGTAAATTACAGTTAAAGTACAACACTTTATTTTTGTGACTGTGTCCTGCTGTGGAGATTGCTCCTCACCTCCTGTCAAGCATGACTTCCCTCCCCTATTGCTTTATTGATGGCCTCGTAACAATGGTCACCATAGGGTAAACACAAATCATCCAAGGGACTTAAGGTGCCCATACACGCATAGATATGTGCTAGATCGATGGGCACTTCGAGTGTCGTGGGCAATCATGGCCATCTATCTAACACATATCTAATGCGGCCACCCCTGTTTGGGATCAATCAATCCTGCTCGAAGACAGGGTTATCGGACATGATGGTAAATTAGGGTTGATGTCCAGTGCTTTGGATCCCCATGCAAAGCATCTGCTGAGCTTGATGACGCAGCAGCGCTGTGTGTAGAGCTTCTTCGATATTGGGCTCAAAGGCTGATCTATCTCACAGGCATCAACCTGTGTACGGCAGGAAATATGGATGAGAAGTGGAGATCTAAAGTATAAGGGTGAGTGGTCACTGTCCCCATGAATTCAAAAGAATTTAAGAAAAATATTAATAATAAAGACTCCTACAGCAATCATTAAGAGTCATTGAGGTAGCCCTGCCCCCAAAATGTGGGGAGTTAGCGTGACCCCGAACTGAAATATCACCCATTGAATTAGCAAGACAAACTAGGTGGAAAAAAAACCTGTGTACGGCAGCCTTAAAGGTTTCTCAACTTGATTTTTAAATGAAAAATACTGTATGTACTAAAGTATAATTTTTCAGCACCTAATAAGAGCCCCTTAACATGATATCATCACCAACTTTCCTGGTAATGTAGGGAACCTAAAAAATATTGCTCTGGCATATTCTTGAAGCTGGGCATAGACCACGTAGATTGACCACGTGTGATGCCGCCATCGCGCATGGCCGGTCCTTCCTAAAATCGGCCGTGCACCCTTTGTGTGCCGGCATATCCTTTGGATGGGGACACTGGTCCCCATCCAAAGTAATGATATCTGCCAAAAAAATCCGTTCTTTGGATGGTCCGATTTATGGTGGGCGTGTTAAATTTGAGGCCAATTTTGCAGCAGATCGATCGCCACGAGCATGCCTATTGATCGATCTACCGCGGATCTATGCCCAGCTTTACTTTTTGCATAAATTAGGTTCAAAGTCAAGTTAGTTGACCTAACATTGAACTTTAGCAAAGACATTGAAGCCAAAACTACACGTGCTAGAGCAAAAATATTTTATTTGAATGTTCTTACAACACTTCCCTACACCGCTTGCAATTTTGGCGATTATACCATGTTCAGGGACTTGGGTGGACTTATACTCGAGTATATACAGTAGTTTTTGCTTTTAGGCAAACTTCAAAGCATGGCACAGATTCACGTAAACTATAGAAGTACATTGTACTGATTTATACTGATTAAGCTCTGTGCGGCTATGACAAGGGAAATTTGCTGCTCACAGTAACTATAACTCAAACTCCTGAGTATTTCCTGGAAGCTGGAATGTGCGGAGTGTGGGCAGATTTACTGGCATAATAGCTACTAAACTCAGACACCTCTGTTGTGCGCCATTAATATTCAGCTTGGTTAAAACATTCCCATTAATGCCATTGGAGAGGGAAGGGAGGAGGTAATCTCTCCAACAAACCTGTCTGGCCAATACTCCAGGGGGAGAATGGGAAGCAGTCACCCAAGTGTACAGATAACCTATGGGTCAACCCCTAAAAATAATGGTTCTTTTTTCTGAAATGACTGCATTCTATTTATAGTCATTTTATAAGACCATTTATGAGTATTAGATGGAACTGTTGTTATTGTTATTCATTAACATTAGTGTTAAACATTCCCTAAATTTAAGAGTGAGTTCCTCATTTTACATTTTGCTCACTTCCAGAAGAAGTTATATTTGGAAGCAAAGGTGACTCCGGGTAAAATAGTTTTAATCCAGTGACATAATGGAGAGGAATACACACAAGTATTCCAATTTCCTGCTTGATTGCATCACGTAAACTAGATCCTTCTCCCTAGATATCACCTTAAAGGTAACAACAACCGAGAGACTTGTATGTAGACTGTTATAATGATCCAAAAGAGTTCCATTCCAAGTATACACATTGACAGCTCTAAATGGCTCCACCCATGGTCCAGGTCAGAGCTTTACAACTACCTTCCATCAAGGCTTAAAAAAAAGTAACCTCAAGCACAGTGCTTAGAATCCTATTTATTGTTGCCACCTTTTCTGGGGAAGAAATACCAACTTTATGGCCTATGTTTCCACATACGTCGGGACCCCCTCCGCTAAGCCTATTGCTTGACGGGGATCCCTACATAGCACATAGACTTAACCTGCTCGGCAGATGCTGTGTTTAGGCATCCGCCCATGCAGAGGCTCAACGTACTCGACTAAGTTCAGCCTTGCATCAGCGGAACGGCTCGGCGCAGTGAAGACACCAAGCATCCGCCAAGCAGTTAAGTGAATGTGCTCCATCGGCAACACGCTTAGTGGAGGGGTCCCGACGATAGTGGAAAATTAGCCTTACCTGCAAATACTATTGGAATGGAACAAGTACAATTGCCAACCCTATGCCAACTGGGTCAATAAAGATAATGGAAATACCATCTGAGCCAGCCAGAAGGAGAAAGCAGTCACCCGCAGGTCTACAGGAAAAAAGTGGAATTGGACTTAAAATAAATCCTAGGAGATAGTTACTTCTGTGTTATATGTAGTGCTGAATGTCTGCCAATTCATTAGACCCAAAACCAAATTTAAAATATGGGATTTGAAGTGTAAGTAAAGTCATGTTTTGGTACTTAAGGATTACAACTCCTTTCATACACCCCAAAATTACCCCAACTGTATGTATTGTTTTCTTATGATAGTCTGATTAAAGTAAATATTAGGTAAAGTCATAGTCATCTCCGTGAAAACAAATTTAAGGGGCAAGCTGTACAATACAATACTGTATAGAAAGGCTCATGCTGGGCATACAATGGGCAATTCCCGATATCAAGATGCGGCACTCCTGCGCCATCGATCCCAGTCTATACTTTGGATGGGGACCCTAGGTATGCTTTTTGCCCACTCAAAGGAAAGCTGGATGCTTTCTGCCCGCTCAAAGGAAGGCTGGATGCTTTCTGCCCACTCAAAGGGAGGCTGGATGCTTTCTGCCCGCTCAAAGGAAGGCTGGATGCTTTCTGCCCGCTCAAAGGAAGGCTGGATGCTTTCTGCCGGCTCAGAGGAATTCTGGATGGTACAAATTTGTAATAAATTTGAGCACAATTGAACATTGTGCTTGAATCTATTAAAAAAATCGAGCAGTCTATGCCTAGCTTAAGTTTACACTGTCATTTCTCGGGGTGCTGGCAGTCTGCAGCAACCTAGAAAACCACCAGGCACTAGAAAACGACTCTGTCTGCAAGCGCCTGCAGACTTGTGCAGATGCTTGGGGGGGTCTTTAGATAACATCTCCATGACATGTCTATCAGGCCTAAAACTGACTGGTGAATGCTGGGCAGTTGCGGTAATTTCTTACTGTGTAAACGAGCCCTAAAGTACAATACGAGCCCTAAGTCAGATAGATCTACCTTCAGGGGTTTATAGCTGGCAAGTGAATATAAATCTCTCCAGCAGGAACACAGATACAGAACTGGCTTATTTTTTGGTAATAAATGAAAATAGCATGGCTGTTTATTTCTCATAGATTTCATACCACAATCATAACCAACATCGGGGTAAACAAGCTTGCGGTGGGTGGAAATTTAAACTCACATTATTGCAGACACGTACCATACTGGCAAAAAGTTCACCATCGTCATCGCAGGCCACACCACCCGGGCTGTATAGCTGAAACCAGCCATCCTTCCCGGCTCTGACGCTCAAGAGACAAGAGTGGACCTGCGGGGATGAGAAAGAAAGTATTTTACTGAGGGAACAAAGTATCGTCTTAAAAGCAAAAGCCTTAAAAAACACTCCCAGATCTGTAAAATGAGTGATAAAGTAGACTATCAATTTGCATCGCCCACTCCTAAGTCACTTCCATCCACTTCTGATGCCCCCTTCCCCAATTCGATCTTTCTACTAGTTACATTTTGTATAACTTTAATAATTGCGATCTGTTGCACCCGCTTCACTCGCATAACATTTATTTGGGCTTAGTGATTTGCTTCTCAGTCCCTAGCATTGCATGCTGGGAAGAGGCATGATATTTTTCATGTCTCCCCTGTTTGGCGTATGAGCTCTTTAGAGAAAAATAAATATTAGCTATATTATCCCCTGCCTGCCCTCATATTATTAGATTATGAGTATAATTAGTGCACATGTTACACACTCTGAAAATAGACTCCATTCTTTAAGCTTGACATTTTTCTGAACAAGTAACCTCTTGTGTGCTGCCTCCGCAACACCAGTGGATGCAATATGACACTATCAGAGCTGGCAACAGGAGGGCAGGCATGTTTTTGCCAATCACCCTTGGGGATTTCCCTTTTATTTCCCCCCACAGTCATCCTGTATTTCTGTATTGAAATATTACATGGCTACCAACAGGTTGCTTTCAAGTTTCTGCTTGTGTGCACAGAAAGGTGACAGGTAAGGATAACGACTCTGCAGCCCTTTAGATGTAAAATTTTGATTTTTTTCTTCCTTATATCTATTAAGTTATAAAGCATGTCATTCCTAAAAAGGTGCAGCCATAACAGAAAAACACTTTCTATAAATAAACTTTCATTGCTGGAGAGTATAATGTTGTTAATAAAACAAGATGAAAATGCTAAATACATTCAAGGAATTTCACGACTGCCAAAAGATATTCTCTAGGAGGCAGAAGTATGACGCAAATGGCGGTCTATAGTTGACGTTTGTTTTGTTGCCGCATGCTGAGTTAGTCATGTCAAGAAAACACAGAACCAGTCTAGATTTCTAGATTTTTACAAGAGATTGACAAAGCTAGGTACACATGTCCGGGAACTCCTCAAGGCAAAATAAATATGTAATATGTATTCTTTTTTCGCTCCCAGTATAGGATCATGAAGGTCTGTGCAGAAATCAGACATTCCAGGTACAAAAAAATAAAGGGTGTGCAAGTCTTCGGGTGGCCATGGATGCACCACCAAGGTGGCCATGGGTGGTGATGGGTGCCGGGCCAAGTGAAATCACCATCATCCTGATAATATTTAACTAAAATCCACTGTGCTATCAATAAAACAGTAGGGGGAGCTTCCAAAAACCACCAACCAATCAGTGTGCCCTCAATAGTAACTATAACTATATGGCAGGGGGCAGTTTCCTGGTGGCTGCTGGAGTGATCGTGCTGTTTATTGATTCCCCAAAGAATACCAAAGGTATTCCTGATAAATGCTCTATTTATATGGATCAAATATCAACTGAGAATTCCCTTTTCCCTAATTCTTTTAAACCAAATTTACAGTGAGATGACCACAATTTCACACAAAATCTAAAAGCTGCTTTAACCTGAATTTTTAACAAATATTTACTGGTACAAGTTATTGCCTGAAAAATGGACATTTACACAATTAAACACAGGTTAGTGTTGCACATTGCTTGCACTTCATTACCACCATGGCTACCATCTCAACCCTTTTTTATGTGGTGTGTGGAATAGAGTCCATTTCAACTCAAACACCCAGTGCCAAAAAGAGGAAAATGCTCAATAAAGAGAATAGGTGTTGGTCTCTGAAGTAATAAGGGTATAGAGCAGTGGTTCTCTATCTAGGGGTCGGAACCCCCTTGGGGTTCAAATGACCATTTCCCAGGGGTTGCCGCATCCACTGAAAGCAAGCAGCGCTGATGATTACAGAGGGGGTGGAAAGTAAGGAGTAGAGATAATTGCAAAGTCTCCAAGCATGGTATCATCATCAACGTGCTAGAGATGCTGGGGGTATACTACAAAAAAAAAAAAAAGGATTGCTCTAACGCAAATAGTTTTTGCATAACTTAAGTTCAAAGTCAAGTCAAAATTTTACATTTGAAGTAAACCTCCTGGGCGTTACTCCGAAGCCGGTATGGGCGCAGTTTGATCTTGGAGATTTATTGACCCTCTGTCTTGGGCATCTTGGGCATGACGCCAAAGGGGGCAGGGGGGCTGCGCCATAGACCTCCCATGTTAATGTAGGGTGCGTTGCTTTTCCCCACATACACAGCCGACAGTGTGTAGAGAGCCGGGAGGACAGCGGGGAATCACAGCAGAGTACAGATTGCCTGGGAAAATGGCGCAAAAAGACTGTAATGCCCAGGAGGTTAATTTATGCAAGAAATACATGTGCTTGAGGAAAACTTTTAATTTCCAATGTTCCTTTTTCTACACCTCCAGCAATTTTGGTGATGATACCATTTTCACAGGCTAGTCAAAAAATTCGACCGTCTCTAGGAGGGAGGTTAGGAGGAGCAGTAATGCTCCCTCTCTCTTAAGTTAGGGTTAATAGTAGGGAGGGTACATAACGCTAACCCGACGTGCCGGAACTGACATGGCATCACTTCCAGTATTTGGAATGCTAAAGTGCTAATTTGTGACGTTGCGACAGGAGGAAGGTTGAGAACCACTGGTATAGAGGATGCTTCACTGCGTACCTGCAATATAGTGGCTAGTTTCAAGGTCCTATTAGAGTGCTATCAAGTCAAGAAGGTAAAATTAAGGTAAAAGAGCAATGAGGGTGAAGATGGGGTTTATTGAAGCCTCTACGTGCGCTGAGTAAGCAAGTATGGACTATTAGAATTATTGGAGGTAATGGGGCAGAACAAGAGGGGTGAAGCCTAAAGCAGCAGATTCTGGCAGCAGGAGAGACTGTTTTAAAGTGAGTTTTCATATTAAAAAGTATAGGGGTGAGAAGGGTAAAATATATATTTATTCATTTGTGACTCATTTATATTATATATGGCAGCAGTAATGGGGCAACACAGACCGTCTTGACTTCAGAAACTTCAGAGATCCAATAGCTCCCAGATACTCCTCACACATAAATGTGTACTCATGTGCATTTGTTGCCTTTTTAGGCCAACTTGAACAGCTAAATCCAAGTCATGACCATGCAGTGGATGCAAATGACCCCCCCCCCCCCCCCCCCCCCCCCCCCCCCCCCGCAAATGAGCTGATTCAGCATTTCACCCACAGGGGGCTCTAGAGGTGGAATTTGGAACAGCACCAGATCTCACGGCCTCTGTAATGAACTTAGCGATGCTGCGTTAGCATGACCTAACCTCAACCTCAAGGAAATGGCAAGAAGTCAGATGATAGCTGCTCGCTTCCTTTGGAAATTGAAATGCCATAAATTTTTATTGTGCTGGATTCTCCTCACACTAGCAGAATGTTACATAGGAAAATAAAAGATATTTAAGATTATTGTCTCATCCTGAAGTTATTTTCTACCACACAGCTGACTTCCTGTTCGTAATCCCAATTGATGGATACGGCAAGTAGGCTGCAGATAGAAGTTAATATGTAAATTTGTCATAATATCATTGCTGGGAGTGTGGCCTTGGTGGAAGGTACTGGACTCCATACTGCTCTACCATTGTAGTACCCAGAACTGATATTTCAAAGTTTGGAAGATTTTGGAGTGGTAAACCAGGCCCTGACAGTCTCCCTAATGGATATTGTCATTGCTTGTAAATTAAGCTGAGAGCAACAGAAGGGGCTCTAATCCTCAAACATGTGTTGGAATACTCTAAGCTCCCTGGTGGTAATAATAGAACCACGCACTGATAACTAGCCTCTGACATCTTTAATATCTCATAATAAATGCAAATAAAAAAAACAAGCACTGAACCACAATAACCTTTACAGAGAGAAGTCATTTCTCTGCACCATTCATTCCCCCGGGGGAGATTCTTACCTCTTGCCTGGGATCCTCAGCAAATCTCTGAATGACGTATTTTAGCTCCCTGCATGGGCAGGATGAGAAAACAGGTTAGTTAGTAAAGTCAGCTGGGAGGTTCCACAGAGATGTAAATATGGCCTAGGCCACTGAATGTAAAAGGATTAAATCACTCCAATTCCAAGTTATTTGGGGAAGCACATACTTAAACATTGGATGTAAGTTAGGCTGTTTATCTGAGCAGTGGGCAACTAAAATACTTTTACATCAGCTTCAATAAAATGCAAAAAGTGTCAGCCCAGTCTAGTTCACCACCTCCGGATAATAGAACACCTTATATCCATACAATAAGGAAAGGTGTTCTGTAGTCCAGCTTTAAGGTGTTCTGTTGCCAGCTTCAATAGAAAGTTGCATGCATTATGGTGCTGCGCTAGAGTTTTTTGTTTTTTTTTCGCTGACAAATCAAGTATAAAGCAGGCCACGTATGTTACATAATGCAAGATCATAAGTGACTGGGCATTATATGAATTGTTTGGGAAAGCCCATCAGCCAATAGATGCTCTACCCATCATTAACTAAAACCACTTGCTATAAGGGCTTGTTTCCATTATACGTCGGGACCCCTACGCTAAGCATATACGCTTAGCAGGGGTCCCGACGTATCCCACAGACTTTGCCTGCCGGCGGATGGTCTGTTTACACATCCGCCGGTGTAAAGGCTGAACGTACTCGACTACGTTCAGCCTTACACCGGCAGAACGGCTCAGCGCAATGAAGACAGACCCTCCACCGAGCAGGTAAGTCTATCTGTTACGTTGGGACCTCCCGCTAAGCGTGTACGCTTAGCAAAGGGGTCCCAACGCAATGGAAACAAAGCCTTAGAGTTGGGCGTGTTTCAATTGGCCAGTGGGGCAATCACCATGCTGACTATTGTGCTGGTCAACATGTGCATGTTGGTAATGTAGGCAGACAAGCAAATTAGAGAATGACCGATCCTTTAGCAAGAAGTGAACTCATCAGTTGGGCAAACTTTTTGACTTGTGGGCCACATTGGCTTCTTGAATTTGATAAAGGGGCCGGACCAAGAGTCTGTAATGGCCAATACGCCATAAGTGTGCCAATTCCATACATCGCTGGCATCACTTATGATGGCAGTGATGTGTAATAGGCACCTTGTGACAGGAACGTTGTTATCTTTTTAAAATTTGCACCTGCACTTAAAAAAAATGCTCATTCAGAGCATAGATAATTCCTAGAGGCTGCCTGATGTCACCATGAGGATGCTCCCACAGTTAACACATGATCACTGCTGCATCATGCCCAAGGCAACATTTGGACAACCTCATTGCAGAGAACAACTGGAGTGGAGTATGTTTTCAATAAGGTGACAAAGGGCTGGATCTCTAAATGGGCCAGATCCGATCCCGGGGCCTTAGTTTGCCCACCCCTGGGGTAGCTCTTGGATAAGGCACACAAAAAAATTTACTAACTAAAATATGCTAGTGTACATTTTACCCACAACAAAAATATAACTAAAGTCCACCTGAATATTAAAAGTTAAGGCATTACAAAAACCACTATGACAAAAATGATTAAAAAGTATCAGTGGAGCTTAAGATCTAGGCAGTTAAAGTGACATACAAATCCTCACATTTCTAGTAGAAGCCAAGCTTAACAGCTAATTCTGGTGCCTGAAGCTTCCTGTTGGGTCTGATGAACCATAGGGAGCTTTAGGACTCGGCAACAAAAAGACCATGCTTCTTATAACTTCAGCTGCCTCTATCTTTATTTAACATGTACAGTGTAAATATGAGTTCTTTTTGTTGTATTCTATTATTGCATGTTCCATGCCATTGCCTAGAAAGCTACACAACCAATATCACATGGCCTATCAGTCATAGGGTACAGGTGCTACTTTTGGTCATATGATAATGCCACTCCAGATGATTCTTTTAGATGTTTATACTTAACATTAGATAAATATATTTTATTAAAATGTATATACTTACTTTGTAAATGTTTCATGGGCAAGAGCTCTGCAAAAAAAACCACATATATTAGGTTACAAATGTTATTCTAGAATGTCACAGAAAGAGCAATTTTTGTGTTTTAACACTGGATTTTTCTTTGATGTATAGAAAGCAGAAGGTAAGCCGAGTAAACAATATGGGACAGCTCCTGGATGACAGCTGTTTTTTTTTCTGGATGGCAGTATTGGGGCAGGGGCTGGTAGGATAAGTTATAAAGTTGTTTTATATTGTACTTTATGCTATTCTGTAATGCTGTATAAAAAGCTCTTTGGCTTTCTAGACACAAGTTTAGGAAAAATAACACTGCACTTAAAAAACAAAAACATTACATGTATCTTTTAATGTTTAATAATGGATCATAAAACTGACATATTGAATTCAAAATGAAATAAAGCAGTCTGAGATGAAGAGAGCAGGAGATATATATCTATATATTATTATGATAACTACGCATATGGAAAACTTCTGTCAGGTGACCCGTCCTATTTTAGTCTGTTTATTCCATTCTGTTATGAAGCTCTGACCACACAAACATCCATTTAAACTTTCTTCTGCCACATACTTTTGTTTTGCTGGAGGACCCAAGTGACTTAATTAAGTCCTGGTCACATCTCCATTAATGAGAATGATAAAGCAATTATGGGTCGCTGTGTAAGCTAGGTTGCATCATTGGCAGCGGAATAATGCATTCCTATGGGAGCTGCTAAAAGACAAATTGGGCCAAATGACGCCACTCTGTTTTTCAAAGCCAGCAAGTTTAACTCCTAAGTAGGAGATCATCCATGTGCAAACTATGGCAGCCTCCTGGGTACAGCGGGCAGATAAATGGGGCTATTACAGCTGATAATTTTTATTCTCAATGGTGTGGACTTTTTTTTTCTTCTCTTCTAACACAAACGCTCATTAAGCAGCTCCTTAAGGACCCATGCTGTTCCAGGTGACACGGCAGCTTCTTATTTATCAAAACATGTACATGTGCCCTTTGTAATCTGTTTGGTGATTAGTAAATACGGCTAGGGACATCCAAATTACAGAATGAGGTAGCACGCTTTGTATACCATAAAAACTCTCTAAAATGTGTCATGTGTCAGGCAATCATTTAATATTTAAAGTTCATGCCCAACCCAAACTATTTGTAGCTTTGGAAGAGTGATGGAAAATTATATATTATAAATACGTTAGTAGTGAAGGAGATGTATAGAACTCTTATCAACATTGAAGAGATCTTCAGTCTTCAACACCATGGCCACCATGGATTTTTCTAAAGAATTCCACTCCTGTTGAAATTCCAACCAATGCTGGGGGCTTATTAAGGATGTGAACCCCCTTTTATGAATACTATAAAGAGGAAAATAAACATGTGAAGTAGATCAAGTATCACTGACTGTACTCACTCTTTGGGAAATGGGATGGGTTGAAGCAAACTTGCCAGAGCTGGCCTCCAGTCATCATAATCGGACCTGTAAAGCAAAAGAAATATAGTTGTGACCACAATTAGGTTAGTAAAAAATTGCTTCCAATTGCACAGTATTGTCAACAAACTTTCCAGAAAAACTAAAAAATGTAAATAAATCTAGTTCTAGTTGAGGTACTGCTCATAGGAGGTGTAATACTGGAGATATATAATATGTAAATTGTCTGATTACAGTATTTAACATCATTGGTTATCATCAGCTTAGGACAAAACCAAAATTCATGATAAGCAGAAGCAGAGAACAGTGGCTTGTTACTGAAACTCACGGAAATATGTTAAGGGGGCTGCTTAAAGTACATACTGCTGAACGGTATAAATAAATACCAAGCACTAGAAGGGTTTAAGGATATTGAATGATTAGACACAGAAAACTGCAGTGTTAAAAAAGTCAACAGTGGAATAACCCAACTGGCTATGTGTCATATGAAGTCAAGTTGAAAAGTCGAAAGTTGGACTTTAGCATTCCTTAATTTCTAACATTCCCACAACCCTTCTCTGTATCTCCAACAATTTGGGTGATTTCCCCATGTTCAAGGGCTTTGCAATTACGGTAACTTACAAATCAACTAGTCCTCATTTTGAGACCATCTCTACTGGAAATGATCACTAATGATGTTTTTGTAACTATAATTGAGTGTGTACAAGGCTTTACAATTTAAAGCAGCAACAAATCTCTGGCTGTGAGCAGCCTAACTTTATCTCAATGACGCAACAAATATTTACAGCAGCCACTAGAAAAACAGAACCCATAATAATGACACAAGGGGGGGGGGGAGAGATACTGTAACTGTTGTCTGTGATTCCTGTAAATGACTGGCACGGCATCTGACCACAGTACACTCGTGTGCTAGACGATAACCATAAAATACATTGTAACAATAGTGTTACTGCTACACAAGAAAACAATGAAAACTGTGTACACTTGCATAAATGTTCTGGTCACAAAGGATTGCAGAGGTTCTCGGTTTGTGTAATGCTAGCGGGAACAGGAACTAAAAATCTTTGAGAAAATGAAAATAAAGGATCAGTGCGGGGAAACAGCTCCAAATGTGGAAACCTATGAAATAATGGCAATTCTGTGCTGATCTAAAAGTGGGTCAAGTGACCAAACGAAATGACTGAATGATAGATTCGTGGGTAATTCCACTACTGTCATGCTGAGGCATTGGTCTTGTAGGCAAATGTAGAGGATCAAAGTGTTCAGGAATTGTATATAGTGAACCGAACCATGTTTACCTCAAAGAACTAATGGAATACCCAAGACTAAACGTAGAGTTGGAGAGTGTTCAGGAAGTTTTCTATTAAAAAATTATGAAGGAAGAATTGTCTAGTCGGATAGTGTTCATGAAACGTGTTCTAGTCGGATCCTACATGTGAACAACTTGCTGATATTAGTTTCCCAAGATGCTCAACATTGATAAAAATCCTTTAGAAGTAATCTTGTGATCTCAAGCAATACCGAATTATTAATATTATTATTACATAGTTTAGTACCTTTTCCCTGTATTACACATGATGAATAATAATTAATGGTGTAACCTTATTTTCTGTATACATGAATAATTGCAATTCTGGATTACAAACCGCTATGGTAATATTGGCTTCACCAATAGCCACTTCCCAGCCAAGAACCATCAATTGGAATTCACATGCCACATTTCCATCAAGCAGCATGTCTAGGATAATATTACCATCGAATAGATGGTTCCAGGGGATCTGAATCCCCATATATATCTCTGTAGTTGGCATATAACGTGCGGTGGGTCACATTGGGGAACATGAATTACTGGGGTAGTACTGCTTACTGAACAGCACCAGGTTTACCTCAAAGAACTAATAGACTGCCCAAGACTAAATGTAGAGTACTACCATCTAATAGATTGTTCCAGGAAGTCTGAATCCCCTGATGGTTATTTATATCTCTGGCATATAACGAGCAGTGGGTCACATTGGCGAACATGGATTACTGGGGTAGTGCTGCTAACTGAACAGAACCATGTTTACCTCAAAGAACTAATGGACTGCCCTAGACTTAGTGTTTGTTTCCACTATACATCGGGACCCCCTCTACTAAGCCTATTGCTTGGTGGGGATCCCGACGCAGCCATAGACTTTGCCTGCTCGGCGGATGCTGTGTCTTCACTGTGCCGAGCCGTTCCGCCGATGCAAGGCTAAACGTAGTAGAGTAGAGTAAACAGAGCATCTGCCGAGCAGGCAAAGTCTATGTGCTACATTGGGATTCACGCTAAGCAATACGCTTTGCGGAGGGGATCCTGACGTATGTGGAAACAAGCTCTAAATGTAGAGTTTTGGGTGAAAGTGTGAATCTTTGGCAAACCCATTTAGAACATTAAGACGGCAACATACATAATGTGGAATGACAAACACTAATAGTTAAAAAAGGGCCCCTGAGGTAAAAGGAAATACGGGGATTAGTAGAAGACAAGAGGAAGTTAATTTATAGGTGGCCATCTTTGCATGCTTTAATCATGCCTGAGTGATGACACAATTTCATAGGCAATGGATGTGTCAAGTCTGGCTAATGATGGATCTGTTTTTACAAGTTTGGCCTGCAAGCCTGTAGCAGCGCTCTTTATGTTAAGTCCTGAACAAACACAGAACTGTGGAAAACGTAAAGCACATTGACACATGCTTTTGATAAAATACGTAGGTGACAGAGCTGCCTGGCTTTACTTCTTGGTCTTGGTGTCCTGCCAGTAGTTGGAAAGTGAACTTCTAGCCCTGAGATAAAACATTCCAAGCTTAGGTCCAAATAATCTATGATAAGTGTTTAAATTTGGCCTATAATACATTTTTGTATTTTTCCTCAACATAACGTTTATGCCTTATGTGAGGATTGAAACTAATCACATTCACACCAGGGGATTTCCAAATAATCACGACTGTTATGGGGGGAACAGTGAAAAGTAAAAAAGAGACATCAGAAAAAGAAGTGAGAGTATGTTGGAAAACTTCTGCCAAATATCCGAGAACAGAGACTGAGAGAAAGACGAGAACAGGGGAAATGAGTAGAGGAGTAAGAGGTAATAATGGGAAAATCTGCACAGAGGGAGGGTATCACTGGTTTCATAGAGGGTTGATCATGAGCATGATCAAGTCTATATCATCCTTCCTACATTGTGTCCTCAGATTTTTGTTGGAGCAAAACAAGCTAAACAGCAAAAACATGACCAATATGGAGTTTAAAGGAAATACCAAAATGTTTCCAACATGCCCAAGAGTTAATAAAAGCTCCCTCACACAGATAAATTTTTTGATTGATTCCAGAACGCTCATCATGCCCATTCATGGCAATCGAATGTGGAAATCCTTGTTCGATGGATCCCACTCAAAGAAATTTCCATCGAACAGAGAACCAACATGTTGGTAAATCCCTGTTCGGTCGACATTACTTTGGTCACCATCCCTGGTCCTGCAGAAACCATTGTTTGATAGATCCCACTTAAAGAAATGTCCATTGAACAGGGAACCAACATGTTGGTAAATCCCTGTGCGGTTGCTCCTTTAGTCCCCATCCATACTGTTGACCATGAACCAATTGCGCAAAGTAGTGCACATCGATTCCTTGAACTTTCTGTGATGCCACCATGCCGCAATCAATCGGGGGTCAACTGCATGGGTATCGAACCATGTGGGAGGGGCTTTGCTTTGAAAATGTTAGAAGACAAGATCAAAACCACCAACAGGGCAACAGTAAAAACGTAATCCCACCTCAAATCCAAATATCCTACAAAAACAGAAAATGAATACATAATGTATAATGCTACACTATAGTCTATAGAGCAGTGCAAGGTGGTCTTTAATAGATTTTAGAGGTGATGCAGATTTTGTAGAATTAGAATGCAAATGATATGCAGACTAAAACGGAGCCAGTCAAACACAACCACTGCTCAATTTCTGCCTACATATGACTTTCATATTAATGTTACAAAGAGAAGTACCTGTGAAGGTTATGGTGAGAAGGGATGAAAGCAATCAAAAAGCCCTCAACTCGAGCAGTGCAAAGCACAATCAAGCCTTCTGTTTTAAGAAGGCTTGATTGTGCTTTATATTAATGTTACAAAATTCTGACTTAGCAGCCCAGGGGTATTTCATAAAGAGACACTACCTGTACAGGGTAATTTCAGATTGTCTGCTCCAAGTTATTCCTCCACTGTTTCAACCTGTTACTTCAGGGCAGTGGTTCCAAAATGGAGGGGGGGGGGCTGAGATATTCCAGGGGGCAAGGCACAGCTATTATGAAATGGCCCTCAATCTGAAACTGTAGTTTGAATGGGGATGAGGGGGGGGGGGGGGGGGGGGGGGGGGGGGGGTTAAATAGTGTTCCTAACGAGTAAAGGGGGCCCTGCAGGGAAAGCATGGGAAGCACTGCTTCAGGGTTTGACAGTGCTCAGATCAAGAAGCCAATGGCTACGATTGATCATATATCTATGGTTGCAAATAGAGCAGAAAAGGGCACAGTTGGTAATATACAAGTATATATACCCAGGTTATAGGCCTAACACACATTTTTACCAACTATTAGATGATACTAAACATCAGGATAATCTAGGAGGAGAATCACATTCCCTGTATGCATTTCCAGGCAACAATTGCTAGTTAAAGTGTAATGTACCATTAAATGATAGTATGTTACTAAGAGGACACATCATTTGCTATTAGGATTACCGCTGTTTCCAATGAGGCGACACATAACACACAAAGATGAATGGACAGATGGAGAGAATTAAGTCTGCGTTCAAGAACAAGTCAGCACATTTGGTACACATTGGATGTTGCTTGTTATTGTGAGCCATGTGTGACAAAGGCTTTTTTTATTTTCTGTTGTGTAACAATTAAGATAATCTGTCCCGTTAATACATACCCTTCCTCCTGACAATGACTACATGGAACACCCTGTACTTGTGTCCATGTGGTTTAAGCATAAAGTCTGACCCTCAGCAATCGTGACCCCATTTCCTCTGTTGTCGAAAGACGTGACAGTTTTGAACTAAAATCCCATAGACTTACGCAATTTCCTTTTAGAACCAATTTCTAGTTTCTTAGAAATCAACTCATATGACGGAAACACACATATAGCAAGCATATACTCCGGACCTGACCAAGTATTCGTGTTAAAGTTCTTAATATTTAAAAATGTAAAAGTGCATACATGAAGATATTACATTCCGGAAACCTCCGTTTGTGTATATATATATATATCAGCTGTATGAGCAGTTGTGTAAATGAATGGCATCTAAACAAACAGATTTGAATTCCTGTCTGCAGTTAGCTATAACTTTTACTAACCAATTAAACTATCGTTTCACTTTTTAGCTGAATAAGAATATAGTTAATGTAGAACAGAGGTAAAACTAAAAACAGCACCCAGATAAGTTGTCATCCACCACCCCATGCCTTATTATCTGTCCCTCCATTACTGATTATAGCCCCACCACCAAGAGCTATGCAAATGATGACTTTTAGCAGGGTTCATACAAAGGCACACAATCTGAGACTTCTGATCTCTGATTCTGGTCCCGTGGATCCATGACACTTTGTTACTGGATGGATGGAAAGAGTTTCACTTAGCCTCCTCTATAAGCAGGGGTGCACAATATATCATATTACCCCACATGGATTACTATAGTTAGGGGTGCACATAACTTTTTTAGTGAGCTCCACAGATGAGTACCAGGAGATGGAGTTTGGTACTCATCCCATATGTATGTGGTCTTCCTCACTGTCCTCTGCATCAGCATTCTGCATAGTAGATTCTGCTGCAGTTGGACCTCCCTGTTCCTGATTGAGCCTCTGATTATCTGTCTCCATCCACAGGTCACCAGCTGGCTTTGGGTCAAATGTAACTCTCACAGAGATCCCCCAGATCTCATTCCTCAGTAGTACAACCCTGACATTTTCTGGCTTAGTAACTACTTCCTGAGACCACGAGCAATCCAAATGTCAGCCTTTCATAGTCATATTCCAGCTGTCACTCAGTACTTTTCTCTGGTCAGATTTTACCCTTACATATGCCTACTCTGACTTTCATCCCCCAAATCTCCAATCTTTTTTTGGGATTATTAATTTACATTCCTGATTTCACACCCAAGTTGTTAGTACGCATATTAGCTTCGTAACAATAATGCCGGTACGCAGAGCTAGTTTCTGGCCCCTTTTGAGTACCAGAGTACCACTTATGTGCACCACTGTCTATAAAGAACTAGTAGCAGCAGAACCAGAAAGGGTTGCTGCATATCTAAACTATAATGGGAGTTTTTTTACATGGTCGTTTTTAGATACAACTGTGCCGAGCATAGATGTTCTTTAGCATTGACTGGAAGCACAAGGAAAAAGATCCTCCATAAAAGTTTTATTAGTGCATCTAAAAATTTTACAAATGCATTAGGGGCCCAGTGATGCCAACCCTAAAAAAGAATTGTATTTTTGCACTTGACTGAACACAATGTTAAAAAATAAACTGGACAGTAAAGCCCCCCATACACGTCTAGATTTTCTGTTCATTTAACTTAAAAAGATCAATTATATTGAGGTCAGGGAAATCTGTGATTGATTGTATGTTTGCCAACTGTAGTAACAGATATTTGATCAACTTTTTTGTAGATAGACTATAAGTGTAATAAATTTCAATACAACCAATAAAAATTTTCCAGCATGTCCAACCTTTTTTCAATACATTTTTCCCAATTTTAATTGTTTAAGGTTGATCTTACTATGTGGGCTGCCATAGATTTTTAACCAATCAACCAAAAAATTTATTTCAATTAAGTTGATTGGATGAAAAATCTAGATGTGTATGGGGGCCTTAACTCCTTTAAGGCCAAAAGTTCAAAATGATACTGTTGTAATGTGGCAGCAAATGCCTTCAGTGGGGTGTAAAAAGGCATGTGTTCACAGTAGGAACCCACACAGGCTAGAAAAAGCGGGACTCCCATGCTCAGGGTACTCTAGGTGACCTATGCTGGATAGGGTTTATACATTTGCATATGTATAGTTTTCTAATATGATATTCTTTTTTGAGCCCCCCCCCCATACACCTTTAGATCACTCCATACAAATTTCATTTAGATCTACCAGCAACTTAGTAGTAGTATAGTGACCTCCCTGATAGAATGCATAGTGATTGGAAGGTATATGAGGCCCTCATATTACATGGTTTTGGTAGAACAAAAGTAGATTGTACAGAAATTGTTTGGTGTATGGTGGCCTTTATTCTCCACAACCAGAAAGCTGCTGGGAGTTACAATACACCAGTCAGACTACAACCTTAGAATAAAAATATTATATTATCAATATATCTATATACTGTATACCCAGTTTTTAAAGCAGGAAAACCAGAAAAAAATATTTTATATATAAAAGTGTTCTAATCAATTGGGTTAATGCAATTGATTAAATGAATGCAATATCAAATTCAACCAGTAGATGTCACTAGCAGCAGTACACACACAGCACATCACATCACCTCTTCACTGATCAGGAGGAGGGGGGCAGGATGCTGCCCAGTCTTCTCTCCTCTGCTCTCCCTCTCCTCTCTGGCTGCCTGTGTCAGTGGAAGCTGCAGTGATTACAGTTTTCACTTCATTGCTTATACCAGCAGGGCTCTGTTGGCATAAGCAATTATACAGTTTAGATGGGAGATCCAGCCGTGGACGGATCTCACATGTGACAGCTCCCCGGCTAATCTCATTGCCACTTGTCCGCGGGGGTCTTGCATTCGGACCATAAGACGCACAGCACTTTCCCTCCCCCAATTTTGGGGGTGAAAAAGTGCGTTTTATGGTCCGAAAAATATGGTATATATATTGCAGCTTACGAGTCTTATGATGTGCTGACTGTACTAGTTAAAGCACACTTCAAATTGCCTAAAAACAAATCATGACCTGCAAGAAGATAATCCTGAATTTCCCTTGTCGCTTCTCCCCTCTCTTCAGAAAAAAACCATTGAAAACTATTATATAGCACCATCTAGTGGCCATACGCATTACTGCAATTCATGAACCCCTGAAGACTGACATCTACCAACAATAAAGCATGGGGACCATCACAAATCATGAGCATAGAAGGGGAGTATAATTTTAAGGATCCACCATGTGATGGCTCACAGGTAACTACCGGTAAATAAATTTTTCTTTTTGAAACTTTAGGTCTACTTTGTTGTATCAAAAGAAAATACACAGTGTATAAATGAGACCTTACAATACCACAGAAAAAGCACCATAGAACATAATAAGTCGGACTGCAGGATGTTTTTCTCTGGCTGTTGTGGAATAAGGTGGATTTTTGCGCAAGCGCAGTAATGTTCTTCTTTCTGGCTTCTGTCTTCATGGAATCCAAGAAGCTCAGCAACTGCGCTTCATAAAAAAAATCCAGTCAGATAATCCTATTAGCTGATTATTGGGCAGGAGAAGAATGCCAAATACTACTGGGTTCTCTTCACTTCCATTTCGTAATCTCACAGTCATTTAGACTTTCTGGCGCATCAGAGATGAACTATTTAACTAACTACTTTGGTGTTCACTTTTAATAAGTATAACTAGTTATCCACATATATTTATATAATTTTACTATGGGGAATGACAGTAAAATTAAAATGGAGCATTAAATAGTATAATTCCAGTGATATATCCATGGCCCAAACTGAAACCCAAGACTCACGTATTTACCACAAAATGCCAACATAGTAATTTACTCTGCCAGACACACTACATACAGGAGGTTAATAAGTATTTGATCCCCTGCTGATTTTGTATGACTGCCCTCTGACAAAGAAATGACTAGTCTATGGGAGGGTGATGGGTACTGTGTGCATTTGGGAGGGGGAGAAGATTATGGGCAGCCCAGGGAGCCAATTAGCAGCTAAGTTATGCAGTTCTCTCCCCCTTATCTGCCTCTGTGCTAACCAACAGCTCGGGTGCCCACAGAGAGGGCTACGATTGCCACCTCTGGCATGCGTGCCATTGGTTCACCACCACTGGTATAATCTAATAAGGTTTTTAAATCACTTTATACTAAAGCTCAGCTTGCCGTGTTTATGCCCAGGCTATAGAGATGGTCAATGTGAATGTCTAGCATGGAAATAAATACAATTGTACGCAGACTTAAATTAAGCCAATCACATACAACAGCTCCTATGCTTGATTGGCTCAGTTTCAGTCTGCTTCCTATTTGCACACAGACAAGTATGCTGGGGATATGGGTTCAAGTTGTGATTATTGTTAGTGGGTTGGGGGAACTAAACCCAGAGGGGGGTGGCCAGCCCCTTCGGACTTTAAAGGTGAAATAATAAATGGTGTTCCAGTCAATGAGATTTACACTTTTAATCCAAAAAATATATATACACTTACATATAGTAGTCTTATTATTTCACCTTTAAAGTCCGCAGGAGCTTTGCAACCCCCCCCCCCCCCCCCCCCCCCCCCCCCCCCCCCTCTGGGTTTAGTTCCCCCAACCCACTAACAATTGTATACAATTTGGATTTGGTAAATAAGCTGCCGATTCCGGGTCACTCGGAAAACTCACTTTTTTTTAGGTTGTGATTAGCATGCAACTTTAACTTTAACAAGGTTTAAGGTTGAGGTTTTGAACAAAAAAGTTCAAAGGCAAATATAGATTAGAAGGCCCTTTATTGCAATTGAAGAATCTCTATTGTGTTTGCTTCTTCGTTGTGACTGGAAAGCTCCCAGACAAAATATTTGATATGAGCGCAGTCTTGGGAGGGAAGAGTCTGCAATCAAACCAAAGCAGACCTAAACTTTCCACCAGCCCCTGGGACAATCCTGCAGCGTCAAGGCCTGTCACAAAATTTCTGGCAATGTGGACTCGGAGCTCTTTCCCAACAATGGATAAAAGACACTTCTGATTTCTCAACAGGGATCAAGTAAAAGAATGTAGAAGATGGATTATTTTTATCTGCTTATCTAAAGTATCCACATTACAAAATGAAAACAGATTGCGCTCAAGGTCCTACTTCGCCAACTAATGGAAAGTGCCTGGCTTAAAGAAATTGTCTGCTTTTCCGTCAGATTTAAAGGTAGAAAGACACAAGACAACCGACCACCCATGTAAATCCACAGCATCTGGGGTTAACGGGGAGCAACAGTGAACAAAACTGAATCTACATGGCCTTCTAGTTGGACACTGTGCTGCAATGATCAGATCTTTACAAAATCGACCAAGCAAATATCAGCAACATGCAATTTTTTTGTAGAAATGCAAGATTCCTAGAAATTGAGTGAAATTGTGAAGCACTGCTGTCACTTTGTGCAACTTCAAAGGACATGAAGTTTAAAATGTAAATGCATCAGAAGAAAGTAGAAGACCAGGCCTGCATCTGGTCATATATGGATTGATTTTCTTCTTAATTTAATCAACATGAATCAAATTATTTTTCTGAATTCTAGTGACCAAAAGTTATTTTATATATAGTGTAGGACTTAAAGAACTATGGATGGGCCAGTCAGACAATTTATAATACATTTTCAAACTAAGAGCTTGTGCATATATACTTATCTTCATTAATTAAGAGATGAGTATAATGGAAATGAAGTGATTGCTTCTTTGCATTACTATTTTATATGTAGACTCAAGACCATGAAAAGAGGGGCGGTCCTAGGGAGATTGGCACCCTGGGCGAGACCCCAGACCCCAAGGTGAGACTTAGGCTATGTTTCTATTATACTTCGAGACCCCCTCCGCTAAGCACATTGCTTGGCGGGGATCCCGACGTAGCACATAGACTTACCTGCTCAGCAGATGCTGTGTCTTCACTGCGCAAGCCCCTCCGCCGATATAAGGCTTAACGTAGTCGAGTATGTTGAGCCTCTGCATCGGCGGATGTGTAAACACAGCATCCGCCGAGCAGGCAATTTCCCCAATGTTGGGATCCCCACCAAGCCATACGCTTAGCGGAGGGGGCCCCGATGTATAATGTAAAAAAAGCCCTTACAGACTCTGTACCAACCCACTGATGCGCTGCTGAGTCACAGACCTCTTCCAGAATGATATGCGGGCTCTCTAGGGGGAGTCACCTGGGCAACTGCCCTCATCTTAAACCGCAACTGCATGGAAACTACCATGAATCAACTGCAGTTTGTCCTACAAGCAGACCACTGCACCAAGACTGATAAGACTTGATAGAAGTTCTAAAAAAAAGGCTGTGAGATCTTCAGAAGACACCCTGGTGGCCTTTTACAACCATGATTTGTCAATCACTGTACAGAAATGCCCAGATTTTGTCATTTTATGTGATTTAAACAGAAAGGATTTGATGATGAGGAAAAAGAATGAAACAGTGATGTGTATAAATGTATAGTGATGTGTAAATGTAAAAGTGATCAATGTATACTAAAAGCCATGTGTCAGAACAACGGTTCCTGTGGTCGGAGTTTTCTCTGGAAATAACTATTTTCAGACAATAACATATATCAGAGAAGGTTATAACTTACGTCAAACCTATCGATAAGACATTATCAACAGCTACACTTTCAGCTTGCGCTAATACTATTTTACTTGATTTACATGATTTGCTGCTGGCTGGAGAAGTGACAACATACACCTTGAATGTCTTCTTGTTTTATCGTTTTCTATATATATCCTGTTTATATTTAACCTATATCTTCTTGTGGTTGCATAAAGCAGGTTAATAGCAGGGTGTTGTCATTCCTGTAAAATGAAGAAATGATGGAGCAGGAGTGGCAATACCCAGCTGTCTGTCTTGGTGAACGCTGTTTGTTGTCACTGGATGAACCAGCGTCCGAAGAGTCACAGACTGGGGTATGGTGCCTGCTCCATGCACCACTCCCTTTGTTCCAGGTCCTTATGCTACAGCTCTTTTTATTGCTCATTCAGACGCATAGAACGATCAAAGTATCACTCTCATTATTACGCTTACCCTCCTCTTAGCTTCAGTTCCCTTTTAGTGATGAATCATTATGAGATTGTGTATACTCAGAAGCAAAGAAGAAATATACATCTGCATCAGTGGATGATTACAGAAACAAAATTGTGTTTTCCTTGTATATCATGTGTACATTGGTAAACGCCAATAAACTGATTCAATTAATTTGATACCATAGATCCTCAACCAACGCATGCACCTTGCCATGTCATGTGTCTTTAAACTCAAAATATATCAGCGTATCATAAGAAATTCAAAGTACAAAGATAAGTGTAGTAGAAGTAAATGGTGTGCAATATGTCATGTCTTGGGCAAGCCTGTCAGTGTATGTACAAATTTTTTATTTTTAAGCACATTTGTGATAAATCCTGCAAGGTGTGAGGTGTAACGGGTAGCCCTACAGGTGAGTTATGCTTTAAACCTTCTGCCAGGACAGTGAAGATGGAAGCTCAAACCTGCCTGGCCAATTTGGTATGTAATACCACTGTTTTATAAGATGATCAGGTGATAGGGCATGACCAATTAACTGACTACTATCTCCATAATACTGTTTGTTTTCCCATAGTACCTTCATGATGTATAACCCAGCACAATGGATAATGAGCAGGACAAGCTCCTTTACATCCCTCATGCCAGAGCTCTCTATGCCATTTAGTATAGTGACCATCAAACACATGTTACTGTAGTGCACAATGGTAATGGTCCAATAAGATAGTGGTTCCAACATGGTGGTTGACCCAAAGAAGACTCTGCAGGCAGATCAGTAAATAAATGCAGTACTAAAATAGATGCAGAGGAATTTGGACCCTATCCTGACACTAATTGTTTCAGCTTCTTCATGTGATATGACCTTGTTTTGTGAGAGCCAACTGCCAGATGTTATTACAAATGTATCAAATGATATCACTTATTACTGCTAAATAGAGACATGAAGTAATAATGTATCCAAAATATTATACACGTCCATTTTTTTTTACATATAAACTTATACATATAAAGAAACTGTAAAAGTTAAATAGAGGTTGACGGTACAAGAAAGCCTATCCCAGTTTTATTGGAATAATCCTGAAGGTGTAGCATTACGTTAAAGAATTAGTAGCACTCATTGTAAAACAAAATCCCTTTCAGCTTTTTGATGCTAGGAAAGATATATTTAGAAACAATGGTGAAGCTGGAAATGTTTGAAGACCTGGAAGATAATTGACTGTCATTGCTTTTTGGCTGGCTTCTCTACCTAGTGATGGACAGACCCTGACCAAGTATGCAGCCAATAAAGTGTAAGCTCCTAATTTCCACATTTGTTTGGGGTCAATAAATAAAAGTGTGTTAAAATTTTAAAGATTGACAAGTCAAGAATCTGGAGGTTGCAAAAACATCTTGCTGTTCTTCATCTTGTCTGCATCAGTACTACATCTCAACATGTTCCATATTTTCAATGGGATCCTTATTAAGTTTGTTTTCATTAATATGCTTCTCTTGCACATAAGAAATAAACTAGAATTAGCCCTAAGAAACCAAATACACACCGCTCTGCTAAGCAAAAAGACACAGATTGGATTGTAGCTAGGTGTGCAATGGGCTCTTATGGATATATAATGGCCAACGTGCTGGATGAGGGTAGGTACCTCATAAACAGATAGTACAGAAGTTGGCAACTGTGGAAGCTTGGCGACATATCTTCTAGAGCCGTGGTTCTCAACCTTTTAGAACCATGACCACAGAAGTGCCGGTCACTTCCACGTTCCAAATACCAGAAGTGACACTTTGTGATGTCACTACCAGCACGATCAGGTAGTAATCAAGTGTCATGTCCCCTCCCTTCTAAGTTCCCACCGGGTTTGTGAAAATGATGTGCGGGGTGGGAAGTTAGGAGGGAGAGTATCGCCCCATAGTAAGCAGGAAGGGGGCATTATTCTCCCTCCTAACTTTCCACCCTGCTTGATGCTTTTAGTGAACTCAGCAACCCCTGTGAAATGGTAATTCGACCCCCAAGGGGGGTCCTGACCCACACGTTGGGAACCACAGTTCTAGAGACTATATTGGTGCAGTGGAGATCTACAGGGAAATGCATGGAATCAATGTTGGTCAGTGCAACACAATTTACCAGAAGACAACTAGCCAATAAATTAAATTGGAAGCTACTTACAGCATCTTTAGGATTTCCACGTAGCAGCCCAACACCCGCTCGGCCTGCGGGCTCAGCTCAATGCTCATGGTGCTGCAGGCCGGGCTGATGAGAAGACAGTCAATCAGGTTGGGTTCACTATCATTGCCAGTGTTTGCTTTCAGCTTCTGATTCACTGTGTTATTGCGTTCCACCTCCACATGTATCTCATTTGATGTAACGATGACTGACTTATGCCGGGACTCTCCCGACGTGACTTCTTGGGATACCAGGTCAGGATTGGTGTGAAGAAGTCGTAAGGGGATGTTGGGCTTGCGGTCACACTGCTGCTGGCAGCCATTACGGATTTCTTTTAGGCTCGGGGAATTGTCTCGGCTTGAAAAAAGCAGAAAAGTACATCATGTAATATAAAGCCTAGTAAACCAATATGTTGATAGAACTTTTTAAACATTTTTTACATTGACCACAATGCCATGTTATAAAGGTTTTACCTATTTTGTCCAATCTAGTCCTCTTTTTTAATTATCAACATAAGAATAAAAACTACCACTACCTGAAATCATGATAATCAATTTATTACACATTTCCCCTTTCTTCTGTCCTTAGCACATGTCTATCTTTCCATACTTTCACATGCTGAGGTCTGTATTATAGAGCATACTTCAGTAGGTGAAAGCATGTGCAAAGGAAAAAAGAAAAGAGAATGGTGTGATATTCAATTGTTGTAGGAAAGAAGGAATCCCAATTATTTAACCAACACCAATAGTGATATACTAAGTGTTGAACAAGCACCCACATTTAATATGGAACTAAAGAAACTGATTGGAAAGTGTCCACTTTAACAGTAAAATACATTATGGCAACAAACTCCTAGATCTGAATGAATATCTTAATTTGGCCATACACCTTTATATCTCTGTCAGATATCCTTTAGATCTACCAACAACTATGTAGTATAGGGTGCTCTGCGATTTAACACAGGTAGACTTGATGGTTTAGAAAGTCCCTCATATTACATGTTTTTGGTAAAACAAACGGAGCTCTAAAGGAAATCTGACAGAGAAATCTAAAGGTGTATGGGGGCCCTAAAGCTAGGCACACATGGGTAGATTTGTAAAATGATTTGAGTATAATCAATCAACGTGCGCGGTCATTGTACTCGAATCTGCTTACAATCCTTCCTGTGTGTGCTGTCCTTCAAGGGGGTTCAATAGAGCCCCCTTAGAAGTACCTCGATTGAACAGGTTTCCAACATGTTGGAAAACCACATTCAATTCAATAACCAATACTTTACATGAAAAAGAATTTTCATGTAGAGTATAAGGAAAGCCGACTCTTCACACAGAACTGACAGCCGGGGAGTCTGTGTGAAGGGGGCGGAGTCAGCATTCTTCACTCCAGCTCTGCTTTACGGGGAGAAGCAGGCTGGATTTCTGTTCAGCTTTCAGCATGATTCACATGCTGAAAGACAGACAGAACTCTAGCTAGCCGGAGGTCTTCATTGAACGGTAATCGATGTGCCCATGTGGTGCACATTGATTTCCGTTCAATTGATCCCCAATCAATCACAGCGTGGTGACGTCACCACGCTGTGATTGATCGGGGGTCGATTGCACAGGAATTTACCCGTGAATGGCTAGCTTTACAGAGCAAAAAAAAAAAATCCACAAAATGGACCATAACTCTGCCTCAAACTTCTAAAAACACTTGCTGTGAGCAGCTGTCAAAAAAGGGTCAGATTTACTTAACTGTAAACTTGTACATCATACAGCACTGGAAAGTGAAGAAGAGACTCTACACTAAATTCTGCAACAAAAGGAAACGGCCTGCCAATGCCATGAACAAAACCTCACCTGCAGAGAAGTACTTATGGTAATAAATGTTAAGTAGCATATATGTATATGTATACATGTATAAAGGTCAGGATGTTACAACTTTGGTAAATGTCGTTTTCTAAAGCAGCATATGATAGTTAAAAACAAAAACATAACTATTGTATTTTTTCCTACTGGGGGTCCATTTGAACCATAAGGCCATGTGTCCACTGCTGACATATGTCCAGCACAGGGGAAAAAAGATGTGCGCCAGCGGATTCCCCGCTCCTTGCAGGTAGTTTGTCCTTGCCTAGGATGGACGACTTCAATGGACGTGTCTCAGGCGGCACCGTGGACAAGCCACTCAGAAAACGCAGACTGGACACTGTCCCAGTGTCCAACAGTGGACGCAAGCCTTTACTCTATGGCATGTGTTTACAACATGAACAATGGCAGCACAGAGCAGCCTGTGTCTATTCCCTTTTCACTTGCTGCAACCTTCGAAAGACTCTCCACCACTTGACACCTGCAGTAGTTGGACATCCCTATCCTACTCAATGTTCAAGCTACATGACAAGTTTTGAATGCTGAAAAGTCTTTCGGAGGCTGCAAAGCTAGAGTAAAAAAGAAGTAGAAGACATAGATTGCTAAAAAGGTTATTATCCTTATTTGTTTCTAGATTTATTTTAAAGTAAAGGGTTTGCAGATAGGGAACTGCATTAATAATATCAAACTGAAAATTAAAACTTTTTAACTCTGCAAACTCCTGTATAATAAAGACACCCAGAAATGATGATAAAAAGGTTTAAAGATTACACTATGTTCAATATCAAATTACCTGTTGATGAATTCTTCATAGCAGGAATAAATGGCAGCTAGACAGACGGCCACAAGGTTTGGTAAGACCCTGGGGTGAGGACAATTTGCAGTAGGCCCATGCATGCTGGAAAAAAAAGCAGAAGTTGGGATTCACAAAGTGCACATATATCCCTACAAATAAAAGAGAATGGAGGAAAATACAATTTACATACTGTATTGATCTATTAAAATATAAAGCATATAAAATGTAACAGAAAAAGTGTTGCTGATTATCAGTAGTGAATTAACGGATATTGAAGAGGAATTTCCAAAAAATACTCACTGGGTGATCATAGTGGATAGATACTGAGGAAAGGTCTATAGCAGGAGTGGACAACATTTTTTCCTGGTGGGCCACAATGGGTTCTTAAATTTGACAGGAAGGCCGGACCAAAAGCCATCTAATGGCCACCCAGCAAAGTTGTCCTAATTCCTTGCGTCCCGGGCATTATTGATGATGTGCAACATGGACATTGTAATCTTTAATTGGCTGTACAGCTTTCAACAAAAGAATAAATGTATATTTGCACAAAACCTGTTAATGCATATGACATAGGTACGCACCTTTCCACCTCCCTGGAGAGGTGAGGGACTTGCTCAGACACCATCTGGGTCACTGATTGGCTTTCATGTAGGCCAAAAGCTGGAGCAGTCAGCAGCCTATGCTCCCACTATTTCACCAACGAACAGGGGATGAGTGTATAATATATATTGTGGAACATAACCTTTGAATCTAAGGTTATGTGCACCGTAGATATCATCAAAAGCTTTGATGATATCTATGAGGCATATAACCTTTAATGATATACATGGCACAAAATGTGCATTACCACACTACAGTGTTCCCTAATGCTTGAAGTATCATTTAAAACAAGTTTTGAGATTTAAAAATACTGTCTTTTAGCTATGCCTGCTGTCATTTTTGATCGTAGATAGATTGTAGTGTAGATTGAAAATGTTATGTGCGGCCCTTTAGTGATACAGAGGGCCGCAGTTGTGGCCCTCCATATGAATCCAGTTGCCAACCTCTGCTTTAGTAGTTTGTCCATGTCTGTTGAATGGGTTATTTTGTCCAGTGTTCTCCAAACCCACCAAAAACATAAAGGCATTGTTGGTGCAGGCTTTGGAAATATTTTTTCAGTAATTCTGGCCCTTCAATGTACGGTATATAATCATATAATCAACCCAAATGTACAAAATCATGTACTAGATTACATGTGTGACGGACGTCCAGAGTCAACCTACATTCATCATCTGCCAGAGTACCATGCAACATTAAATTAAAAACTGTATTTGCTTCTGTTTAACCTTATGACCCCTTTCATTGGCTAAAGTTTATCTTTACTTTGGATGCAAAATATTTCCAGAGGCCATTGTGTAGGAATCAGAGGAAGCAATTGTATAACAATGATATTGATTAGTGTACCCTGACAAGGTTAACATTTAATAGAACACTAACACAGACGTAGGTAACATAGGTAAAGGCAAAAATATTTGCATAAGGAATGTGCTGTTTAAAAATAACGATTCACTGACTACAAATTTATGAAAGATCGATGTTAACTCATGCCTGCCAAATGGACTGTTGTACTATACAAGGTAAAGTGTTAAATACACTGGCTCCATCCAATTGCTGGTCACATGACCAACGTTGAAGCACTGATCACATGATCTCTGCTATAGACATGTCTGAGTGGCTTCTGTTTCTCCTCCACTCAAATCCAAAGTTTAAATGTCTAGTATTGTTCATCTTTGTTGTAAGGGAGTTAAACAGAACAGTAGTAGTAGGGCTCTAGAGATTAGTACTGAAGCAAGGTGCTGTGATATTTTTGTAAAGATATGTAAAGCACCCTGCCCACCCCTCCCACCAGCCTACATTGAACAAAGAGGAGCAGAGAACAAGTGTTAATATTTTATATGTAATTTAATAAATAAAAAAATAGATTTATTACATTTTTAAATTACCATATTATTCGGACTATGAGAGGCACCCAGTTTTTAGAAAAGGAAAACCAGAAAAAAAGAGAAGTCTTCAAATCAGTTGGGGAAAAATATCCTGCAGTACCAAATTTCAGCCACAACTGAGCTGGTGTCACTAGAGAGCACACTTCATGGCACATCATCCCTCACATAAGACACAGGCACTTTTCCCCTAGATTTTGGGGGGGGGGGGAAGGGTGTGTTATAGTCCAATAAACGATAGTATTGTTATTATTAAGTAGTTTGCTAAATAGAGAAAAAAGAACAAAGACAAGGCTTTAACTGACATCAAGTCTAACTGGCTGTTAACACAGTTATTGCCTGTTTTGAGATGCTTGGATGTTCAGTCACATTACAGTCTACTAAACGATGATGATTTGAGGAAAAATGCAGCATTTAGAAAGAAGGAAATCACAGAGCTTAAAACTCCAGTTTTAAGAACACAAAAAAGCACAGTAAATGAGTTTAAGATTCACGACCGACCACTGACCTGTGTATAAATTTCTTCACCACTTCCATGCCTGCGTTTAATTCATTCAAAGCCAGTATGTACTCCTGAGTAAACAGCCTTAAACGAGGACACTTCCCAAAATCCTGGACAAACACAAGAAGGAAAAGACGGGTTTGAATGACTGCCAGGACATGACTTCCACAAGAAGAGATTCATTCCCTGCTCCCTTCAGGAGATATACATTGCTCTGTGTTTAGGACCGGTCCCAATGGAAAAAACTATTATGGTTTCAAATATTGAACGTATAATTCATAAAACTAGAGAGAAGGAAGTAAAGCAAATGTGTTACCCAATCGGATATCTGCTCCAGCTAAAAATATGAACATTTACTAGTTTAGATATTCAGGGCTTCCTGGTAACTTTATTTTAGAAGTACCGGACAAATTCCTTAAAGTGGATATCTAAGGATGGAAACACTTCATCGGATGCTGTATTGAACAGATTTTTTTCTACACTGTACTGTTTGCGCAATTTGTTTAATAAAAGTTGATTTTAAAAAAAAGGATGGAAACACTGAATACGGTGCTTTCCTCTTCCCCTGTGAATGCCCCCATGTCATCTTCTTTCAGGAAAACTCCTCCTATTGGGAAACCAAAACTTCTGAAAGAATCAATCTCCTGTGTCCCAACAGTGCTCTTTGGTCCCTCCAGCTGACCTCAAACATCACGGTCACTGGTAGTAATTAGGAGGCTGGGGGAAGAAACCAGAAATAGCACTCATGGATGTGTGTTATCCAGCAAATATCAGCAGGAGATTTTGTCTTGATCAGAACAATATAAAGAGTGAAAATGGGTTTATGGCAGAACCCATAGGCTCAGCCTTGCAACCAGAAAATGGCAGCCTCCGCTCTGACATCCTCTAATATTTACAAATCTTTAAAGTTAAAGAGGAGGTATTTCATGCTTAAAAGCTGTATTCCCATTCCTGGCATCACTATCGAGTCTAAACGAGCCCATACATGGGTCAATTTGTTTTTATTTGATCCCCAAAGGATAAGGAATCAAAAGCAAAAACCCTTGTTTGATCGATCCCGCTCCCCAAAAAATGTTTTTGAACAGGGAACATGCTGGTAAATCCCTGTTCGGTTGTCAATACTTTGGATGTAGCATCAGCTGGGAATTGGTCGACCAAAGTGGTGCACATTAATTCAACAAGCGATAGTTCGATCCACTGGATCGCTCGTTCGGATCATTCAATGTTGCATTTCACACTGTGATTGATCATTCGAGCCAGTATCGACCTGTGTATGGGCACCTTTAGACCCAGACATGAGGATGGGAGCTTAGATATTAATAAACAGATACTTCTTTCAGGTCAGTCACTTAATAGTGAAGCCGGGGTTCGAAACAGGATCTGGAACCTTTAAAACCAAGAGCTCCCATTTATTTTAATTACAGGTAACTTTGAAGGTTTCACTTCAATTCCTGTACCTATAATTAGGACTGGATGACACAGACAGCAATATTAAAGAGATGCTAAGCTTTCCAGATTTTACTGAAACCTACCCACATCTGCTGACTCCACCAATAGGAAGAAATGGACAGTTTTCTAAGGGGGACCCAGACCCGGAATATTATAACAAACTTTTGGCAGCCCATATTTTGGCCCATACAAACTAACTAAAGATTACTTTTTATTCGCCTACAATAATATCCAGACATTTAAATGTTATAAAGGTCTATCAACAATAGGAACCATATCCATACTACCATTTAGCCCAGGGGTCGGCCATCATTTTTGACTTGTTGGCCACATTGGCTTCTTAAATTAGATAAAGGGGCCGGACCAAGAGCATGTAATGGCCGACCCGCCATAGGTGTGCCAATTCCATGCACCGACAGCATCACTTATGGCAGCGAGGCGATGTGTGGCAGGTAAATGTGTTTTATTTTTTACATTTCCTGCAAATGCTCATTAATTGCAATGCGCAGAGATAATTCCTAGAGGCTGCCTGTTGTCACCAAAAGGATGCGCCCACAGTGTCATGATCACATCACTGCAAGGTAATGTTTGGACACATCTAAGCATTATGTGCACTCATTACAGAGAGGGGAGCATATTTTCAACAAGGTGACAAAGGGCCAGAAAAGAAAGCTAAACAGGCCAGATCCAGCCCCCGGGCCTTAGTTTGCCCACCCCTGATTTAGCCCATCCATTAAATATTAATCAAGCACATAAAAAATTCAATACACATATTATTCTGGGAAATATATATACAATTTGTGGCTACAATACCAGTATTACATTTTCACCTACTTATTTCAATTATGATAATATTAACATATCAAATAAGAAAAATTGAAATACTTATATAATTATTGCAGGTTAACATTAGGTAAATTCTGCATCCTTTAACGCAAAGACAAAAGATTTACATATATTTGGCACACATCCTATAACCAAGTACGATTATAAAACATGGTACAATAAATACGCTGGCTAGTTTAGATAATCCCCTAAAACATATCAAACTGAATATATATATAAAACAAGCAGTATACATTTTACACCTGATTTAATTAATATTAAAAGTGAAACACAATATACAGATCTTTTAGAGCCACTTTGAAGAAGAAAACAATTACCTTTTGCATGAAGCAGCCCTAGATTCCTCAATACTTGGACATTAGATGAGTCTATCAGTTCGTCAACTTTCCACCGTTACAGTTAGCAAACCAATGTCCATTGTACAGCCCGTAATAAGCCTGATGGCCAATTTGTAAGGGACAACAGCAATGAAGATGTCTCCCTATTACCCCATTAAAGGAATGTTCCAGCAGTCCAAAAATACCCATTAAAAAGTACTGTATTTTCTGGCGTGTAAGACTACTTTTGAACCCAGGAAAATCTTCTCAAAAGTTGGGGGTCGTCTTATACGCCGAGTGCAGAAACGTCTGAGCCAGAGGAGTCTGCCTGTCATACATCGGAAGCGCCCCACTTATCCCCTTCTCCCTCTCTTCCTCCTCGATGTGAAAGACGAAGCCAACGTGCTCATTAAAGGGTGTGGCTCCAGTAGCTGAAACTGGTAATGCAGCTCAAACACATTTAAACACCTTCACTGTATCATGTGACATGATATCAGTTACATTTTTGATTGCCAAAATTCTTTGAATTAAATGTATACAATTTATGTTACTTGGATAACCACAGGTAAACATTAATATGAAAGGTTGCAGTTAGGGATGTGAAATTAGAATGTAAATTACTAAAAAAAAATAGGACGTTTAAGGTTGTTGGAGTATACATATATAAGGCCCTGGGTCCACTGCCGTTTCCCTGAGCTGGCCAAAAAAATGCCACACGCCGTCACATTTGACTTGCAGGCAGTTTTCCTATGTCATAAGAATGAAAATAACCATATTGAAAGCAAATCTGATGGTTTTTTAATAGTTTTTTTGTGTGCGTTGGAAGGGGTAGTCTTATACGGCGAGTATACCCCAAACTCTATATTTTAACTGGAAAAGTTGGGGGTCGTCTTATACACCCAGTCGTCTTATACGCCGGAAAATACGGTATATCTTTAGTAAGAAAATTTGCAGAATAGTGTTTGGATTTATAATGCATGCAGAAAGTAGTCACAGCGCATCCCTTTGTCCTCGTTGTTTTATATTACAACCTTCCAAAATGGATAAAAAAAAATTTTTTTGTCATTATGGGTGTTGTGTGTAGAAATCTGAGGAAAAATGTAATCCATTTTGGAATGTAACAAAACAAAATGTTGAAAATGAGATGTGCTGTGAATACTTTCTGGATGTACTGTAATCTGGGATCCCCCGATTAGGATAAATCATTACTTACACTATCCAAAAGTATTTGGTGAACAAATAAATACTTTAGGCTGAAACATTTCCATTTGACAAGTGTAGTTGTTCACAATGCACATAGAAGAAATATCCATCTGACACATAACTATTTCTCTATTACATGTGACATAACAGATAGTCGACACACAATATTACCTGCATGTGCAGGTGTTTTCCAACCTCCACCAGCAGATAGAGAGAGGTATCCAAGCCGGTAAAAGAGATCCAGTACATCTGCAATTCATTTGATACCCTTGAATTATTGGAATTGGGGAAATATATATTCATTTACAACAGCAGTTTATACCAGAGGGAGAATGACTCTCCTTTTAGCAAACTGGATGAAGCTGCTGCTCTTTGCATACAAGTTAATTGATAGCTGTATTGCTGCCAGAGAGTCATCAGGGCCGCTTACTACAAACTTTAGGAAAAGTGAAGAGGCCATCCACAGCTTAGTTGGTTTTTACTTAAATTAAAGAGTTCAACAGTTACATTTCTCTGCAATACACATAAGATATAACTTTGTCCAGACTATGTGGGGCTGCAGAGTACCATATCTTTCGGACTATAAGACACACCTGACCATAAGATGCACCCAGTTTTCAGAGCAGGAAATCAATTAATTAATTAATTTGTGTAAATGAATGTGAAAAAATCTCATGCAGTACCCCTATTCAGCCACTTTAATTGTGTCGCTAGAGAGCACACTTTAGCATCTCTTCTTCCTCACACAGGGAGGGAAGGGAGGGGGAGCCCCCCCCACGGAGGTATCAGCACTCTGGTCTCCTTGTCCCTTCTCTGCTACAGCTGTGTGAGGAAGCTGCCAGCCAGTGCAGCTTTCCTCACAGACTCTGCATTGGCGGGGCCCTGCAAATATAGCCAATACAGTTCAGCTCCCCACAGCTCTCCCAGCAAATGGAGATGCTGACACAGGCTCCTGTCTGCCGATGGAGATCACACAGCTGATCTCTCCTTCCTATCTGCTGGCTGATCTCCTCTCCTATCTGCCGGGAGAGCTGTCGGGGAGCCAAGTTGCGATCACCAGCGGCCGGATGGACCATTCGGACCATAAGAAGCAGGCACTCCCCCCCACACAATATTCAACTCAATAAATACACTGTCAGTAAATACAAATCCATAAGGTTTTTCTTGTTATTGTTTTTGATGTGCGGTCAGGACTGGAAGAGTGAGTAAGGGGCTTGGCTCCACTGAGTTAATCGCAAAGATTTTGGTGCAGTGCATAAGCCCTCCACGGAAGTCAAGGGCTATTGCATGGCTGTCTCCACAGCCCATTATAGCTGCTGTCCAGTTCAAGCCTTCATCGCGTTTATGTTGACATGAGGGCCAGCATCGACCGCATGTCAGAGGATTGATGTAGGACACATCCATGGAAGTCAATGGATGTGTCAAACTGATGCATAACTAATGTGCCTGGACACGTTAGGTATACGTCAGCCCATTGATTTAAAGGGGTCTGGCTTTCGGCTGTGTGACAAAGCGGGGGCCTACAGAGGGGTTTGCTCATTGGATGCAGGGATAAAATCCCTAATTGCTCGTCAACGGAATTGTTTCCACAGGCATGTTTGGGATCCACTGAGTTTATGTCAACACAGTGCACAGCATTGTCATAAATGCGACGCAACTGCAAGTATGGGTGCATTAACACACCCACAGAGAATGCATTGGGCACGTCAAAAAACATTAGGGTTAAAGCAGATACGCTAAAGCAGCGCATCCCTTACCATGGTGGAAATATAACTTAAACCTCCCAGTCAGATACACAGAGACAAAAACAAAGCCATTGTTCTTTTTTTCTTGCTCTGTACAAAATTATAAACGGTTTTATTTTTATGGCCATCTGCAGCCAATACATTAAACAATTTTGAACAGAGATTTCTTTCCTCTGACACCTATCAAACAGACATGAAGTGAATGGAAATCTTGGAAATGTGGCCAACAATAAAAAATGTCGAGTCTAAATGTAGCTAAAATTCCACTTATCTAATATATGTAACCAAGATAGTTATAATTGCTCTCACTTTTCCTGAAGTTTTAATGATCCAGCTCCATGGGCTAAGCAGGTGTAAAGCAGATGCAGGCAAAATGGTCCTCATAAATAAAAGTATCTGAAAGATCGGGGTCTTTATTACCCATTGGAACCATCTTCAGCATGCTCTGGAGATAAGAAAGATGGATGCTGGCTGGTTTCCACAGGCAAAATTCCTTTTCTCTGAAGCCAAATTTCAAAGACTTTACACATGAGGCCAACATATTTTTAAATTGACTCTGAACATTTGAACTATGCTCAGAAAGGAAAATCTTCTTTTTTTTTTTGCAAAATATGGAAGCTGTAGGTTATTTTAAGTTAGAGATCCCTTTATCCATTACTAGTAAAGGGGATGGGCGAATGGGTGACCTAACCTCCTGAGCACGCAGTTACCTCCCCCCCCCCCCCTTGTTTATCCAAAACTACAAAACATGTGGGTCATATTAAAGTTAAACATTACGTAATTTCACAAGACATAATTCTTTGCAAAGTCCTAACTTTTTATCCGTTATCGTATGTTTTTATGGGGGGGGGGGGGGGGCTTGCAACCTTTTTTAATGGTCGGTATATGCACTTCTGACCAATACCATGACTGCTTGAGGACCAATAAAAACTATCTGTGATGAAGCACAATGGGGATGTATTTAATGTGTGGGGGCAGAAGCACAATTCCAGTCCTGGATGACCAGGTATTCTAAGTAAAGTATTCTCCAATACTGCACCAGGAGACTTAACCAAACGTCTGATTGGTATCTATTGGCTACATTCATATGCAAATTGGGCCGGGAGAGGGGCGCACTTGGGCAGCTCAGCCTCTGTTGTTGGTGGACCTTGTCCCGGCCCTGCTGTCTTATATACTACAGTTTATGAGCTTTGCAAAGCTTTTCCATTACAAAAATGATAAGTCCCTTTTTTCTGTGGTTTAAACTCAAAGGAGCTGTTTAAGAACACTGTACATATTACCTGCGGTATTTACTTGGGAGGAGGGGCAGTGTGCGCAGTGAAGAGATTATCTTACACAGCCCCTTCTCCCAAGTGAATATGTAAGTTGGTCTCTATGATTTAGTCTCTGGGCTCTTAGAAGTGCCTCTGATCAAAATACCAATATTCAGCATGTCCAAACACTGCACATTCATTCACACATGCTGTATGTACACTATATAGGGCACACAGACGTTTTCCCCACGAATTGGAGGCCGGGGCATGTTATAGAATGAAAAGTATACTAATTACAAGAGTAGATCAGGGGATCCCAACTTTAACAACTGAGCTTCCAATATGTGAATCTCTCTTTACAAGAAGCAACACAGGCAATAAATTAACTTCTAGGAAGGAAGGAAGGAAGGGGTGCTATAATTTCCTAGAAAACAAGAACTAAACCAGAGGGAAAGTAATGCTTTGTTGCACAAAAGGAAAAGAGATCAATGACAATGTATAACCACACAAGTACAAAAGAAAGATACTAACCATGTTGTGCTTGAGGATTCTCTGTACTACTGGAGTAAAGACCTCAATGACCACCATGGAGCGGGGACGCTCTCTACAGTGCTGTAATAACAGAGATGAATATTATTAAAAGTGACAGTACACACACTTTTATTAGAAAATTAAATACACATTCAGATGCATGAGGACATCCCATAAAGATTTAAAATGTATATGCAGCCCCTACTTTTTAATAGAACATGCAAATGGTTAATTGCCAATTCATTCATTATTTTGGGATGCCAGTGTTTAGAGATTTCTGTTTGCTTCCCGTCTGCGGAATGCCTATTAGATTTCCTCTCACCTATTGTTCTTGACATGCCTAGTAGGGCATATATAATTTTAACACTTCGGTGGGGAAACAGCTAACATTTATTAACAGTTATGCTTCAAGCAAGTGCAGTAGAAAAACCTACAAAATTATGAAATCATTCATTTACAATACCAGGTAAGGAACTGCAATACAGTTAATGTAATTAAGAGACTCGAAAAACAATATACCGTATTTTTCAGACTATTAGACGCACTTTTTTTACCCCCAAGAAGAGTAGCCAGGGAGCTGTCAAGTTGAGGGATGCCGGGCGGTGTCCAGATCTCCCATCTAAAATGTATAATTGCTTATGCCAACAGAGCCCAGAGCCCTGCTGGTATAAGCAATGAATAGAGGGATAGATGAACTGCCATTTATCCATCTCTCCGTGACACAGTAACAGCAAGATCGGGAGAGCAGAGGAGAGATTGCAACTGTTGGCCCCCCTCCTCCCAGTCAGTGAGGAAGATGATGTTGTACTGCTGCTAGTGACATCTACTGGCTGAAGTTGAATATTGCATTCATTTAATCCATTGCATTAACCCAATTGATGTGAAAACGTATTAAATATTTTTTTTTAGGTTTTCTGCTCCAAAAACTGGGTGCGTCTTATGGTCCGGTGGGTCTTATAGTCCGAAAAATACAGTATTTTCTCAACAATACTAGAGTTATTCTGGGACAGTACAGCTCAGCTCTCCATTTCTTAAAATCACAGCTAACATATCATCCATACCTTGCAGAAGAATTCACAGAGATCAGGAGGGGGGTGGTTGTTTTCCAAAAGAGGAGCAATAGCCTGAACAATAAAATAAAATTCAAATTATCAACATACAATAAGTAGAAGGTGTCTTATTTTCATATCACATATCTAAAAAAGAGTTAACGCCCACATACACCCTAACAATGTGTAACTCCATTTTCACTTTACTATTGACAGAGTAATATGTAGTTTTTTGGTGCAAAAAATTACTTGAATGAGCAAGACCTCATAACTTTATTTTCTCTCTGTGCTGAATGTAAAGGCTGCGTCTTCACCATGGAAAGCTGCACAGTTATTTCTGCGTGTAGACCGTGTGGAAAACCGTGCAGTGTGGAAATGGGAACGGATTCATAACGCCCACCCGCGCATTGGGGATCCGGGGAGTACCGCGGATACGCCTGGAACACGTACCGCGGCCATTGGTAAACAATGTGCACAACAACCTAAAAGAAATATATAGGATGCGGTATTGCCAACACAGTGAATACCGCATCCTAAACAGCAGGCGGGCGCTATTGTACAGGCTGACGTGCCCATAATGCCCCCGCGGGTGCTGGGGCAGTACAGTGTAGACCCAGCCTTAGTTATATTATTTTCCGCCACCTGCAAGAGCTACAAAACCAAATCCATAAAAGCAAGGATAAGGGTGATGTCCCCTGTTGGTCCACTGCATCTAAGGATGGGTAATCTACAATATATGACATTTTTGTCTTTGGGGTTTAGGTATGCTTTAACATTTGACATAGTATTAGAACCCTTTCACACTATATGCATTTTTTTAAGGCATGCAATTTTTGTTTGTGTGTTTGAACAAATCAATGAAAAAATATGGAAAGGCTGCGTTTCAAAAAATGAAAAAAGTGTTAATGGTAACAATGGTTTTCTATGAGAAAATGCAGTACTGTAAAAACGTGTGTGTTTATAATAACGCACGATATAATATAGCTGAAAATGGCACTTATTGAAGCGGCTAGCCATTTAAGGATATTACTTTGAACGCTTTGCATGCAAATATATAAAGTTATCAGTTTGTCCCCAAATACAGTTATGATTGAAGCAGGTTCAAAATGATAAAAATATCTAATAATTAGAATGCACACACATTGAAGAATATTTCAATACCACTACTGGACATGAATCAAATATTTCTCATTAACCCCCCTAGCGCTTCTGACGGCTCCATCTCGTCCAGCACTTTCTTGTCAGCATTTCAGTTGACAAGATGGAGCCGTCCAGCTAAGCTCAGATCCCCCGGTAGCAGCATCCCCCGGCAGCAGCACATTCTGTACTGTGCTGTCCGGGGGGTCTGATGCTCTAAGCTGGCTTCCTTACTGAAGAAAGCCACCCGATGTCACCCCTCTCTCAGCCCAATTTGCATATGAATGTTCCACGCCCCCCGCGAGACATTAATATGCAGATTGGCTATCTTCAAAGAGCACATCTGAAAAATCACCCCCACTGTCATTTCAAGATGTGCTCTTTTAAGTTAACCCTTTCAGAGGGTGCCAAATGGCTTGTATTGGATACAGTGATAACTGTATCCAATACAATTCAAAGTAAAACAAAACACATTTCAAATTGTAATAAAAATGTTATTATAAACAAAACATAAATACTGTTTTGAAATCTTTTATACCAAACAAGTATTCAAGAGATTTTATCATTCAAATGATACATTTTATAAATAATTTTAATGTACTTTTTTTTATAATAAAATAGTGTGTTTCAAACATTTTTATATTTAGGATGTATACTAGACCCTTGTATGGACATATTTTTGGATGTTACAGGCCTTCAACACAAAACAAAAATTCTATTATAGTCTATTGTGCACTTTTGGTACAGAAATCTGGACCTTGCAAGAGCGCTAGGGAGGTTAAACATGCAATACAATATACAACATAAATAGGTTATAGTGCTGAATATGAGCTCTTAGATGCATACAAATTTACAAGGGACATGGAAAACACAATTATTTGTACCCAACACCATTTATAAGATATGGGGTATATCAGCCTCATACCCTGCACTGGTAATAAATGGTTGTCAGATATCTTGCAACACTTCAAGACAAAGCAAAAGAAGAAAGTAACTTCTTCTCATAGTGTCTGGAAATATTCATCTGGCAAATCCAGAATAACATTTTGCACAAAGAATACCGTACATGAAATATCTAGATCACAGAGTGGTGACAGGAACTGTTGAGTAATCACATAATAACATAATAAGAAACAAAGCATTGTTTGCACATATTTTATATTTAATAAGAATGCAAGGCTTGCTTCAACCAGAAACAGTAGTGCTTGCCATTGCAGCTGACACTTCAGCCAGACTAACAGTGCTTACTAGAAATTATAGTGTTTTTCCATCTAGCATGAACAGTACAACAAGAGACCATACTTTACGAGCGCCGAGAGTTGTTTATTTCTTGTTTCTTTTAAACAACTGTCAAAGTTTTAGAAAACTCAAGCCACCTAATTATTCCATAACCAAGCAACTGAATGTGCTTGTGTAAATATTAAGGAAGGTCAGAGCTACTTCTGCCGGCTCCATTACGATGCTATCAAATCGCCAGAAGAAACAACCATTTTTCTCAAGAGAGAAGGTGACTTTACACAAAACATCAGCGGTGCAGCTTGGCACACTGCTTGGAAATCATACGATAGAATGAGAAAGATAATTATTGAGATCGGATCAAGCAAAAGCCTTGTAAAGAAGATTACAAGTGAATCTGGCTTTGTCCATGCAAGGCATGAGGTCCACGTGTATGCATATTTGCAAGAAATGTTCTGCTTCTGCCAATAGGAATGGTACGCTCAATATCCCCTGAGTGGCTTTGTGCTATATAAAAATTTTGTTTAAATATAAAACAAATAGTTATTAAAACATAAGTTGGCTCATACATGACATCATAGTGTGGCTCACAAGGGTAGAAAAGTTGAGATGCTCTATATTAAGTTATCCAGTGTAAGAAAAACTTAATCAAAGTTGATATACAGAACATTTTTCCTATTGGGATTGTGTACAGAAGGTTTTTTTTGGGCTGTAGGTGTCCCATTGAAGAGATATTCTTTGTGCTCCTATCATAGAGGTGTAATAAAGAAATATGGCGGTACATATACCCAGGGAGACTGGCACCCTGAGAAGGAGGCGTGTGTGCTACCGAGTGCTTTGTCGATCGGCGCCCCTTCCTCTGAGTGAAAGGGGGACAGGGACTAGAGTGCTTTCTCTCGAGGGAAGGAGAAGGAACACAGCGGTGGCGAGTTTTGTCCCTTCTCCTTCCCCTGTGTTGCAGCAAGTTGACCAGAGCAGATGGGTTTTACATAGGGCAGTATGGGTGGATGCCACCCCCTAGTGCACATATGTAAATCCACCACTGTGTATACTTCAGTTATGTCTGCTTTCTTCCTCTTATACACAACTTGCTCAAGTGGCTTCACTACTATCCTGGGAGAGCAGCCAATAGTATTATTTATTTATCTATCTATCGTGTTTATTATAATTAGGGTTGGTTCTCCTGTGAGTATTACTGAACCAATGGAGAAGCATCAATTTGTTCTACTGGGAATGGATGGCTTCATAACATTTAGCCATTGTACATATATCTCTACACAAATAAATGTAAATAAATTTTTATTGGATCCCAAAAAGGGACCATCCAAAACGACAACAAGAAAAACCAATAAGCTATCCCGATGTTACAGAATTAAGCCAACAATAATAAAAGTCTATAAACATCCAGCACATTCCTTTGGTTAAGCTAGCTTCGAAGAAATACACAGGGATCCAATGGTGAAATTCTATTCAATTTCAGTCTTTTCAATTTAATTGTAAATTTTTTTTACAAAAGTAGACAAATTGTTTCAAGGTATATAAAAGAAAAGAAGACGAATGACACATATTTATTAACCTCCCTGGTGGTAGGGGCAATCAAAGCAGAGTACCCCCAAGGTTAATAACGGAGTACAGCCAGGGAGGTTAAAAATTTTATATAATACAATGGGGGAGGGACATATCTAAAGAACAGAACATAATAATATTTTTACTTACCACAATGATGCTTTCATGCTCCTGAGTGGTTAGATTACTATTCTGCAGTGACAAAGTGAAAATATGTAAAAAGTTAAAAGGAACATAACTAAGACAAGTATTGTAGAATTATACAGTTCCATAATTACAAAATTCAGGGCCGCTTCTACCACTATGCGAAGTATGCTGGCACATGGGACGCATGCACAAATATCGCACGCAACCACACCACAAACACCACCCCAGCTCAATAACTTTTCTGCCAACAAACACACCCACAAATAGCACCCCCCAAATGCTAGAAACGCCCCTGATTACTTCTGTATATAAGAGAACTTCACTAAATCTTGAACTTTTGGAAAACAAAATTCATCCCATTATTGTGGGGGATTTCTGATCAAACAATGAAAAATTTACCTGGATTATTTAACAGTATAAATCTTTATTTTTTCAGCTTCTCCTGACTAATTCTTATGTACTCCGAGGTCATGCACTAGATTCTCTGTTTTTAGGATTTGCTCCCAGATTAATGGGAAGTTTTACTTTGTGACGACAGTACATGTGTGCTATTTCATGACTCAGCAGAGGACATTCTTAAAATACTAGGTTTTACTGGAATTGTGTCTATTGAAGGGAATACCATTGATATTTAGGCTCTGGTGGAAGCAGCTATTATCCAGTATGTTAAACCTAGAAGTGAGTAAAGCTGATCTTGTCTGCCATCCTGGATCCTGGACATCCTGGAAAATGTAATAAAAAGGTCCCCAGAAACCACTAAAGTTCTTGTTACACTCTCTTCTCATCTTGACTTCTGCAACATCATCCTATCTGACCTTCTTCTAACTACACTCTCTATTCAGTCTATCATGAATGCTGAAAGGCTGACCTACTTATGACATCCCCATTTATAACATCATCGCATGGGTGTTTTTCAGACTTCTCTAGGGCAGCCCTTTCTCTTTGGAACACTCTTACTCGTCCCATTAGCTCCTGCTAAAAATATTTTTAAAGTCTGGCCTACCTATCTTTCCTTCCTAACAACATCTTCTCCTGTGTAAAAGTATGTACCTGTATGATAGCTTATGCTTCATTTCACCCATTAATGTACAGCATTGTGTAATATGTTGGCGCTTTATAAGAGAACCAAGGAAATAAATATTTCGGACCATTAGATGTATAAGTTGGATAAGAAACACTAATATATGCACTGGAACTTTTGATCCTAGAAAAGCTGGTGAACTGGCTGACAAAGCATCCCCCTCCCCTGACTGGGAGAAACAACGTGCATCTTATAGTGCAAAAATGAGGGCAGTCACAAACACAATTGGAATAAAACTCTAAATGAGGAGCGATAATGTGAGTTCCAAGATAACAGAGGTCAGTAAAGTTTCATATATACCTAACAAAAAAAAAAAAAAAAAAAAAAAAAGAATCCTGAACAATTAAAATTAAGGAAATTATGAAAAATCAACATGCAGAAATCATCTTCAGAGAAGCAAATTTTCTGGAAAAAGTGGAATGTGATTTTTCATGACCTATTGAACAGACTTTAATATAATGAGCAGCTACCTGCAGAGCCTACTTCTTGGCTTTTACATATAATAGGCAGCTTTTAAGACCAAAAGAGAGCAATGGAAAAAGTGACAGGGGTCAATATCAGAAAACTCTAGTCTAGTTTCGGAGCTACTATTCACTTGACAATGAAGTTTGATGTTTTTAATTGCAGCCAACCCATGCATATGGATTTCCCGCCACTTTTATGGTAAGTCTACTTATTATTAACATAATAAAAGACTATCTAGTCTTCTGACCCAGCGTGTGAAGAGAATAGATTGAAGTGTTTACAGTTAACATGAAATGCATTACATTCCCCACCAGTCCCAGATGGAGTGCAGAAAAACAAGCTGTTCCTTTCTTGGACTCCTCAACATGTACAAAAAATGTTTTGCCAAAACAAATTACATGCTGCTTCCTCATTTGGACAAATTCTCTTTGCATACAGTAAACTACGCCCATTAATTTTACTGTCAATTGAGCACAAATGAGTCATTCTATTAGAAAAGGGTTTTTTGTGTGCGACTGGTGAAGCACAAATGTGACAGCGGTTGTTAATTAAAAAAAATGGATGTCAATAAGAGACACTCCCGATATTGTGCCTTTATATCACAAGGCAATACATAGGGAACAGATATAAATAGTAGACTAAAAACCCATCAGATAGAGCAGGCTACCCACTTATAAAAATATTAATACCATGCGCTGCTTGAAGCTAGTCTTGTCCAAGTATATTATTAGTAGGTTACTATCTTGTAAACTTTGAATAATAGGGGTGCTCACTCAATCAACAATCATGTTCATTAAACAGATATACATCTGTGATTATATCTAATTGCATTCCAAAACAAAGCCAATTTTGACCAAATGGATTTGAATCTTTTGTAGGCTGTGAGGGACTCTAGGCCTTTGTTAAGGCCTTTGTTAATGGGTCCTTGCTCAGGTCAAACAGGTCATTTATGGACAAGTCAATATGTGTCAAATGTGAAGTCTCCATAAAGGTCAAATGAAGCCTAAACTTGAGTCTTTTACTTTTTTTCCTAATGCCCAATGAAAAACAATGGATTTGGGTCGACTGGGGAAGGCTTGTTTACTCTTTAATGGACAAAAGAGAATTCAGTGAAAATTAAAGTGTCCTAAGCCCTGAACGGTTTCTTGCGTTTGGTTATACAGAGTTGTAGAAGTCTATGGAGTTTCATAAGTGAGCCAAGATTTTGGACAGTGATGCTGACATCTAACTCAGGGAATTTAGGTCAGATGCAGGGAAGAAAGGCTAACTCATTCTGAATTTGCTTTTGCATTTAGTTTTACATCTGACAAGACTTCCTTAATGTAGACTTTCATGGAGGACAGAGCCATTCTAACTTTAATTAATAAATTCACTTTATAAATGTAACCTGCTGAGCACGCCACATCCTAATACAATGGATTACAAAGTAATTTGCCAGGATTCTCAACTCTCAGTCCACCCCCCATACATCTATGATGTCAGGGTGTGTTGTAAAAAGCAGGCAGTGTCACACATCCCCCCCCCCCCCCCCCCCCGCCTCAGATTTGATACAGGCTCCCAGGGACAGGTGAGTATCCCTGAACGTAGCTCGGAGTGAGTTTGAGGAGCAAGCAAATTTACCCTAGCTAGGTTCCAGGTAAACACTCAGGAGGTTAAATATACATACAGGAACAAAAGACTTGAAGTTTAGCATTACCAACGTCAGATAAGTTATAAGGAAAAAACTTGTCTTACCTCGGAAAGTAACTTGGAGACAATCTCTAGTGGTGCCTGGTAGATAGAATCATCCTGCAAAGGAGAAGTGAGTGCCATGTCCACCAAAGTCCTGATCTCCTTCAGTACCACTTCCCAGCGATTTGGATTACTCAAAACCTTTTTGTATTTGTAGATCTTTTTCTGGAAGACAGAAAATAAATGATAAACATATGGGAAAACTAGTAAATTCAAGCAACACTGAAACACAAGATAATGTCAAACATAGAAACACTACCTTGTATAAATACATAGCTTTGGGTACCCCTCAGCCCCATGGGCTTTAAATGAAGCTGAATAAAGTTTTTTTTTTTTAAAACACATGATTGTTTTGTAAAGAAATTATATTTTTATTGATACATAATTAAAAACACACATTCCTTCATAAAAAATCTGAATCACAGTTGAACATATTTGATTAAATAATCCTAATGACATTATATTTAATTTTCAATTAATATATTGTACAATGTATTAAATGTGAATTCAGAAGCTGTATTTGAAATCCCTAGCCGTTTTCCTGATTGACAAATTATTTCGGACCACAAATGAATATCTGTGACTGCTGTGTGTGAAAACATCAGTAAGTTGGAAAAGTGCCGTCACACCATTGTGTACATACACAGGAGTGTAAGGGTTGACATACACACGTCTTGTGCAATGTCAATATTGTCTGTCACTGTAACGTAGATCGATGGCACTTCCACACAGTGTGATTAATGAAAAACCAATTGATTCCTTTCCAAAGCCTTGAGAACATGCTCTATAGTACCAAATTGATTGAAACACCAAGAAAACCCATCAGATACTACTGAATTTTCCAACATGTCTGACCTTGGAATTATGATGTAATGCTGGATTTACATCACGTTTGGTCGTTTTATTGAAAAAGGAAACCATTTTGTTTCCAACAGTTGATTTTGTAGGGTGATCAAATTGAGAAGTTGAGCCATGTATGCCCATCCTTACTTTTGCACATATAGGTGGGGCATGATTTCTTAACACTGCCCATAAAAAGTGTGTATATTACCACCCAGGAGCCAGAAAAGAAAAACTATTACAGCAAAAAGTAAAATAGCACCATGTAGTTGGCAATGCTTTAAGAAAAAGTCTTGTTATATTTTAAAGCTAGCCATACACTTTGCCATAAAAATTACGATGTATTAAAACCAACCAATGTATCCCGACGTCGGAGTCGTTTTAGTAATTTTCTGTAAAATACTACCACATGGAAAATCTAATTTTGGATAAATTTTTCTGGTTTTATCGAAAATGTCATAGAAAATAATCACCATTTATATCGGACAATGTGATTTTAAAATGAATTTAAATGTAAATAATAAATATATATATA
>CM070041.1:18920300-18930358 GCA_036250615.1 Ptychadena robeensis
TGTATTTTATCTGTCGTACCATGTGGACATGCGCAGATTTCATGCCGATAAACTGCTTTCTTTGGTCCGTTTTAATATATCGTCATTTTTATCGCAGAGTGTATGGCTAGCTTAAGGCTTGTACAAAATGGCTGCAGTTCTTCCTTTGATTAACTCAAAACAATGCATTATAGCAGTGGTTCCCAAACTGGGGGGCGTGAAGGTATTCCATGGGGGTGCAGGCATTTATTCTTAACCTGTGTTTGAATAAGGAGGGGGCTCGATATTGTTCCTATCTAGAAAAGGGGGGCCCTGCAAGTAAAGTTTAGGAACCACAGCTTTATAGGAACAATGTCTTCACCATTTCAAACTGCTACTATAATATTTTGGTCATCTAGCTGGCGGCAGCAAGATTTAAGTAAGGCAATACCCAATGGAAAGCCTCTTCCTTTTGATTCTCAAAGTTGCTCCTCAAAAATCACAACTGGATACCATATCATTTTTATAGGCAATAACTTCGTTTTTGGGGCTTTTATTTAACTTTTTTCTTCCAGTAAAGCACAATAATTAAAACTAAGTGAGTTCTAGAAATATAGTTGGCACACAGCAGATATAAAATGTTACGCAGACATAACAAAATAGTTTTAAAGTATAAAGGGACGTGGACAGACTCTAAGGACCAATTGGTTTATTTTTCTACTGTCAATTCCAGTGCTTTACAAGTTCATTCATATCAAATTTATACATTACATTCCCCATTACTTAAACTACTTTTTTTTCTACGTTTTCTATTATTCCTGGACAGAAAGTGTAGTTTCCACTGAACTGGCTGCCAGCTTTCATTTATACGTGTCCATGTTGTTTGACATACAGTTAAATAAATGCATGGCGTTATCGAGGCATCTTGGGCAGCTCGTTCTTACATGACACAGGGATTTCTTTATTTTGGGTTCGTAGACTGCATGTAACCCGGCCCGATAGCAACCAATGCAGGCAGAAAGAGAAAGTGCCCTAAGACAGGAGATAATGTAACCGACAATGCGGGATCAAGTAACATTGATTTACTTACGTCAATTGCAACAACATCCTGCAGCCCCCAGGTGGGGAGGATGTCTAGAAATGAACTCGCCTGAGGTAACCACTGGGGCCTTAGATGTTTGGGTGTTAACCTGTGTAGTGCCAGAAGCAAGAGCAATGAACAGTTGGGTCACCCACTATAATGAGACTAAAAGTAGATTTATCCTGACACTGCATTATTAATTTTAGATGAAAGAATGGCAACTTTAAACTACTTCCAATTAGAAAATCTTCTCCTAAAGTAAAGTAATCGTTATAATAAAAGCAGTTACCAATAAATACTTAAGAAGCAGGGTGATTTTTTATAAGGATCTAGGAAATATTACTTGACCCCCAGCTGAAGGGCACAGGGCCATATTATATCTGTCCAACACTGGTAGCAGTTCCAACCTTGCTAACATGGCCACACAGGGACCAGAAAAAAAGCATGTGTGACTGCCAGAGAGGATCTAATATATGTTGCACGTTATGAGGTTTTATTAAAAGTATTTTCTGCAAAAAGCTATAGTTGCATAGCAACTGTGAAGTGGTCACATTCTGACCCAGCTTTCCTAAGCAACTTTGACGGTCCTACATCAGTAAAATTCTCAATGTTGATTGTGTAAACCAGGTCTACATATGAGCTCTGCACCCAGGGGCAGGAGGAGGGGGGGGGGGGGGGGGGGGGGGGGGGGGTTGCTGTCAGGTTTAACTACCTGTAAGGATCTGGTCCATCGCCTGCTGAGATATGTCGATGGGGGGAGGGTCTGGATCGACGTTATGTGCGGCCTTTTAGTGATGCTGAGGGCCGCACTTGTGGCCCTCCATATGGTCTAGATCAGTGATGGCGAACCTTTTAGAGACCCAGTGCAAATCATGTAAGTACAAACTCTTATTTCTTTTAATGAAACTACCCTTATTTATCTCTTATATAAATATTTAGCATGATATATGGGTCATATATGATTTGCTTTAGTGATTTGTATCTGTATAAATTCATTTTATAATGATTTTTATCCATCTAGGATAGCTTGTATTTACATGCAGCTATAACTTATTGTCCCTCCCACCCCTGGCTTCTGATTGGCTGACAGTGCTAGGCGAGGGTATAGGGCGCTGTGTGCAATTAGATGGGGAAAAAACTGAAAGCAGAGAGCCAAGCAGTTCTTTTCATCTCAGCCTGTACTGGCTGGCAGCTTGCGTGTCCACAGAGAGGGCCCACACCCGTGCCATTGGTTCACCTATCTATAGGGTATAGATGTTGAGATGGAAGGGTGCGTAGCATTGATCAAGTGATTTTTACACAGCATTTCATGAGGACACAGGGTCATCATTCTACAAAAAAAACAGGACCGCAATGGACTGGTCCAATACCAAAACAGCAAGATAAAACACAAAACAACATAGCAGGTTGACTAGAAGGAAGGTCCTGTCACGCTAGATCTGTTCTGTAAAATGAGTACAGGTAATTCTAGCTTTATATTGGCTTATAATTATGGAAAGCAGAATACAAGCAGAATAGTTAAGAGCACTTAAATAAATCCAAACTTCAAGATTTTAATCATCATTTATGAACACAGGAACATACAGTATGTTGGGTGCAAACCTCTGATATCTCCAATTCTAGCAACTTTGAACAAAAAGTATGATTAAATATACCCAAATGTGTGGCTGCATGTGATAATAACACAAGCAGCTTAAATACACATATTTTCAAGCTCAACCAGTACACAGAACTCAAATGACAACATCAAATATCCTGCTCACCTATGACAGCTATAGAAGGAAAGAATTAAAAGTTGTGGGTTTCCTTTCTGTACTCTGCATAAAAGTTATTTAAAGAAGAGCATTGATGAGTGTTAATGTATTCCATACTCCAGTCTGAGTGTAGGCAGCTGTTCTTGGGCCCCTCATGGCGGGTTGGAGGCCAACCAGTGCCCCCCTCATCCCTTTGTTAATACTTCCAATATGTTCACACACATCTCACATACACATTCACAGCAGTGCCTCACTACATACCCAAGCTCCCTATTCCTCTCTCAGTCTTGGTTCTACAGTACGGAGCATTACAGGAGAGTAGTAACAAGACACACTAAGGAACTTATACCAGTTGCATTGAAAAACACTCTAACTTCAAATGCAACACCCACAAACCATCCAACTTCAAACGGATCTTAGTATACCACAGAAAATGAGTATGACTTCTGATTGTGTAATCACAAAGAGAGGAAATAAAAACATATAATTAAAGGGTAACAGTAAAAGTATGTCTTTAGGGAACCATTTTCAGTTTTCTTTATTTTGCCTTAAGTGGTACTTTATCTTTCCATGCTGTAAATGGGGGTGGGGGTCTTAAAAGGCTTTTTTTCCCATGATCTATATGGGAGCATTCCTAAAACATTATGGTGTAATATGGATATACTAAGGACTATGGCATGACATCATCTAAGCGGCTTTTAGAAACCAGCAGGTGCCGACTGAATGTTAAAATATGCCTTTTGTTACAATTTGTTGCATAATCCCTTATCACTGCTACGACTTGTGCAATTGGTCCACAACCTCTGGTGCTTGTTCCATCAAACATGGCATCCTAATTCCAACTTTTTCCAACTCTATTAAAAACTTAAAAAAACAGTTATTGCAATTCAGATGTTGCTCCAGCCTGCTTTTGACTTATTTACGTTGCTTTTCATCTACCAGAAATGGCGCCTTGTGTTGGATCCAAGCTCCAGTTAGAGCTTGCACAGGGACTCCTTATGTTCTTGCTTTATGGTAACGTTTTTTTCATATATGGCCCATGAGGCACCCCAGCACTGCATTCTGGGAGTTTGTCATATGCTCTCCATACCCAAACATGTCTTTTTTCTACAAGCCAACCTACAAAGTGGTGGGGAGTGAAGGTCTATGGTGGTAAGGTGGTGGGACTTGGTTTGGGTAAACCCATTGCTTTTCCCTTCATGATGAAAGTATAGGTCTACTTTTGGTTTATATTTCTATACGGTTGAAGACTATTATTCGTTTATGACAAATGATCACTCCTAAAAGCTTTGATCCGCATCACCGAACAGCTGGGGCAATTCACCTGTTTTGTTCTGTTTATCGGAGGGGATGGAAGGAAGACAATCAGTCAAAACACATGTTCCTCATATCAAGCTAAAATGAGCGAGGGGTAAAGGCGGACCTGATTTTATGCACGTATGCATAAAGATTTTCTGCATGGAATGGAGGAGATTGCTGCCTGTTCTGTGTACAGCAATTGTTGCTATGCTAAAGGATTACTGTACAGACAAAAGCAAGAGTGGCATATCATGGATGCCTTCACACAATTTTAGTGTCAATTCCCCGTGGTAACGTTATTTATTCATGGGACAAATGTGTAAATCTGCGCAAGTATCACTGACACTCGCTACATAGCTGCACTGCAGCTTTTTTTAGATGGATGCTATACAGTCACTTGAGAAATGCTGCACAATTTAAAGGGTTCCTGCACAGAACAACTGAGATTATCAGCTACACACAAGGCAGATACAAAAGGTGCAAGTGAACGCAGCTCTGAAATCCTCAGTTCTGCATTAAGGGTACATTTACACAGGCAGTTTTTTACCGCCAGGTTAACGACCCTTTTACGCGACCGGTCGGTTTTCGGGCTGCCGTGCCATAGGACCTCTATGGGGTCCCTAATTAGACACCCTGTAATCGCCTGCACTGTTTTGCTGAAAGCAGCTTAAGAACTGACAGTCTAAACTTAGCCTTAAGGTCTCTGTTGTAAAGTTGATCTACGGGAGAGGCATATTTTGTCGATGCAAAACAGCTATGGGTTTTCTAAAGGCCCTCATACATGTCTAGATTTTTCGTTCAATCAGTTCCATTCAATCAATTGTTTTGGTTGATTGATTGAAAATCTATGGCAGCCCACATGGTTAGATCAACCTTAAACAATTAAAATTGGGAAAATTTTCAATCAAAAAACGATTGCACAATTTTAATTGGTTATATTGAAATTTAACCCTAATTCAATTGTGCTTTCAGTTGATCCAAAATTCTATCAAATATCTGTTACTACAGTTGGCATAGATTACAATCACCGATTTCCCTGACCCAAAAAAAATGATCTTTTGATTGAACAGAAAATCTAGACATGTATGGGGGCCTTTACTGTAATCTTGGTGTATTAAAGATCTGTGTAATCCAGCTTCAAACATTGCCTCTGTGCAGGAACTTCCTGTAGTAATGCATGGTGACTGGTATCATGTGCACCGTGGCTTCCTGAAGACAACCCGTAGTGATCGGGCCTGCCAGGTGCATCACACATTAAAGCAGACATACCGCCTCCGATTCTGCCTTCTGTTGGTGACAATAATTAGTCAAATAGAGAAAGAAATCTTACTCGGTAAAAAATGCTTACCTGGTAAAAAATTGCGATGCTCCACCTTCCCCTGTGACGTGCTGCAGCGGCGGCCCAAAGGTGACATGGGAAATATCCCATGTCCCCATGCAGCCAGCAGTATCTGAATCGGGTAATGCAGAGGAGTGGAGTGTTACCTGATTCAGATGCAGATAGGTGGATGGAGCAAGAGCGGAAGAATCTCATTCCTCCATCTTGAAGCCTGGAGTACCAGATACTCCAAGCATGGCGGCACGGAAGCAGCCAGGAAAGGTTAGCATATATTTTTTCTTTTTAGCGGTTGCTGTCCCTGGACAAAGACCCAATGTAGGTAAGCAATGTGTATATGTTTATTTTTCATGAGTTTTTTTCAGTTTAAAACCCAGGTGCCCAACCTGCGGCGCCGGGGGGCGTTCTTCAGCGGCCCCTGAAACATAAATGTTAATGTATAGGCATTAGAAACTCACCTCTCCACCGATTCCCGGACAAGTGAGTGCCTATGTTCCCACCATCCAACCAACGATTTATTGTATAATATATATTGTGGCACATAACCTCAGAATAGGGGCACATGACATTTGAATCAAAGGTTAGTATACAGTGAAAATGTTCTGTGCGGCCCTTTAGTGATGCCGAGGGCCGCAGTTGTGGCCCTCCATATTAACTCAGTTGCCCACCACTGGTTTAAATCCACTTTAAGTCCCCGACTAACCAGGAGTATAAGTAAATATTAGAACTGGATGAACAGAAATACAAACCCTTCTGGCAGCTGAACAGTTTCTATGTATGTTGTTTATCTGTTTACTTACTTACAGCCTTACAGAATGGATGATCTCTAACATTGGAACACTCCACCAGCTTTTACGCATTAATGACTACTCCTTTAACATTGCTTAATTTAACATTACTTCCAGGGATGTTTTGCTGCAGCAGCAAGATAAGAGAAGTACAACATACAAGTGGAATATAACAGTGTAAAAAAACAGGAAGCGTACCTATTTCCTGTTGCTTGAATTTTTAGGTTACTTTCATAGAACAAAATACGTTTTTCTGCTGTGATGTTCACTTCTGTGTAGGACCCTTTCATTTTATGGCAGCAAAAAAACTGTTGAACTTAAAAAAAATAAAACACACTTGTGGTCCCACATCACTCCTACAGTATACAATAGTTTTTCTGTGTGTAATGTGTGTGTGAGCATTTATAGTTATATTTACTTTTTTATTATTGTTATTATTTTATATCATTTTTTTATTAAGTTGTTAATCAGTTTTGAAATCCAAGATCTTAAAACCTATTTAAAAGCCAAGATACACTAAGTCCTTGTGGATCCAAATCTCCACTAGTTCTTGGAGAGTACAAGGCCAGGGGTGCACATAAGTGGTCTTTAAAAAAGGCCCAAAACTAGCTGCGTACCTGCATTATTGTTACAAAACTCATATGCGTACTAACAACTTGGAGGCGCTTCGTGTCTGGGCGGGCGTAGCGATCGGGTGCACCCGAGGAGTCTGGCTGTCAGCTATAGAGGGGAGAGATCAGCATCATAATTGGCATCCCTCCCACATTAAATAGCTGTACAAACAACTTCACTTTATCATGTAAACACTACTGTGAATTTTTTTTAGATTGGCAAAATTCTTTCAGTTTTTATTGATACATGTAAACAATTGATGTCACTTGGATAACCTCAGGGAAACATTAAAACTATAAATGGCAGTTAGGGTGTGAAATTGGGAATATAAATTACTAATCCAAAGTAAAAGAGTGATCTTCTAAGGGTGTTGGAGATCTGGGGAGTGAATGTCACAGTAGGCATATGTATAGGTAAAGTCTCACAAGAGAAAAGCACTGTTGGAATGTTGATAGTTGGAATATGACTATGAAAGCAGGATGACATTTGGACTGCAGGTAGTCTCAGGGGTTAGTTACTAACCCAAAAAATCTTGGGTTTGTACTACTAAGGTATGAGATCTGGGGATTCAAACGGTGTTGTCCATCTGCAGCATAATATACCATGCAGGAAGCAGAGGACAGTGAGGGAGACATTGAGGAAGATGGCACTACATATGGGGTGAGTACCAAACACCATCTCCAGGTACTCAAAAAGTTATGTGCACCCCTGCACTCCAAGAACTTGCAGGCTCGTACTCACTAATTTAGCGCTCCTGTCCATCTCAACCCATGTCATTCCTGTCTTTGTTTTTTGTTTTTAAACATCAGAATCTCCCATCAAGTTTTTTTCCTTCACATTAGGCGGCCAAAATATTTGAGCATTCATTTCAGCGTCATTGCTCCCAGTGAGCAATTTAAATCTATTTTCTTGAGAATTGGCCAATTAGTTCTCATAACCGTCCAAGAAACTCTCAACACTTTCCTTCAGCACCACAGTCGAAAAGGCTTCATTTTCCAGTGCTTGGTTTTTCTACTAGGGGATATCTCACTGCCATATTGTACTACTGGGAAATCCATAACTCTAGCGAAAAAGACATTTATTGTCAACGTACCTCTGCTTTCCAGTCAACCAAATCTTAAGGGCATAGAGTTACCAGTCATTTGCTTATTGGGAGGCAACAGGCTAATTCCAGGTACCATTTCCATGCCACAAAAAGCAGGACAATATTTGCATCTGCTTTTCTTTCTCAGTTGACACCATGGTTAAGGTCTACTTGAAATTTAAAATCTGTCCTACACCTGTCTTAAAGCCCCCATACACCTTAAGATCGATCCATACAATCTCCATTAAATCTACCAACAACTGTGTAGTATAGTGGCCTCCCTGATTGAATACATAGTGATTGGGAGGTATATATCACTGCTATGTAGTGCCGGGTCCTCCCTGATAGAATACATAGTGATTGGAAGGTATATATCACTGCTATGTAGTACCGGGTCCTCCCTGATAGAATACATAGTGATTCGAAGGTATATATCACTGCTATGTAGTGCCGGGTCCTCCCTGATAGAACACATAGTGATTGGAAGGTATATATCACTGTTATGTAGTGCTGGGTCCTCCCTGATAGAATACATAGTGATTGGATTAGAAAGCTCCTCATATTACATGGTTTTGGTAGAACAACATTTGATTGTACAGAAATTGTATGGAAAGATTGTAAGGTGTATGGGGGCCTTAATAAAACATGAGGCCTTGCTGGACCTTCTCACTTTCTAATTGGCTACAATATTACAATGTTGGAGTTTGATCACTCAACTGAGGAAACCCTTATTTTTGACTGCAGCAAATTAATGACCTCATATTAGTTTAAAAATATTCTGATGATGTACAATATGACATGTAACTGTGACACACGATGACACAAGCCAGTGTGGATATGCCAGCTCTCAACCAAGTTTTAAATCTCTTATATGGTTGATCACATGGTAATTGCATTTATAAATAGAGCTTAAGATAAGTAGGTAGAAGGATGGGAGAATATAGTTTACTTAAAGTTCATCTGCTTCACGGATGTATCTGTGGTAGTCCATATGGTATATATACTGGTAGAAAAGGAAATATTTCGTACACCGGATGAATTTCCAACCTCCTTTATTAATGATAAAATCCACAAAGACATACACAGTTAATGAAGTCAATATCTCTGGGGGTCCCCTTGCCTTGAACTTGATACTGGTACTTCTTCCAATTTATTAGGGTTTCCTTTAAAATTTTCACAGTCCTCCCCCAAACCAAAAACCGTCTGGTAAACAAATATTTTTGAAATGTATATATTTGTGACAGGAGCATCAAATGCTAAGCTCCACTAAGGCAGGAACTACAATGAAAAATTAGTTTCTTGCTAAGCAACATTCCCATATGATTACCTAATATTAATATTAATCATTATTCATATGCAAGAACACTTTCAGCCACAGAACCGGATTATCTATTGAGTATAACTAAATGGCTTAGTTGCCAGCGGTCCTGGGATGTTTCCAAAGGCCTAAATGGGTGGAGTTTTGTTTAAAAACCAAGTGAGAATGGATGTCCCTGAGCAAAGCTATATTTATGGCCTGAGCGGGGTGGGGCATGTTTCAAAGCCGGGATTTGTTCAGGGAAGGTTGGTGACAGAAATACGTACGTCAACACAGCTGTGCCAAACAGTATGCTGGAAACCGAGCTGCTGACATTTGATCTTCAGATTATGCTCTAATAAATAATCCTCAATCCCATCTCTATTGTGCCTTTCACAAATAGGCCTCAGCTCCGTGATTCCCCCATCGCAGGCATCTCAGAGCTCTGAAGTCATTCAGCATGTGCTTGTTCAGCTATTGTAGTTTTAGAAAACAAGACATCTGGTCATGCGCCAAACCAAACCTTAATCTGTGTAACGAAACCTTTATTCTGTAACTGCAAAGAAAACAAACTTCTTCCAAGTGTGGTCACCATAGTGTAGAACGTTGGCCAAGTCACTTATGATCATATTTAGTGCCGGCTTTCAGGACAAATGGCTGCCAAAACTAACCTAACTAATCGATAATAATTGGTGGATGCAAGTTCAAAAATAACACTCTGGGCAAGGAAGAAGCAAAACCGTAAACTGGAAATAAATATACCATTGCAAATTTGAGAAGATCCCTGCTCACATTACCTGAATCGGACGTTTATATAAGCTATTGCTTATCAAAATTATAATGTATATG
>CM070041.1:18936296-18949871 GCA_036250615.1 Ptychadena robeensis
TTGTTTTTGTTTTGTTTTTGAATGTCAGAAATGTATATTTGTGAATGTTGAGATGTTGAGAATGTTGAATATTGGTTTCACTGGTAAAAATAAATAATTGAAATGGGTATAAATTTGTTGCCTAATAATTATGCACAGTAATAGTCACCTGCACACACAGATATCCCCCTAAAATAGCTAAAACTAAAAACAAACTAAAAACTACTTCCAAAATATTCAGCTTTGATATTAATGAGTTTTTTGGGTTCATTGAGAACATGGTTGTTGTTGAATAATAAAATTATTCCTCAAAAATACGACTTGCCTAATAATTCTGCACTCCCTGTAGACTGACAATGCCAATATTTGTCAATATCTCAATTGCACATTTCAAATCAGATTGAATCAAAAATCCATCGAGCAAAACTTGTGCAATGTGTGCAGGACTAGCTTTACTTTGCAAAACCTAATTTCATTAACCGTTGTCAACCATTGTACACCACACAATTTTGGCTGCGATCACAGGGGTGATTTGGTGGTCAGTAATGGAAGATTAAGGCCAGTATATTCCCAATAGATCAGTTGATCTTTAAAGAACCACACATGATGGTCAGCCACTCTCAGGATGAATTTATTTTTTTCACATGTAAACCAAGAATTCTATTCGATTAAAATGTTCGCCTCTGCCTTAGGGATTGTTAGCCTCTGCCTTAGGGATGTGTTTCTTTAAACCCAATCTCATTACATACAGCAAGCCAATATTTTCAGAACCTTTTCTACAACATATATTTAGCATAAACATCCACGTTTGCAAACCAGGAAGTGATGTAAGATTCGGCACCACAAGCAAACCCTGATGATGGATGCATCAGTGCATCTCTGTTTAAGTTTACACAACCACTTTATTAGGATTTTTTAAAAGTAAAATTGTGCATCTAAATAGCTTCAGGCGCTAAAAGCACATTAATGGTCATGCTCATTGAATGCATGATGTTCAGGTTGGACAGGTTTGTGTTTTTTGCTATTTCCTCCACAGCTTAAAGTTTGTTTGTTTTTGGGGTTTTTCTAACAAATTAGCTTCACAGCAAAATTAAGTTTTACTCAATTTCTTTTAAATTTACAGTGGTTTATGGTGATATGTTTAGGAATTACCTAGACTCACTTTTACATGCAACAGAAATAAAACCCAGTGCTGTCCACTGGCCATCAGTGTTGAATATATAACTTCACAATACCTTTATTTTGATGGCATACACAAAAAGGCTTACAGTCACAGAATATTGCTTACCTTCCATTGCAAGGAGTGAAACCACTGATCTCTCAGATAGCTGTTTGCAGCCTGTAAAGAAAAAATGCATATTGCATCATATAAAAAACACGCAAAACACACACAAAGAGCTACATGTCCTATAACAAGTGATACATGTCAACAGAGATATGGAGACTCTCTTCACAAATATAGTATATACCTGAGAATATGATGACCACAATATAAACCTAATGTTATCAATGGCAAAATAGGAAAGCTTACCAACTCGAGTATAAGTCTAGGGTGGGAAATGTAGCAGCGTCAAGTCACACCGCCTTGCCCCAGGCATGACGAAGTAAGAACTACAGGTATCACTATTGTTGATACAAAACCATGCTGTGTATCCTTTTATAAAACAAGGAGATCCTTGTTGTTGTTAATACACAACATGGTAATGTACTTACCACTGGTAGCTGTAAGTGTCACTCCGTCATGCCTGGGACAGAGCAAGGCAGCGTGACCATAGAGATGCAGCAGCCCGGAGTATAGCAGGCATTGCCCGTAAAGAAACCATCAAACAGAGGTCACTGTCATCCTCACAGGTTGGTGGGGGATAATTGAGGGACCCTGACTCAAGTATACTTTTTCAGCACATTTTGTGAGTTGAATAACTAACCTTATATTCGAGTATATACAGTAGGCAACTAACACTGTCAATGTCACCTGCAAAAAAGGCTCTGTCTTCTCTTAGGGCTTGTTTCCATTATACGTCGGGACCCCTACGCTAAGCGTATACGCTTAGCTGGGGTCCCGACGTATCTCACAGACTCAGCCTGCCGCCTGATGTTCTGTTTACACATCTGCCGGTGTAAAGGCTGAACGTACTCGACTACGTTCAGCCTGACACCGGCGGATCGGCTCAGCGCAATGAAGACAGACCCGTCCGCCGAGCAGGTAAATCTGTTACGTTGGGACCCCCCCGCTAAGCGTGTACGCTTAGCGGAGGGGTCCCAACGCAATGGAAACAAAGCCTTATGCTTATGGACAGAAGGAGAAATTGAAGTGCTTTGTTGTCCATCATACCTTCCGGAAGAACCATTTAAACACTCCATTAGCATACTTAAAAAGTTGAACCAACAAGGGGCCGAAAAACAAGCAAATTAAACTTCCTCTTTAATGACTTATGTTAAATCACAAAAAATGTAAATATGGTAGCCAGTTCTTTGATTATACCATGTTCTACTTTTTCAGACAACAACAGTAGGGATGATATTGGCAGTTACTCATTTAAAATTGCCATATAAAGAGGGTAGATGCGGTGAATTGGCACCCAGAAGTCTGTTTCTATCTATAGATCTATAGGGTTATCCTGAATGGATTATAATGTGCATATTATATAGTGTGCACGCAATGGGTTGGCAACAATGTTTTGGGAACATTGGAAAGCCTTCTTGGAAAACAACACATAGAAGCACCCACGCCAAAAAGACATACATTTCCACTGTCCAGTCCAATAAAGTTAATAAAGTCAACATATTTGAGGTAGACAACCTTGCCCCTTCCCCTGAAAATTGAAGTATCACTTGGGTTGAAGAGTCTCAGGTTGTCTCCATGTGCTCCAAGTGATCTACCTTCTTCACCACAGTCAACACAACCCACCTCCATAATCATAATCAATTCATATTTATTTCCTGGAATCTCCTCTCCAGTAAATATCATATCTTCCTGCTATGGACACATTAGTGGCTTCCAGGCAGGCAGGCTTGGTGTGGTGTACAAATAACAATGGCTCTTTAGTATCTGCTTCCTGCAGTGTATGTCAATATTTGCTCCGTGCTGGGTACACATTTAATCAGGGCAGCAAAGTCTGTTATTGAAAATGAACAATACAGCTTTTTTTCTCTTTCAGCAGCTAAATTGATGAGGGAACAGCATCTCTAGTCAAAGGTTCACATTATAAACTGGGGCTCCAAAAGCGAAGTGGCCGAATGATAAGTAAACCGGCAGGTTTGCCAAGGGTGAGTTTATTTTGCCTTATGACCTTTTATTGTGTTTGCCCAGAAGTACCTGTCAAAGAATCGCAGGGCTGTGTGAAGAGGAGATGGTGCACCTGTTGTATATACAATACAGTCAGCCATTTTGTTCTCTAAACTAAAAAGCACAAGGTCATGGTAGCCTAAATCAGAGCATTAATAAGTAAAGACATGCAGAACATTTCTATAAAATAAATCTTCATGTGCTCCTTTGTATTTAACCATCAATTTCTGCCAAATAACTGTTGATTCTGCCCTTAGTCTTGTGCTCTCTGTATATGTTGCATTTTTACAAGTTACATTATTTCTAGGAATGTTATGAAAAAGGGAGATACAAAGATCAGTTATGTATATTTTCTGCTCCCTCACAGCTTTCTCCTCCATGGGTCATCTAAAGCCTCTTCTCTAAAGGCCCCCTTACACCTTACAATCTTTTCATACAATTTCTGTACAATCAAATTTTTTTCTACCAAAACCATGTAATATGAGGAGCTTTCTAAAACTTTCAATCACTATGTATTCTATCAGGGGGGACCCGGCACTACATAGCAGTGATATATACCTTCCAATCACTGTGTATTCTATCAGGGGGGACCCGGCACTACATAGCAGTGATATATACCTTCCAATCACTGTGTATTCTATCAGGGAGGTCACTATACTACATAGTTGTTGGTAGATCTAATGGAGATTGTATGGATCAATCTTAAGGTGTATGGGGGGCTTAAGGCTGTTTCTACGTCGTTATGGGCTGTACCCCCTGCGCTAATTGAATGCCTTGACCCTGTTTCCATGGTGTTCAGTCAGTCCACTGGATGGGCTGTCGACATCCCCATCAAGGCAGGTGATTAACGCAAGGAGTATCGGCACAGCCCATAACGCCATGGAAATTTAGCCTAAGACCACTGTGTGCTTAGGATGTGCTTGTGTTGATGTGTCCAAATAAATGTGTTACCCCGTTATAGTATTGATGCATAATAGAGAAAGGGAAAAAATGCATTCTCTGTGAGCACATAAACACCTATACTTATACTTATACTTACTTATACCTATACTCAATGTGCGTCCATGCCAGCGCGGGCTCCACCTTGCTTTTTAGGCAACACAATTCTTCAACACTTTTGTGTGTACAAGTCCACTTAATATCAATGGACGTGTTGCTAGTGTGTCAAAATTCCCTTGCTTGAAATATCAAATGTGGGGATTTTGACGCAGTGGAGACATAGCCTAAGATGTTCCAGGTTCTGTTTTAAGCCTTTGGAGTGAGTCCTACAATACAGGACCCATAGAACTGTACAGCGCAAGAGGACAGTAAGGGCATGCAGTGAAGGATACGGTAAAAAAAAACTACTTTTTACACCACCATAGACATAAAAAATAATTTAACCCTTGCAAGTGCAGGGCTTACCCTTGGGTAATTCAGTCATGCCCAGCTGATGCATGCATCAATGTTTATGCATGGTGGTTAGGCAGCTTAAACAAAATTTGAGCTACCTGGCAACACTTTGCAAGTATCATGTTCTTACTGCTCATATACAGGCAAACTAAACCCAAAACAGTACTAGTAAAATGAACCATGAGCATGGCAATGCCTACCCAAATATCTGTGATTTGTCTCTTTAGAATCATAGAAATTCTAGAAAATGATTAAGATTCAGAGACAGAAATCCAATGAGCTCCTGTTGGGCTCTACAGAGTTGACTACTGCTTCACTGAAATCTCCAGTGTTCTGAGCTCTCTATGAGCTATTTCCCTGTTATACTACAGAGAACCTTCCCCATTATGTTATCAAGAGTCCAGCAGGAAAAACCCTACTTGTCATTAAACTATAGTTAAGGTTCTTGCTTGCCGATCAACATGTATTTTTTGTTTCCTTTTTAAACACCTCTACTAAATATTCTTCTTTTTGCACCTATATAGAAAAAGGTAGTTAACTGCTTCAGATTAAAGTAAAAGATAATCCAGTGGTGCAATTCAGCTGTTAATCTTATATCAGGTTTATCTGCCTGGACATCACAGTGTTTTGCATTTAAGGTGGGAATACACGGGTAAATTTTTTTTGTTCGATAAGATTCAAAAAGATAGATTTTTAAAATCACTCAAACAAAAATCTAAAACTAAAACAAAGGTTTAATTCGACCAACATCGAACAAAAATGAACGATATCGGACAAAAAATCTTTTGAACGCAGATCAGATATGTTTGGTAAATTTTCATCTATCTTGTAAAAAAAAAATACGTAAATCGAACGTGCCATTGTTTTATTCGATCATTTTTGTTTGATCTAATAAATTTGAATGAAGCTATTTCTTGTTCCAAAATCAAAGAAAATTTAATTTGAGAACAGTGAAACGAAAATACAGTGTATACATTCAATATAGGCACAATCGGTATTCAACCGAAATATTGAACATCCTATCGTCTATTGTGCAAAAATCTATATGTGTATTCCTACCTCTAAAAGCAACACGTAAGCCATGATTTTCCACTTTAAGGGAAGGTTACCCCTTTCTCAGCAAAGCAGGGGTCAGGAAAGATGATCCTGTGAGTACAACGCTCTGTGACGCTGTATATGTCATGTAACACGGTGATTATCTCACTTACGACGCCTTGACAATAGCTGTGAAGCCCGCTTCCCTATTATATGCTGCAGCACAAGTCACATTACAGCCATTAATATTGTACAAGGCCAATGCTTCCATTAAAGGAAGCACATGATGAATTGACGCTGGGAGGCGTGTGTACAAATGGCTCGTTATGTGTAAACTAAACAACAGCGCAGGCAATTAGCAGACTTTAATGCTCGGAGAGAGATTTATCACCTGGGCAGGAGAGAAGTATTGTCATGTTTAACTGATGTTAAAAGGCATTGCTCATTAGGTGTCAATTGTGCTGAATGAGGGACATTGGGATTTTCCAGGCAGTAAAGTCAAGATCTTCTAGACCTCAGGCTTCCCCAAGTCCGTGGTGGAAATAAGCCTACAATTCATGACTTTTCCTATGTACCTTTGCACGCGAGGAGTTAATGCAGGACCCTTATAAATACTATGGTCATGCTGCGTTTGTTTGCATCAAAGCATAACGGCAAGCTTTTGTTCAAGGACCATTAAAAATCATAGGCAGTGACAAAACAGCTCAGTGTAACAAAGTAGACAGATAAAAAAAATGAGATAGCTGTCCTGATTGGATGTTCTTGGTATTTTGTTACACTGAAAAAGTAAAAGTCGCTGTGAAGAAAGCAGCTACATGAGTATAATAATATACTGACGTCAGTGAAGTTAACGAGCATGTAACACACTACTAAAACCTTATATAAACTGAAAATTTCAATATAAAATGCATTCATATTTTAAAACTGACATTACACGGATGCTATAATAATAGGAAATAAGGGAGGTGAAGAGAAAATGATTGTAATTGTATTCATTCTAAAAGTTATAGGGGTACCCATCCTTTAATATAATTTTTAAAAGAAAAACTTTTTGTTTATTTAGATGCTTTTATCGTGTCATCACAAGGTCTTACCGCTTCCCTATGGAGAACAGCTAGATCATGGCTTAGGACTGACCTAAGTTATACGTATAGGTTATAGTAAGTGTCCAAAATCTAATCATTTAAACGGGTGTGCCAGGTACAGTCAGGATGGAGAGGAAAGGGTTGGATATCCTCCAAATAGAACATTGGATTGGAATCCCAATTGTAAATCGTTGCAGCTTTTCATGCTTAAAGTGTTCAGTAAAATAAGAAAAAGGGATTGTAGCCCAGGTCAGGAGTCGGTAGGAACTGTCTGGCCGAGGAAAAAGGACAGAATTTAGTATTATATAGATACAAAAATAATGTCTCTTAAGGAAAAGGACAATGTCTCTGCAAAGAGAAACCCTCACCCTCCTTTTAGACTGGCATTTAAATAAGCCATGGCACCCGCAAGCCCATATGACCAAACCTTGGGGCATTAAGTTACATGACCAGCCTCTATGGGATCCCAGGTCCGCAGCAGTTTCTGTAGCACCAGCTTGTACTTGAGAACCATCATTAAGCCTGCCATACACACGCCGATGTGTGCAGGCAGACTAGTCCCGATATCTTTCCAGGAGGCTAACGTGATGACGTCATCACGTTAGCCTCCCGTTGCATTATGGGGCCCCTTCAATCGGCTGGGCACCCTTTGTGTGCCGGCCATAAGCTGGAATGAAGACTCCGCTTTATTGCAGCTTATGGCATCGGCTTTCATCGGCCAGAGAAGATCGGACATGTCCGTTCTCTGGCCGGCCGAGAAGTGGGGCGACAGGGATCTGTCGCCCCATGTGGGCACATGCCGATTAGCGGCCGATTTTTAACCTGACCGACGGTTAATGTAATATGAGGGACTTTCTAAACCATCAAGTCTACCAGTGTTCAATCGCAGAGGACCCAGCACTACATAGTTGTTGGTAGAACTAAAGGATATCTGACAGAGAAATCTAGAGGTGTATGGCCAGCTTATGGGTCCTCCTGTATCATGCATCCCCAGAGGACAATAAACGCATCTAACGATAGGACGTTCCCATCATCCCACACAAAGATTCTTTAACTTTCATACACAGATGGGAGCTACGCAGCAATGTTAAACTTTTAGGTACATAGATGCTTGTGATTCATGTCTCACAACTGAGGCCCAAGGGCTGTACAGAAAATGGGTTTATGTAATATTCTCATTTTCTGGATGTTGGATTATTAAATAAACAGCAACAGACCTAATTCGATAAAAGTAAACACAAACATGATGCGAGCAAAGGCACTGCACACCATCAGCTACTATGTCTCTTCGTTGTGCATTACCAGGGCTTCTCCCATGTTTGTTTTTCCATCTGGTTACCTTTTGATTATTAAGAACAGAAGGGGAAAAAAGGCACCACGTGTGTGCGCAAAACATTTACACAGAGAAAATCAGCACAGCAATAATACCTTCTGGACTGGAAGGTTGTTTAACTCTTAATGTCCCAAGCACATGATGGGTAGATGCTTTAGTTAACCTGTGGGTGCTTTCGGTGCAAGTAAAAGTAAATTCACAGCCCATTCCACATGTAAAAGCATGTTTTATAGCAGTGGTGGCCAACTGAGTTGATATGGAGGGCCACAAGTGCGGCCTTCGGCATCGCTAAAGGGACGAACATAACATTTTCAATCTATACTGACTTGTATAAGCATTTTTTAATAAAGAAGGCAGAAGGTATAGCTAAAAGACACTATTTTTCATTTTTAAATAACTAAATTATGCTTCAAGCATTAAGGAATACTGTAGTATTCATGTACATTTTTAATCTGTGCCGCAATATATATTATACTCTCCTCCTCTTCCCACTCTAAGGTCCCAGGTGAGCACACAGCAGCTGGGGATCAGTGGACAGGTGAGTTTCTATGCCCTATGAATGAACAGTTAGGGTTTGGGGGCTGCAATTGGAGGACTGAGCGGGGGCCGCTGAAGAATGCCCAAAGGGCGGCATGTGGCCCCCGGGTGTTATAGGGACAATTTCATGAGATTAATAGAGGCTGTTGTTACTAAACTCACAACTCTGTCTTTTCAATGAATAATCAACACCGTCTGAGCTACTAACCTAGAATTAGTATCAAGGTAAGTAGTTCTGACTTGTATACAGTACGCTTAGTCCGGCAGTGAAGTGGGGGAGTCAGGTATCCAAAATGTAAAAAACAGACTCTGATTATTTTCCAATGGAAGAGTCTCTTCGACCACATACTGAAACAAAAATGTGAAAGAAATCCAAAAGGACAACCTCATTAAATACTCCTTTGTTTGGGATTAATATATGGCAATATGCTAAAGGATAGGGTTTAAATTTCCTCAGGAAAATTTGATTTTATCACAGAGTTAAATACAATTTAAATGAAGCCAACAGAGCATTACATTCTCTATGCATTTTACTGTGGATTGTACAAAGCCATTAACCATAAGCAATGTTATTTTACACTTATACTAATAATGGATGTATGACATACCTGCAGAAGGACTGTTCCTCCAGGAAAAGTTAGCTGTAAACAATATTTTGGAGCATTTTCCCAGGACAGAAGCTGAACATCCTCAATTGAGCTGTATGGCATGCTATTCTCCATGTACCCCGTAGGCTGTTGAGACAAAAAGCAAGAGGAGGTTACTTTTACCTGAAGACATCAGGCTGATCTGGTTTTGTATACATGGAGTATATATATCCCTCTGTGACCAACATATGCTGCAAATCTAGCGATACATATGATGACTGTATCTGTCAGATAGTGAGCTATAGATATCATACACACATCAACATTTGCTAGATCAATCATCAAGTAGGTGTAGTTTAAAAAGCAACTGCCAGTCTCCTGTCAATAAGTACAACTACCACACAGTGCATTCGATGTAAAACCATTTTTTTACATTCTAAGGCCTGTGCGCATGTTCCATAGAACAATTAAATACAAATCAATCGAAATACCTAAAATCAAATACATGTACCATCAACTAATATTCTACAACATGGCCTATCACGGCTCTTTCCATTTTATGTTCAGTTTTAAACTGATTTGTTTGGTCAATTCAGGTTAAAAGGAATCCATTTTCTAATGATCAACTTCAATGGTAATTAGATTTTTCAGTTTAACTGAAAACATAAAATAAACATATGCCCACCTTAATCCATCCAGGGTCATAGCAGAAAATATCTGCTGCAGCTGGCCCCATGCATTTGGGAACAACAGGACCTCTATTCCATTATTTATACATAAGATTATCATTTGAAACTTTACTCCCAACTGCATTTTAAGCATGACCAACTGTGAAAATACTGTTTATTATGTGTTGTGTAATGAGGCTGGCGGATGGGAAGATAGTCTCAACTGCCCTCTGAATTGCCCTAAATATTAATTGTTTAAAAATAATGGCTTGCAATGGTCAGTGCCAAAAAATTTCTAAATCCACAGACCGGAGAAGTGCACGTTGGCTTTCTTGTTACAATGGCATCTAACAAAGGGTGGGATACATTAAGCAGCAAATAAGGTGTTGTGATACAAGCATCAAAAATAGGAAAGTGTAATATTCTTGGTGAATTAAAGTCCAAATTTCCTTGGCTTGATGGGTTGTAGATTCAATGTGTGAGGTCTTGTGGGGTGTTCAGGTTATGCAGTAGGTAGTGCCTACAAAAGTGATTCAAGGATAGACAACCAGTGAATTCACAACAACGTTTTGGGTGCTTAAGAATTCCACGCACAATAAGAGGCACCAGAATATAAGAAACACCCCAGTAAACGGCATATATAGAGAAGGTTGTTAAGTGTTTGTCTTATCTGCTTTGATTATTTCCTGCTTTCCCTACACCTGTCAATAGATGGCACCTAGGAGGAGGCAGAGCAGGGAGTGATCAGGGCAGAGACACACCCCTGTATACATGCTGTATGCAGGGGCTGCATGTGTGTTTCTCTCTGATCACTCCCTGCTGTCCCCCTCCTAGGTGCCATCTACTGACGTTAAACCTGTTATATATGTATACCGAATAAAGGATATATATGTTAACGGGTAGCTCCATTAAGCCTGTTTGGACCAGGCACCCATGAAATCGGATATCTGCAGGCGACGTGAGACTGACTACAGCTAGCCATACACGTGTCGGATTCCATGGCCAATTGATCGCTCACCCGATCGATTCCGGCGATTCTGCCGGGAATAGCTGGTGTGATCAATCGGCCAATTAAGAGTATCCATCGCTGCATACCACCTTGTCCAACGGATTCCGGGACGATTCCGTGTCCGATTGTCCACCTCACAAATGGCAATTCCCCCTGATCTGTGCAGAATCGGATCAGAAAGACCAACATGTTGGTTCTCTGTCGGATCCGATTCTGGGCCCCTGAACGATCGGACCTGATCGATTGGACAAGGTGGGCTGCATGCGATTCCGGCACGATCGTTTCGTGTGCACGCGCCTGGAATCGATCGTGCCGGAATCCGGTGGGAATCCGACACGTGTATGGGGGCCTTACCACAACACTGTGTCGAGACAGTGATACAATTATCTCTACCTGCTTTTCATCTAAGAGTTTGCTGGCTAAAAACTTTTTCCACTTGTTTTAAGGTGGGTTTACACCTGTAGATTTTTTCGTCCAATCAATGAAGAACGAACAATTTTTTGGTTGATTGAACAAAAATCTAGAATGGCCAATTTGTTCGATGGATACATTTTGTTCGATCTCGAACAGAAAATCGTTCAAAAGGTCTTCCAACATGTTGGTAAATGTTTATCGGTCGTAGTAATTCTGAATGTATTTTCATTCAATATCGGGATGAACGAACAAAAAAATCTAATGTTACATTCGATAAATGGACGAACAATGTTCGACAAAAAAATCGATCAAAAAATCGAATCAGAAGTTGAACGAACAAAAATTCTACACGTGTAAACCCACCTTAACTTTTCTGGTGGGTCCCTGGCATTGGGACTCAATGTGCAATGCATCACATAGTGATGCATATGAGGATGTGTAGCCAGAAGCTAGATTGCTCAATGCAATGTGCAGATAAGCAACAGAAATGTGCAATGCAGCAAAAAAGCCAGCATGGTATGAGGAATCCATTTTTTGTGTGTGTGTGATCATGTGGATTGCCAAATGCAGCATCTGACAAGTCCAAATGATAGAAGCCATAACATGACATGATTCCAGGATCTACTGCTAACGTCATTGTTCAATTATATTACAAAACACCTTCAGAGGTCTTCGGGACTCCATTGCTCAATGTATCGGTGATGTTGGCACAAAGATGATCTACACCCTACTACTTGGAGATAGCCCTTCCTTTGCAATGGTGCAAGACACCAGAAGTTCAGTGGCAGGTGAATACCCTAGTCCATGTGTTGGCCAAATCCAACAAGACAAAAACAAACATTGCCTAAACTGGAAAACCACGAACTGGTACATTTAAATAGTAAAAAACAAACAAAAAAATTTGTGAATATCCTTCACCACCATCATTAAGTTCCTTAAGAAAACTTTACATAATGTAGTAACCGAAGAACACACAAGGCCAGACATTCATTCGGTAATTAAGAAATATCCGTCCTGGCACAAGAAGCGTGACCAGTGGCAGCTGCCGGCCTCGGTTGTTAGAGGTGGATTTCAGCTCCTCAAGAACACTCCAGACATGCAGGTTGTCACGGCAACCACCCTCAGTAATGTGACTCACAGAATGGCTTCCCTTCAAGCCTATGTGCACTCGAGTTATGCACAGGCCTCCATGGGCAGCTGCAGAATGTGTGTAAACTGTATAGCAGTACACAAACGCTAGACCCAAACTTGTCTGTACTGTACTTTAGTTACAAGGCTGTAATTTAATCTGTGCTTACGCAAAGGCTGCTGGCCATTACAATCCGGGCCTTGGCGCTCTGCTTTGGAACTCGCAGGAGTCAGTCAGAGGACGTATGGCTGTTTATGATGATTTACTAAGCAGATGTTTGTGTGAAAGGTTTTCTGTGTAATACATTTTTCGCTTGGCACTGTTGCTTGGAGACACCAAAACAACTTGATAGTGAGGGCCTCCTGGCTTTGTGCTACGAGCCCTACTAATAACTACAACTTTCTGGCCAGTGCTTTCAGGAAAGGTGTACAACTGATTATAGGAACAGCTTAACATCTTAAAATCTGAAGTCGGACATAGGCACTTCGATCCCAGACGATCCACCTGGAGCAACTGATCCAGGGAGCTCCAAAGGTCGATCAGCCAAAGAACGGGCATGGACATGAGCGTCCCCATTCAAATATACATGCTGGCACACAAAGGGTGCGTGTCGATTCTCGAAACGACGGGCCATGTGTGAGGACTTTATCGGCCACACATCGCACCGTCTATGGCCGGCTAACCCAGAATAATTGCCATACCTGTACGTGATCAGGCATTAGACAACAGAATTGGTGTTGGTATAGAGAATGGTGGGCAAACTTTTTGACTCGTGGGCACCAAAGAGTTTTTAAATTCAACAGAGGGGCCAAACAAAGAGCTGGGAAATCTAAAAAGATCACCTGGATAAAATAAAAAAATTTCCATACTGCTTTTAAAAAAAATAATAACAATACTGTTGAGGGAGGGTTACAAATAGAAAAAAATATTTATTTTAAAAAGAGGCTTTGGGTAGTAAACGTAAAAAAATTGGCAAACTACTGCGTGTAGGAGACCATAATAAACCATAAAAAAACAAGTGGAGGGGAGTCTGAGTGTCTTGACACCAGGGTGACAAAGGCCACCATTTAAAGCGGACCTACCACCAGGAATCTATGTTTTCATGAATGGCACTAGAAGTG
>CM070041.1:18949971-18982986 GCA_036250615.1 Ptychadena robeensis
GGCACTTCTAGTGCCATTCATGAAAACATAGATTCCTGGTGGTAGGTCCGCTTTAACAACTAAACGGGCTGTATATGGCCCACGGCCTGGTATAGATAATGTATTTAATGTAGGTACTCTGCATTCTACAGCTGAAACTAGATTCATGACCATATGGAATTTTTTTTTTTTTTTTTAAACAGGAATTTTGGGTTTTCAACTGTCCCCTATTTTCATTAACTGTCCATGCTTTACATGTAATGTAATGTAGAGTTTCCAGTTGTGGTACTCTACAAAGCCCACCTGAAAAACTTGAGTCACTTGCCCACTGACCCCAAACATGATATATATGGTGTGTTGGTATTCTGCTCAAGCTCCAATGACCACATGTAAAATGTAATTTCTTGCAATTACATACTTGTTTAGGGTTTTCACCAGTCCACTTCAAAAGCATTGTCTACTGCTTTACCTGTAATTCAGGGTCTACAGTTTCAGCAATCCGCATAGCCTAACCAGAAAAACAGGAGTAACTTACCCCCCAATCACAAACACACCCTCTGTTCAGAAGCGATGGGTCCTGCTCTGTGCATCACAAACACTTGTAGCGGCCTGCAATCATTGTTGGCCATTTTCGTTTACACAAGCACTGTAATAATGCTGTAATATGCCTCTTCAAGTGAAATAAATAATTCAATTAAATAAAAAATTTTTCTATTTAACCGCCCTAGCGGTCAGAATGGCAGCATCTTGTCCAGCGCTGCTACTGCCAGTATAACACTGGACGAGATGGTGCCGTCCAGCACTCCGGGAACGCATACTTGTGGTTTTGCGCTGTCCCGGTGTCCCCGATGTGACATGCCTCTTCGGATCCTCGCTCTCTTCCCCCCCCCCCCTCCGAGTGACGTGATGACATCACTTGGGGAGGCGGCGGGAAATTCGAACAGTAAATAGCATGAAAGCAGTTTTCTATGTAGAAAACTGCTTTCAATGTGCACCTATGTAATAAACATTGCCACAATAAAGTCACTTGTGCCCCAGATGTGCCCATTTGCAGTAACCCTTCACACCCTTCAAAGGGTTAACTGCAAATGGGCACATCTGGGGCACCAGAGACTTTATTTGGGTGATGTTTAGTACATAGCAGCATAGCTTTGTTCCCAAATGTTTATGTTTTCTCATTAATCTTATTAAAAAAATTTGTTTTATTTGACATAATTGTGTGTTTCAGACATTATTATATTCAGGATGTCTATTAGACCCTTGTACGGACAGATTTTGGGAAGTTACATGCCTACAACATAAAGAAAAATGTACCATTGAAGTCTATGGTGCACTTTTGGTTCAGAAATCTGGACCTCAGCAGTGCGCTAGGGAGGTTAAACCCCTCCCTTTCTACTTTTCCCTTGCACTTTTTTGCCAGTGATTGTGTTGCCATTGTAAACAATATTTTAATTTTTTCTAATGTTTTGTGATTACTTGTTGCATTAAAATAAAAAAAAATGTGGAAACTTAGTTTTAATCTGTTAACCTCCCTAGCACTCTTGTAAGGTCCAGATTTTTGTATGAAAACCGCACCATAGACTTAAATGTTTTGTTTTTTATGTTGTAGGCCTGTAACTTCCCAAAATATGTCTTTCATGCAGAAGTCTTTTCAGTAGATCGAAGCCACCTGAGCAGCGCAGATTGGTAAATTTGCACTGCTGGGGCTCTGATCACCGACGGACGGCCCTAGGGTGTCCAGTGCAAGACTAAAGCTAGCCATTTACGTGTCGGATTCCATGTCCAATCGATTCATCATCCGATTGATTCCGGTGATTCTGCCGGGAATCGCAGGTGTGATCAATCGGCCAATTAAGAGTATCCATCGCAGCATACCACCTTGTCCAACGGATTCCAGGACGGATCCGTGTCCGATTGTCCACCTCACAAATGGCAACTCCCCCTGATCCGGACAGAATCGCATGAGAAAGACCAACATGTTGGTTCTCCGTCGGATCCGATTCTGAGCCCCTGATCAATCGGATGCGAACGATTGGACCAGGTGTGCTGCATGCGATTCCGGCACGATCGTTTCGCGTGCACGCGCCTGGAATCGATCATGCCGGAATCCGGTGCGAATCCGACACGTGTATGGGGGCCTTAACAGGTCAGCACTGGATAGCCTGGTCTCGGCAGGAATGCCAGGGGGGTTAAAGATGACAAAGCATGCAAACAAGAGCAAGAGGGTCAGCTGTGGCAATATCCTAATAACTGCGGAATGCTCAAGGCTTAAAGTTCTTTCTTAAGGCTCGTAGACACACTAAAGTGATGAATATCTATTTCTACAATAGTCAGGATCAGATGTATAGAGATCTGGTATAGTGGACTGGTCAAGGACCGACCTGCCCGATACCCTCCCTTTTATTATGAGTGCTGTATGTATGATGTTCATTCATTCTCAAGTTACTGGAAATGACCACAAAATATCTGTCCCAGGGACAATATTCTCTATAAAGTTACATACATATTGAACAGTGTAAAAAACTAAAATTCTCTATTCAAGACATGACCTCGCTTTCCAATAATACAATGTAGAAAGTTATGGACTAGATCACCAACTAAATGACAACATAGGTAGTACTTTAAGTGAACTGAAAATGTGTTCGCTTATTGTGAATCAAGTTTAATGATTTCCACTTCAATAGCAGATGACACGCTCATTTCTGCAGTGAAAAAAATGCTGGCCGTTCATCTCGTCACACCAAAAACAGATTATGGTGAATGAATCATCGCTGACTGAACAGGCCCGAGGAGCTGGGACTTTAGTATGCCGTATCCTGCTTAGTAGGAGGACACCCACCTCCATCAATATGATCTGTCTGCATCGTCATCATGTGGGCACAATAGGATACCTGATGTGCGGTGCAGGAAATTTAAACTGACAGGGATACCAGAAATCTTATTTGTAATACTCACACAATAAATATTTGTGTGTGGGAAAAGGCAGCTGGTGCTGACACCAGATTTGATTTCCACGTCCTGTGCTAGGAAATTGTCGGTGTGTGATGTATACAGGACACGCTCTGTCAGAGAACACTGATATGCGTTTGAAAGACTAGAGAGCTAATTCAGTAAAACAGTGTAAGGAATAATACGCTGAGGGCCAAAAATGGATTGCGGTAATGAATGGTGAGGAACACAGAGCTTGGCATGCTTGGGTATAGGAGCCAAATGCGGCAAAGTCACCTGTGTGCATAAAGAAAAGGTGCGGATATGCTTTTCATGCATTACAACGATCTGCCAATTTTATGGATTGTTCTTTAAACAGAGCCAACTTCACTACTTAACGGTTAATACAAAGTACTGTATTTTTCGCCTTGTAAGACGCACTGGCACATAAGACGCACCCAGTTTTTAGGGCAGAAAATCCAGAAAAAAAAGATTTAATAAGTTTTCACATCAATTGGGATAATGCAATGAATTTAATGGATGCAATATTCAATTCAGCCACAGGTGTCACTAGCAGCAGTGCAATGTCAGCTGAACACGTCACACTACACCGATCTGTTCAGTGTTCTGTGTTCAGCCCAGCATTTCGGCACCCCCTGCACCCCAGCCGAGCAAGCCATAGCCGAACTGAACACAGCCCACAGCTCTCCTCTGTGTTCTCCTTGGTGGGGATGCGGCATTTAGAAGGAAGAGCCGAACATCATCTGAAATGACAGCTGCCGCAGCTCCCCTCTGTCGGGAGAGCTGGCGGGAAGCCAATGTGCGACCACCGGAGGCCGATTGGCCGCGGGGGTCGCGCGTTCGGCGTATAAGACGCAGGCACTTTTCTGCCCCCAATTTGGGGGGTGAAAAAGTGCGTCTTATATGCCAAAAAATACGGTAAACTATGAATAAGTCCTAATAAATATAAATCTTCTGCACAGGATTGCGCCTTCCCCATTCCATCTAAGGTTTCCATCTTTCCCTCTTTTCCTTCTGGGGATTTATTTTATATTTATACCAGGTGGCAACTTTATTGCCGCAAGATTCAGGCTTCATCAATAGAATTCACTATTACTATGACTCTTTCTTTTGCATTCCCAAGTCTGAAGTCCTGAAGAAGGGGATTAACTTACCCCAAAATGAATCGCTTTACTCATCATAGAAGATATCATATTTTTTGGACTAAAAGATGCTCTTTTTTACCATTAAAATCAATGGGAAAATGTCCTTGCGTCTAATGGACCGAAAATGGACACAAAAAAAATGTAATGGCATGAGATAAGTATTTACATTAACATTCTGTCACATTTTGTTACAAGACTCATGTAAATAGCTGCTTATGGGTAAGTTTTTAGTGCCAGATTGTAAAATGTGTCTCTTCATAAGATCAGCGTGTTCAGAGAATGGGTACTGCTAGTGTATAGATATAGCCCTGACACTCTGCTGGAAATAGAACTTCCCTCCTGGCACTGGCCTTTTAGCTTGACTGGGGGAATATAGAGTGAATGCTGCATGGCCCATCCCTGCCTACTTTCCTCAGACAATCTGTATACTCACTTGATATGTAAAGGGCTCTCTGATTTTATTTTTGTTTCTTTTTTCTCTTCATAACTCTGGGTGCGTCTGAGTATGTCTCCACAGTGTTGTGTGATCCGTCAGCACATACACATTACCTGTTTGGCGGATCCTCTCATCTCACAGTGTTCTGCCAATCCGCTGGCCAAAGGTTGACGTACTGCACTGCGTCGACCTTCCAGCCAGGGGATCTGTAGAAAAAAGTGAGAACAGCTGGTGGTCTAGACAGGTATGCACTTAGCACGGGGGGACCCGCTGGAGCCGATAACGCAGTGGAGACATACCCATTATGGTTTAGTGCGTCTTACAGTGCAAAAAATGCAGTTATTATTTAAACATATCAAATTTATGGGTTCATCTTCTGAGCGTCTGAACTGCACTGAACTGAAGTGTAGCACCTGTCGAAAACGAACTACTGGTAACCTAACTACTGAAGTGCAGTAAAATGATACTTTTGACTGGTTGTTAATCAATATTGCACCATATTAGCACTAGGTTTATTAAAATACCTAAATGTAGAGGTAATTCATATCAGATACTTTTGGATATTTATACAGCCTTTTTATACAGATTTTGCTGCTGACCGATGGGCGTGCACACTCGCCGACTGGGGGTGCCCACATGGGGTGACAGATCGCTGACGCCCCACAGCTCAGCCGGCCAGAGGACGGACATGTCTGATAATCTCTGGCCGATGCCGTTAGTGTCAGCTTCAATGAAGACGCCGGTCTCCACTAACGGCCAGCACACAAAGGGTGCCGGCCGATGCTGTCAGCTCTGGAGAGCATGACAGCTCTGGAGAGTGATGACCTCATCACACTGAGTTGGAGCTCATCTGAGCTGATCTGTCGGCCCCCACACTGAATGTGTGTGGGGGCCTTTAGGCTAAGGTTACAGTGGGTGCTGTAATGTTATGCACTGCATTTATTCTTATAGATGACTGTTTGCTAATATTCTTGTTTATGACTGTTTGTTAATTGCGACATTTGAAGTTAATTTTTTTAAAGAAAAAAAAAAACATTTTAATTCCCATTTAAATTTAGTCGGAGTCGGTCCATTTTTTGCCGACTCCGACTCCAGGTACCCAAAAATGTCTCCAACTCCACAGCCCTGATTCAGACATGTGCTTTTTGGGATGCTGACAGTCGGCAGCAGGTCGAAAAGTGAAGTTTGGCGGCCTGCACGCAATGTGCAGGTACCTGTGGGGCATATAAAAACGCCCCAATTTTCTCAGTATCGGGAAGCCACCCGAAAAACGACCAGGCACACCTAATGTTGTGGCGTCAGGATGCCCACCTGGAGTTTATTGTATTGGCACCTTGACATTTCACACTGAAGTCCTTTTCATTTTGTAATATATGAATGCTGATATTAAATATCTAAACATATTTAGAAGCACACCAAAACATATAAAGACAAGGCTCCCTGCACTACACATGTCTACACATCTCTAAATGCCAACACCTCTTTCAATATATTTGAAAATAGAAAACTCAAAAGACAGTCAACTGTAGGTTCATAATGTGCCGGTAAAGCCCCATCCCCTTTGATGTCCCCCTCCCTTCCCTTTCTTTTGAGTTTTCTAGTTTCAAATATTTAGAAGCAAACACAGTGATTTTTTGTATAATCTTTAGGATTCATTATTCTACAGAGCTTCCACCTACCAGAGGTCAGTAAAGCCATGTTTTAAAGCTCATTTATAGTTCGCTGTATGTAAACATGTATTTTTGTACGAGATGATGAGATATCTCTAAATTTAATTTCCAGTTCAGTGAACTTGAACAACCATGAGAGGTTCCCATTACCCTGGCTGTGAGCATCTGCTAGATTGGTCCACACTCATGATAAGCCTGCAGGTGAATCAGTTCACCAAAGCCAAACTCACTATTCAAGTAGACGATTCTTATTTGTTTATGAATCACAAATTATAAGAGCTCAATCAGGCGTTCTGTTAAAAATACATTTTTTCCACTGACAGATTTGGGTACATGCCCATAGGGATAACATGGATGTGCTAAGTCCCCCATACACCCACACAATTTGTGCAAGCACTGCACAAAGCAGTATGGTGATGTTGACAGGGTGAAAATGACAGGGTGAATATAAATCTCTATCATTGCAATACATGATCCAGCCAAGTCATTATAGCTTAGTAGCTAAAAATGACAGGATATGAGGCACAAGGTATACATCTCCACTGCCGAATTAAACAACCTCCTAACACAGGGAATTCACATGCATCAGTGTTTTCAGGATAATAACTACACTGATGACAAGGCTAAGTACAGTAATGGTTAGTGTTTAAAAAGACGGCAGACTGACATCACCAGGGCCCTCAGACATCCTGTAACAGAGCACAGAAATAGGTCATTAAAAGTTCCATGTTTATATTGTAAGAGGGATGGCAGCATCATGATTGAGGGCCAAAGCAAATGGGTAGGCCTGTAACAGAACATTAGTGAACTAGGTACTTTCCTTAATTATAAACTAGAAAGAAACATAAATCACAAACAACTGTCTCCAGAAATAAAAAATGATCCAGGTTACTGACAGAATACTCAATTAAAGCTGAGTGGGTATACCAGGAATGTTTGTTTAACTTTATGGTCTCTTTTATGCCTTTATGTTTCTTTTTTGTTATTAGGAGAGAAGACGTGCACCCTACAAGTAAACAAGGACTGTAAACAATAGTGCCAGCTGGCGCAATAGGAGATTTCTAAAACGCCTATTGAAAGTATTGCACATACTCATCCACTTTCTGGTCCACTGGAGGTCAGGTCAAATAACACCTGGGATGACTGACACCTACTTCCAGGAAGATCAGGATGTTGCCGACACTTCCTAGAGGAGGGTTGGGCAAAAGTTTTGACTTGTTGGCCACAGTGGGTTCTTAAATTTTTCCTGGGGGCCACATCAGGAGCAAATGGATGAGTTAGGATTGGGCAGACCAGCGATCCACATTGAAAATAAAGCAACGCACTGCATAATGACGCTGAAGCTCCAATGTGTACTGTACCATAAGCCTTTTAAAATGACTAAACACTTACTTTTGACACACATATAGTGCAAGAGTTTGACACAGCCTTAGGGCTAACGCAGTGCACGCAAACATGAATAGTGAATAGACTATAGACAGGTGAATGAATAGACAGGTTTCCTACGCATAATGCTCTGCATTACCCTATCCACAACACAGTATGTATAGTGTGAAAGAGCTTAAAGTTTGGTGTTAATTACAGCTTTGTTCTTCATGAAAGTAATAAAGTTGCATTGCGATCTTACCTGCTCCTCTGCCATGGAGAAGCAGCTGATTGATGATCACATGGCGATGTGGACAGCATTGCAGTGTGTGCGCAGAGGGAAGCGCAGCAAGGGCCGGATTCAAAAGCTAAACTGGCCTGATGTGACCATGGTTTGCCAATAACTGCCCCCAAAGGAACCAAGCTGGACTCAACTAGCCCCACCCCTGCATATTTCAGCATGCATGTGTTACAACATGGAGGAGAACGAAGGAATGAAAGAGGACAAGCATATATACTAAAGGTAGAGTTCAGCTTCAAAGCTATTTTAGTAGCTCATTTAGGATCTAATCAATCCCTAAACATTGGACAATTGGTTTTGACACCTTAAGCTGGACATACACGTTGTACGATCGATTGTTGTGTGCTTACACCACAATTGGCGAACAATCGTTCAGATATCGTTCGGTGAATTGATGTGCACCACTTTGGGTGCTCAATCCAGACCCTCAATCTCCATCCAAAGTAATGGCAATTGAACAGGGCTTTACCAACATGTCGGATCCCTCTTCCCCCATCGACATTGCGTTCGAGTGGGATCAAAAGCTCAAGGTGGGCAGCGTTTGATTCCTGAACGTTCGGTGATCGATCGTTCAGGAATTGAGCGCAAAATCGACCTGTGCATGGGTACCTCAACACATGTACCATGAAGAAGCCATTCGTCACAAAGAACCAGAGAACTGTACAAAAATAGGTTTCTATTACAGGATAGCAACATGTGCATCATGATACATACGAAACTTACACCTTACAGGAGCCATGTATTTAGCGATCATTTGTCATACTAAGCAATAAATGTCTGTCACACTTGAGCTACATCATTTAACTAAAATTTTAGTCTCAAGACAGCCTTTTGTGAAACATTGGTATAGGTTTTCAATTGAGAACATAAGGACCAAGTTTTATGATGGAAACCTACTGTATTTCTACAATACTAAAGACAGCCTTATGCACGCCCTCGTATGTCCCTCATCCCATCTCATAGGACATCCAATCCGCTAAAAAAGTGTATTTTGGTTGATGAGAGGCACAGGACATTTTCCGAGACAATATAGAGGTCTGAAATTCCAGATGTTTTTTCTGGGTTAGTAATTGGGTTATTGGTAGAACAAGCGTGAGATGTGATGTGATCGTTAAAAACAGGTCAACATGAATAGATGCTCCATGTATAGATCACCTAAATTTAAACTCAGCAGATGTGCTCTTTGGACTATTTCTTATAATATTGCTCCTTATAAGGCACACCAAAGACCCAACGCTTGTGTTTATTTATTCGTAGCCGGTTTTATCTCATTTTCCTGGGTCATCATGTCCTCATTAACCAGACTTTTATCATTAGGCTGCAGGCCATACTCAAATGTTATACAGTCACAACAACACTGGATTTTCTAAGGCTAAAACCTATCGCAGGAATAAGATATATCAGGTCTACGGCAAATGTCTTTCTTTAGAACCTCCGACCCTAACAAAAAGCAGAAGCTCAGACCAGAAAGAAGCAGGCATACACAAAATCTGTCCAACAAGGGGTGATTTTAGTATTCCAGGGAAGCCATTGGAATACTATTTTAGGTGTGAGATGTGCGAATGGTTTCACTTATTGGCCTCTATGTGACTGCAGTGAGCCAATGGCCAGCAAGAGGAAACGCACCCTTAATTGTCCAATTTCCAATATGGCTGCAGCTTTGCTTAAAACAAAAATTAAGGTTGTCAACTTTTAAAGTTTCTGTTTTAACTTTATTAAACCAATAAAACTAAAGGCAAGTCTAGTTGATTTGAATTAAACACTACAGACATATAAGAACTAGTTCGGGGATCTATGCAGAGCGTCATACAGGATAAGCTCTGCACACATACAGGGATGACGTTCTGCACACATCCCCAAAATAGTTCTTATATGTATGTAGTGTTTAATTCAAATCAACTAGACTTGCTGTGTTTCTGAGTTTCTTGAAGATGTTTCCCTAGTCATGCGATTGGCTTTCTCAATTCAGAGTGAATGATGAGTAGCAAAACATCTTTAAGAAATAAACACAGCAAGTCCAGTTGATTTGAATTAAACACTACAGATATACAATGACCTGAATTAATGAAAACGTCCACAGACTAGTTCTTATATGATGCACAATCCTTAAAGAAGAGGAAGCATGCTGAGCAAAAAAAACTCCACTTAGGTCGTATACAATTAGCCATTCGAGTAGTTGCAAGTTACAGACGTAGGAGACATTTTGCTGCTAGTAGTCCTGAAGAGAAAGCTTTCTAGTATCCCTAATAATTAAGAAGTCTTCGAAAGGGCTAAAATATTGTTTATTTATAAATCTATATAGTACTGTTATTTTGTGCTGCACATAATATATAAACCCACCATCTATAAAAGTTCACAATATAAAATCCCTACCATAGTCAAACATTACTTATACAGTGTAAGGGACAATAGGAAAGCTAATTAGCCTACTAGTATGGTGTGGAGATGTAGAGGAGTGTTCTAGCTCCCAGAAAATGTGCTACCCTGGTGTTATAAAGCCAGAGTGAGCAGATCTTGACATACACATATGCTTTAATCATCATTACACCAGTGCATAAAATCCAGATACCCACTTCCTTTATGTCAGACTCTGAATCAACAATAGGTAAAAATTTTGCAGAGTTTAACATACCACTTCCTGTACTTTACGTCTTTGTTCATGAGTCATAGACGAAAACAGGCAAGGAGGCAAGGCAGAGAGAACAGGAAGGTGAAAGAACTCCATTTAGAAACATTCTAAAGAGTCTAGGTAGACATCTAAACACAAACTCCTCTGCACTGTTAATAAACTCCAATTCTGGACCAAGACCAAGCCATTCCCAGGAAGAGATACAATGAAACATGTTTGCCTTTGGTGTAGCCTGATAGTAATGACTTGTTTGGGCCAAAATGTGAACACACAATAAAGCCCTTTGGATCCAATTTGAAAGCATACTTCATACTTGCCAGAGTATCTTGCAATAAATCCTTGTTTCTTTGGAAGGTTAAGTTCCATTCTCATTTATATTTGGATTTTCTTAAAGATCCTAAAGTCGAAAAATGTTAACGTGTATGTAAACACAATTTACAATCTCATGCTTTTTTGTCCCCCATGTTGTTTAGAACTGCGCAAGAAATAAACCTAAGTCATCAAAATGAGGCATGCGGAGGAACCAGTGATGATAATAGTGAAGGCTCTTGGTCTACGGTGACATGAGTCTTGCTCCAATAACCACCAATATATTAAATGTAAGGGCGTTTGCTCTCCCACCCCACAGCCACGTTAAGTGTTTTATGTATTAAAGCCAAGAACTCTGAGGAACTTCTTGGAGTCATCTCCTCCACATGGCCTTCTAGGACTGAGAATCCTCATCCCAGCAGTGTTTGTCTGCATGGGTTACTCCCTGATTACTTCTATAGAAATCTATGACATCAGCACAGTGGGAGTCCATGAGCTTGGTAGCAGATTATCTTTGCGTAATTTTTACTGCTCTGGGAAAATCCTACAAGACTTCAATTCCTTCAACTTGGTCCAAGACATAACGCATGGCTTAGCATTAGGTAGCGAGAACAAACCACTTAGTACATTTAATCTACTTCACGAGAACAGGACTTACATTTTCATAGTAATATAAAGAAGTATATACTTGCTATATCTTTCTAATCAGCTATGTTGACATTGATATCCTATAAGTTTGAATGACTGCAGAAGACTGCCATTGTCGTCATTGGACTGGATGGCATGAAATGTGTTTGAGGTTGGCAGATGATCTTGGAAGTGTGTCATGAGCCTCCAAGACTTGGATCCTGAAACAAACTTTTAGTCCAACAAGCCAGTGAATGTCACAATCAAGCAGAGGAGGTCAAATCCATTACAGTCAACGTGTATGTAGCAGAGTCCTCTACAAAGAAGCACCTTTATTCAGCAAGCTCCAGCCTACCGAGTCAATGTTAGTGTAGGATGTTAATACTATTGTCATCCAAACCTCTGATCCACACATATAATGTTTCACAAATCAAGTAGCAGAAGATTTCAGGATCAACTCTTAAGGCCCCCATACACGGGTCGGATTCCGGCCGGATTCTGGGCTGATCGATTCCGGGCGCGTGCACGTGAATCGATCGTGCCGGAATCGTGTGCAGCCCACCTTGTCCGTCCGATCACGTCATCGTTCGGGGGCCCAGAATCAGATCCGTCAGAGAACCAACATGTTGGTCTTTTTGATCCGATTCTGCACAGATCAGGGGGAGTTGCCATTTGTGAGGTGGAATCGGAGGTGGAATCGGACACGGAATCATCCCGGAATCCGTTGGACAAGGTGGTATGCAGCGATGGATACTCTTAATTGGCCGATTGATCACACCTGCAATTCCCGGCAGAATCGCCGGAATCGATCGGATGATGAATCGATTGGACATGGAATCCGACACGTGTATGGCTAGCTTTAACCCCCATATGGATTAGTTATTAGAGTTTCAGAAGAGAAAACAATACTCTTTAGCAGTATTAAAGCTAATAACCTACGCAGTTAGTAGTCACTAATAAATGAATAAAGCCATCCATGGTCCACTACAGTCCCCATTCCAAAGACCCTATTGTCCAATAGGAAGTGTTTATGACATGACATGAAGTGTGGTAAAAAATAGGGGAGTTAAAAGAGCAATGGGATTTTTGGCATTGTTTTATCTCAGCAATTTAGAGGAATGTTCAATTGAAGTTTTCCATTTGCCTGAATCAACTTTTTTTTTATTGTTTTCCACATATTATCAGAGCGATTCCTGAATTAGAAGTATGGGTTCATTATCATCACATTATGCACTTCCAAAACACCAGGCTACCCTACTGCACTGAATTTGTTTATGGTTTAAGAGAACTAAAGTGGCTGCAGACATCAATGTAATGGAAAGTGAAGTTTTCTTTTCAATGGATATTTTTAGCACTTAAATTTGACTTGGTAAAAGGTTGCTGGACAATGACGTGTAATTCTACCTCTGATTCATAACATAGCACGTACTGACTCATGTGCATTCTTCTAACCTGTGTGTCCAGATATGGCTGCCTATGTTACCTGAACAGAAATCCTTTTTAAATGGATGTATTTATTTATTTTAGGCCCCATCCTGTCTTCATTAAGAAAATATAAAAAATCAAACAAGCAAATCGGTGACTCCGCATAAGCAACATCCTTAATCTGATCCACATGTCATTCTTTCATTTGAAAGTAGAACACGACTACAACCAAATACCTGCACATTTTATACTCTAGAATCCTCTGTGACTAGTTTCATAGTGATCACACAACATTCCCGAACACACCCAAACTTTCTAAAAAAAAACCTAAGCTATACATACAGATTATGGTAAGGCCGTGGAGGCTCTGATGAAGTTGGCTAAAAGAAACCATAAATCCTTTAAATTGAACATAAAACAGAAGACTTCCACACAAAGCCAATTTCATATATAAACTTTAGTTCCACATCTCGCTGTTTTCAGATAAGATAAGAACGGTTCTTCGTGTCAGCTGATTGGACAGTGCTGCTGACTTGTTACATTGATACATGCTACTTGTTACATTATTATTGAGATCCATTGTTATTGAGATCCAGTCCAAAAAAAAAAAAAAAACTAGCAAGTCAAATGAACATCACAGGTCCAAAAATGAAGGGATTGATTGCATCAAGCCATTTATTTCAATAAAGCAGGGTACAGACGTCGAGATATGTGTCAAATCGATGGCCGTTTCGAGCGCCGTGCGCGCTCACGGCCTTCTATCTGACCCATATAATATGCCCTCATTGCTGTTTTCGAGCAGGACCAATCAATCCTGCTCGAAAACAGCCTTATGGGACATGACCGTAATTACAGCCGATGTCCGATGCTTTCCCTATAGACCGCTGGTCTCCATGTACAGCTTCGGCTGAGCCGGGGAGAGAGCAGAGCCGTCTCCCCAGCCAGCCGATATCTGACAGCAGCTTGATCATCACGCTGCTGCTTGATCATCACGCTGCTGCAGGGTACATCGAACGGCTCTAATATCGAGGCGTCTGTACCCTGCTTAAGCCATATCGCCAGCAAGCCGCTAAAAAGCTGTTTTTAAGCTAAATTGGGCCGTAAATCATTCTAAGATTTACTATTTCTATTTACAGAAATTTTAGAACAATTTATTTCCTTTGGATGGGGATCAGCGTCCCCAGCCAAAGTAAATGTCAGCACACAAAGGGTGCACGTCCGATTCCAGGCTGTGTGTAATGACGTCATCACGCGCAGTTGACCTGTTGGCATATCAAAAGAAAAACTAACCGTCTATGGCCGACGTTAGTATATGCCTCTACAATACGAGGTTGCCTCTGTCCTGTACACTTGTGGTTCAGTTGCAGTTAGCTACAACATAAATCAATAGTTTCATGACCCAATGCACACAATTCTAAAAAGAAGAAAAATATCTTGATTTAAAAAGTTAGTTCTTCTTTACATACAATTCTTAAAAGATGGTTTTGAAAGGGTAAAAAATACAACAATTGGCATATCAAAGTTTTAGCTATCCTAAATATTGAAATTGGTCAGCTACAGTTGGACTTTTACAAATTATAAAATAAACTTAAACAGTCAAAGCATCACTGCTTACACCTATGGAGGAAAGAGGGAGAAACACAAATACCCCTGGGAGTGGTGACTATCCCCACACAGTATGAACAGTCCCCAATTGGTCTCCCCAGGTATGAAGATAGTCATCCATTATGCCTAACATCGCTAGTTAATTACCTATTGAGAGCTAAAAAGAAATAACAGATACACCTATGAAGGGTTTTTATAAACAGTGCCTCAAGGTATGAAGATATATATCAATTATACCTTAAAGAGGACCTACCACCTCGTAGGTCACTCGGCAGTATCGACTGCGCTGAGATCTGCGATTGAAATAAAAAAAAAACCTTCTCTGAAAGCAGGAGGGGTGATTTTTTGAGATTGCCCCTCCCACTATCTGACGTCACGCTGGGCTGGGATGTCATGCGGCAGTGATGAAAGGCAGAAGTGGCTTCGTTTCACCAGTACTGAAGATGCTGGCGCCAGGAATGAAAACATGAGGAAGGTAAGTATGGTTTTTTTTTGTGAATGTTTTCCAGGATGTAAACTGCTGACAGGTGAGTATTGTGTCTATTTAGTGTATGTGATTACAACCGCTTTAAGTTTAGCCGTTTATACCCAGAAAGGTAACGCAATGCAGTGTTCTCCCCAGAATTTTTTTTTAGCCGGGCGGCGCGATGACGTCATGACGCGATCACGTCATCGCGCCGCCTGCACTGGTCCGGTGGCCTCTCTGATAGGCTGCCGGCCAGCGGCAGCACACAAATCCTCTGACAGGCGGCGCCTCCCCATTCTTCAGGAGCGCGCCGCAGCCACTGAAAGACTCCGGCCCGCGGCTCCGGTAGTGTGCCGCGGGCCGGAGTCTTTCAGTGGCTGTGGCGCGCTCCTGAAGAATGGGAGGCGCCGCCTGTCAGGCTGCTCGCCGCGGAGGACTTGTGTGCCGGGCGGGGACCAAAATCTCCCGGGCGGCCCGCCCGGCCAATGTCCTCTGGGGAGAACACTGCAATGAACCACCAATGAATGAGCTCTATCTATAAACAGAGATGAATGATTAGATGCTGACAACTAGCATGCAAAAAACATGAAGACACACACATGAGCTGTAGAGATTGGTTGGCTCAGTTTCAGTCTGCATACAACTAACAGGTAAATTAATGTTGAAGTTTTATCATCTTATTGATCATTAGTGTTGAGCTCGAATATTCGAATGTTGAATATTTTTAGCGAATATCAGCAATTCGAGAATTCGCCAATATCTCAAATTTGTCGGCAGATATTCGCAATTCCGAATATTCGCAATATGGCCATGTATTGTGAAAATAATATTTGCATTGCAAAAATTAACATAGCATGTGGCCATTCATTTTAAAGATTTTCGCAATACATGGTCATACCACGAATATTCAAATTTCCGAATATAGAATCAAATATTAGTAGAAATATTCGCGAAATATAACAAATTCGAATATTGCCTGTGCTGCTCATCACTATTGATTATCTCTATGGCAATGGCCACCCTCTTGGAAGATAGTCATTCATCCTACCTTGAGCATTGCTGTTTATATTTGAAGAACAGAAAAGGAACTATTAACACCACCAAGAGACGCTATGAACGAATGGTGACCAATCAGTGACCCCAGATATGAAGATATTCGCCCACCTAATGGCTGCCATACACATGCCGATCGGTCAGGTTAAAAATCGGCCGCTTATCGGCATGTGCCCACATGGGGCGACAGATCCCTGTCGCCCCACAGCTCGGCCAAAAATAAGCAAGCCAATGCCATAAGCTTCAATGAAGACCGGCGTCTTCACGTTTGCACTCCGGTGCATATCGGAGTAGGTCTGTCTGACCTACTCGGGCTGTGTATGGCAGCCTTAACTTAACTTGAAATTTTTATCTAAAAGATAAATGGCATGCAAGCAGAAGAATGAGAAGAGTCCAGGCTCATTCTGAACTTTGTGAATTGTTGTCCAGCATCGGCCCCATTAGGGTTAAGCACAGGATACTCCACCCTGTGTGCATACATGGCCAATGTTCTGTGGCAGATGACTGCGGCAGCTTGTTCTGATATTGTTTTGTACAGGAAGAGAAATCCTGCAGCCGTTAAACTCCCCCTCAGCAATTATCAGCAAGAAAACATCTTTCATAAAAAAATCGCCCAGAGGATATTTTTTAATGATTGAAATTCTCAGCTGACTCACTCATGTCATTTAGCAGTGAGGGTAGCAGAGAAGTCACCAACCTGCACTATAATACCGAACACAGCTCTGTGAATAGGAAGCGGGGGAGAGAGAAATACTATTTGCTTCCTTCAGTAAGAAATATGTTAAAAGCATGTTTAAAGTATGTGTAAACCCAATGACTAAAATCTTACACAAGCTTAGAATGCGTAAGTCCTGTTTAGAATTTTAATTCATGAAATTTTTGTGATCTTCCTTATAAGAAGATTATAGGATTGGGTTCAGTGCTAGAGTTTGTGAGATTAGAGCAGCAAGTACATTCATGGGTTTTTGTGTGTGACCACCTGGGTTGGGTTCCAGTAAACTGATGGGTAGACAAGTGAAGTGAAGTGTTGGTCTAGGTCCTAGGTGCCCAACATGCGGCCCTTTGGGCGTCCTTCGATGGTCCCCCTCAGTCCTCTACTTGCGGCCCCCAAGAGCTAATTATTAATGCATAGGGCATAGGAACTCACAGTTCCTTGTCTGGGATCTTAGAGTGGGAAGAGGAGGAAAGGCGATAAACCTACATGATAGGAGTATGTGACCCAGGTGGTACCTGAGCAAGTCCCTCACCTCTCCTGCTTTAAGGTACCCATACACGTTGCGATTTTTCGTGCGATTTTAGCCCTTCTGACCGATCCGGTCGGTCGGGTAGGTCGATCGTTCGGGATTCCTAACATGCAAATGCAGTCCGACCGATGCTGTTTTTAGAAAAATCGGCCAAAAAGTCGGTCGGGTCCCGAATGAGGATGCCTGTAATTTTCGGTAAGTCGGCCACTTTTAAAAGATTCCCAATCCAACCAGGCGATCGGTCGGTCGGGCTGTGAATAATCGGGGCCGAAAAGTCGGGCATCCGACCGACTTTTAAAAATAGCACTAAAGCAAAAATCGGGCGTCGAAATCGAATATCGCATCGGTCCCCGAAAAATCTCAACGTGTATGGGTACCTTTAGTGTTGGCAGGGGATCAGCAGACAGGTGAGTGCCTATTCTCTAACTATTCCACCAATGAACTGGGGGTGATATATATTGTGGAACATAACCTGAGAAAAGGCTTTGATGATATCTATGAGGCACATAATCTTTGACGATGTATATGACACAAAATGTGCATTACCATACTACAGTGCTCCCTAATGCTTGAAGTATCATTTAATATATAATGTCTTCTAGCTATGCCAGCTGTCATTTTTTATAAAATGCTTATACTAGTCAGTATAGATTGAAAATGTTATGTGCGGCCCTTTAGTGATGCTGAGGGCCGCACTTGTGGCCCTCCATATCAACTCAGTTGGGCACCACTGGTCTAGGTCCCTAAGCTATAAAAGGTGGATTACTCCAATGAACTGGATGATCATGTCCATACCATAGATAGGCTGTTGGTACGAAAAGCATCCACAAAAAAAAGATGGAACCACTGCCTTGAGGGTTAAGATGGCCACACACGGTTTGATATTTCCGTTCAATCGAGCTGGAACGAAAGATCTTTTGTTCGTTAGAACGAAAATCGAGTACCGAAAACCTTGTTCCTTCGATAAAAAGTTATCGATATCAAACAAAAGAATCGTTCTGAAGTTATCAGACATGTTGGTAAATTTTGATCGAATTGGTAACCATCGAATGTAAATCGAAAATGCCAAATTATTTCATTCGATCTTTTTTGTTCATTCTAATAAATTTGAATGAAGCGATTTCCTGTTACAAAAACCGAACGATATTTCATTCGAGCATATCCGAACAAAATTTTATTTGGTCGAACGAAAATAGAGTGTGTACATTCGATATAGGCACAATCAATATTAGATGAAAATATCAAAACGTCCTGAATCTATACGTGTATGGCTAGCTTGGTGGATAACAATTTAGACAATTTTCAACGTATTCCATCGCGTTTCACCCACCCACCAGGATAGGTGTATGAAGTTGCAAGTGGGAGTCATTCTGATTCCCTGGCCATCAACCACAAAAAATCACACAGCAAAGAAAGAGAGAAGTCGAGAGTTCTAATCTATATGATGTAAACAGGGTAGAGATTAAAGGTCCCCATACATCATGTATTGATTTTTAGTTCAATTCACAATTGCCTTGCATGTTCAATGCAATCGATCATTCGAAAGTTGAACACAGCCACCCTTTTAACATGTTGGTAAATCCCTGTTCGACCAATGTCCCCATCCAAACTATTGAACGGGTATGGATCGAGCAAAGTGGTGCTGATCGATCGCACAGGAATAGACCTGTGTATGGGTACCTTTAGGAAGCATTAGAGACGATTAATCAAAGTGACTGCCAGGCACTTGGAATCTACAGATGAATGAGCATGCATATTGTTTTAGTAGTAGATCTACTGAGAACTACCCATCCTTCATTGAATCATGCCCACAATATGGCTGCCACCCGCATGAAGAAGTGGCATGGACAGTTTCACAGCTGCATGTATTAGATAGCAGATGCTGAGAGACAGGGGAATTATTCACAAACATTGGTCATTTATGGTACTTCAAAGTCCACTTGCTTATTTACTTAGTCTTCTTATCTTTTACAATATGTTTAACAATCTGTTTGTTCCGTTTTTATTCCCTTTGGTTAAACGCTGTAACTGCACATGAGACCTGTACAACATGTTCTCTAAAATTGCTCTTCTGATCCTGATCAGCAGCCTGAGAAACCCTCAATGTAATTAGTCCCGGCAGATCCGAATAATTCATAAGTAAGCAGCCTGAAATTACTCGGATTACGGATTGTGCACTTCTGCAACCAATTCCCCTGAAGGTCTATGGGAGACCTGCTACTAGGCCCAGGGGTGAAGCCCCTACTGGACCTCCTACAGACCCAGTGTAATGGATATTTCAAGTTCAAACAAACAAAAAAAATACAGAATCTGAAACTTAAATATGTCAGTGCTGAACAAAGTATGAACCCTAACAGATGTACGCCCAGTGGGGTGATACTCTTCAACACAACAATTTTCTATGCAAATATGGGAACAAGCTCCCATCGGGCCCTGGATGTATATACACATTCACAATTTGTGTGTATTTTTTGTATTATTCCATGTTTGCAGTAAGCCCAAGCAACTGGATTTGCTTAAGTTCTTAAGTTCTAAGTTTTCTTGAATATGTTTTGTAAGTTATACATGCGACTTTAAAAATTTTCAAATCATTCTGAATGGAGAAAAAAATCAGTTGGGTAACTAGTGAATCTTCAAGAAAACTTCAGCAGAGCCAGCTGCAGACATACTATGGCCTGGATGGTTGACAATCTGTACCCACATTGATGGGGAATGCCTGTTCTTCATAGGTTTTTATTTTAAACCACTCCATAGTTTAGAAATATTGGGCTTTCTATGGATCGATTGAGTGTTCAAGGTGGACTAGCATGGGAAAATATTCAGCCCAATGAATCCCATTCTACTTCCATGAAGTATAAAGTTACATGACTGATCTTCCTCATGTAAAGTCCAGGAGACGGATCCAGACCGTGCAGTCAGCTCTTACTTCCAGCCGTTATTAAACACAGCTGTTTGAGAGCACCGAGAGCCAGTATCCTGGCAATATGCCCTCCTTACTACTTAAGACTCCTGCCAAGCTTTGGATCGCATGGTACACTGCCCTACAGAGCATAATGCCCTGCTTGCACCAATGCCATTCATCCTCACTCAAGACCTGAGCAAAAACTCAACACTGACAGCTTAGACAAGGACAACACTGTGTACGCATTACATTCTCCTGATATAATATTCAATTAACTAAAATGTTAAATAGTCAAAAAATATCCAAATTAACAAAATTTTTATTTGTATTGTATTTGTATTTTAATTTAAAATGGAATTGTGATTTTCTTCATTTCCTGTCCATGAGATATAATGGGAAGTGAAAGTAACTCTCGTAAAGTGTATTTTCCGACGTATAAGACGCCTTTGAACCCAGGAAAATGTGTTCAAAAGTCGGGGGTCATCCTATACAGCGGGTGTCACTGTGGGGGGGTCAGGGGGCTCTCTCGTAATGGGGCCGACCATCTAGGGGGAGCCGGAGGTCTGCTCCCCCGATCCATGCTCCCCGCACTGCGCACTAGCCAGAGGGAGAGACCTGCAGAATCCCCTAGCCCCCTCCTTCTCCTTCCCGATGTGTGTGAAAGTAGCTGGCTGCTACTGACAGCAAGTGTGCTCACTAGCGACATTGTGGCTGAAATTGGTATTGCAGTGAGATTGAGATTAAAGCTAGAACACATTAAATAGCTGTACAAAAACTTTACTTTATAATTCATACACAACTGTATTACACTAAATAAAACTGGACGACAATAAATTAAATCTATACTAACTTGGCTTTTGTTGTTTTGAATTGCTTTTTTTCCCTATAAAAGTCTATTACAACCTTTTTTAAAACTATAGGTCAGCACAATTGGGTGGGAAAGCATAATGGGTAATGTGTCCCCACATTACAGGTTAGAAAGCATAGCCTAGTTTGCCAAGTTTGTTTTTGGGTCCAAGTGCAGTAACAAATTTGTAACTGGTGTTTGTATTAAATATTTTGGAAAACCCATTCTATGATGGATGCAGGTTAAATACATCAAGAAGTAAGGGTCCCCATACACGGGTCGATACCCACTCTCTTGATGAATGCTCAAGGGCACCACACTAAACTTGAGTGTTTGCGATTGGATGGAGAATCAATGCGCACCACTTTGCGCACCCTGGTCTCAATCCTCAATCGAACAGGGATTTACCAACATCTTGGTTCTCTGTTCAATTGAGCTTTCTTCGAGCGGAATCGATTGATCCCACTTGAAGAAAGGATAGCCATGTTCGATTCGCAAACAATCGGTCACCGAGAACTTGCAAAATCGACCCGTGTATGGGGACCTTAATTCTTAATGATCCGAGAAGCATATTTTAGTCGATAAATAAATAACACTGTACGGCAGTACTTCAACTGAGGCTGTAAGATGCAGTTCACAGAAGGCAGAGTATATATTTTTTTTAAAGCACATGACCATGTACCATAGTGACTTGTACAACCTGGAATTCTATTTTATTGACCCTGTGTTTTCCTGCAATAAAAAGGAGCATTAAACTGACCTCAGGGTCGTACATCTCACTCTGAAATGTAGAAATCTGGGGCTGTATAGCCCGTGGCCAAGCCAACAGAAGAACAACTGCCCAAAGCACTCATCTGCCCTCCGCCATTTCACAATCCTCAAGTGTAGAAGAGAATGAAAAGAAAGAGCCCAATTCTTAAAGATAATCTTGTAAAAGAGATGCACAATGCTGCCTTTTCCTTTTCGAGAAAAAAGGCTAAATGGCATAACTTCTCAGGAATTGCACAGGATGACATGTGATCACTTAACATATTTTAAGCAAGAGGTCAAATAAAGTCACAAAAGCAAATACTCAGAAATATAAAGAGCTGTTTTATAGAGTGTTGGGTTTTCACTTCAGCCAGGGAGTGAAAATCATCCCCCACTTAGCATATGATTCTTGGCTGCCCCATGAGATATGCAAAAAAAAAAATAGAAAGAAAAAATATTTAATGTGATCGAGCCGAGTGCGACTCCTGGCTGTTCCCCACCTGCCTGTGAAGTTTAATGTATTACAAATATTTTAGAGACGATATCACCAATGTATAAAATTGCAGGTAAAACAGCAAAATCAAGTAACTTATATTTCTTTCTATAAAATGCTGTAATAGAAAATGTGGCTATCATGGAAGAGTCAATTCCTTAGCACAACCCCCTTCCTTCCTGCTCATCTCAGGCCTTTCGATTGTTTACCATCTCCTGGTGCCAACTTGTGTCCCCTTACATCTACTCTGCAGTAAGCACCCAAGTATGAAGCCAGCTCTATAAACAGGGGTGCACATAAGTGGTACTCTGGTACTCAAAAAGGGCCAAAAACTAGCTCTGCGTACCTGTATTATTGTTACACAGCTCATAAGCGTACTAACAACTCAGGGTGGCCGTAGCTACCAGGTGCACCAGAGCAGTCTGGCAGTCAGCCATAGAGGGGAGAGATCAGCAGCACAATCGGCATCTCTCCCACAATAAATAGCTGTACAAACAACTTCACTTTATCATGTATACACTACTGTAAAGGTATTTTTTTTTTACTTTCAGTTTTTTATTGTTAAATGTATACAATTTAGGTAACTTGGATAACCACAGGGAAACATTAATAACTATGAATCGTTGGAGTTAGGGGTGGGAAATTGGGAATAAAAATTACTAATCCCTAAAAAAGAGTGGTCTTCTAAGGGTGTTGGAGATCTAAGAGTTGAATGTCACAGTAGGCATATGTAAGGGTAAAATATGACAAGAGAAAAGCACTGTTGGGATGTTGACAGTTAGAATATGACTATGAATAGTTGACATATGGACTCCATGTAGTCTCAGGGGTTAGTTCCTAACCCAGAAAATCTCGGGGTTGCACTACTAAGGTATGGGATCTGGGGGTTCAAACTGTGTTGCTCTGTGAGAGTTACATTTGGCCTAAAGCCAGCTGGTGACCTGTGGATGGAGACAGCTAATTGGAAGATCAATCAAGAACAGGGAGATCCATCTGCAGCAGAACCTACCATGCAGGAAGCAGAAGATAGCACTACATATGGGGTGAGTACCATATGCCACCTCCTAGTACTCATCTGAGGAGCTCACTAAAAATGTTATATGACCCCCTGTCTATATATACATGGTATATGGAGTCTGCTATGGAGGAACTCAAGTGGTTTGTACAAGGTTCTGATCTTACTATTACTAACCATCTTTAGGATGCGTTAAAATTACATTTGCAACCCAGGTCTTTTCATCCAAAAGCAGTCTGTGACCTCTGTGATGTACTTTTGGTTTAATTGGCAAAATTGTCTAACAAACTTGATTAGGTCATATATAGTTTATCGGTTTTCTGTAGTATTAAGACGGATAATGTTAAGACCTTTTGTTATATGAAATGAGGTTCCCTATATCAAGTAACATGACAAGCCCTGGTTTAATTGCATTGTATGCTGGCCTTCAACTTTAGGAAGTAGAAGAAAGGACCGCCATGCTTCACAAACCCAAGAGTCTTCTCCAACATGTTCCAACATGTTGGTTAGAGTCTAACCAACATGGTGGAGATCAGCAGCAGTCTCAGGACATTGCGACGTCTATCTAAAAGAGGCTTTTACAGGTAAATAACATTCATAAATCATATAAATTATAAGATTTTTATTCAAATCAACGGTTTGGCGACAGGGTCTGTTTAAACTTAGGACACTGGCCAGGACACACATATTCAAGAAGTCTGGTATAAACAAAAAACATTTCCAATGGCAAAGCTGTTTAATTCTCTAAATATAACCTTTTAACAACTTTATCTCTGAACCCAGGAGGGTTCTTAATAAGCAAATTGGCTGATCTGCCAAGCCAGACATCCAGAATAATTTGCTGAAGGTCTCTGCTTTGCTTTAAAGGGAAACACAGAAAGGATCTCACGAAGTTCCAGAAGATCAGAATTGATTTGCTAAAGCCTTTTTTATGGAACTGCAGGCATTTCAGGTACAATCACATGATTTTCTCTTTTTTTATTTAAATTTTATTGAGATTTCTGAGAACTTAGTCATAACCCCACCTTGCTTCAAAGTCTAAAGGTGCCAATACATGCATAGATATGCACTATATCGATGGCTGCTTTAAGCACCGTATGCGTTAACGGACATCTATCTGGCGCATATCTAATGGGGCCACCCGTCTTTGAGTGGGATCAATCGGACATGACCATAAATTACTGTCGATCTCCATTGTTTTGGATGGGGACGGTGGGTCCCAAAGCAAAGCATAGGCTGAGCTCAATGAAGCAGCAGTGCTGCGCCTAGAGCTCCTTCGATATTGGGCGTATCTATCTCACTGGGATCGACCCGTGTATGGCAGCCTTAAATATCACAATGATGATGGCTCGATGGCTAATGGAAGCAGAAAAGGGCAGGTTTAGGCTGTCACTCAGGGACAATTATACAAAAGGAAAATTGAAGTAAAATGCAGACAAAACATTTCTTAAATCAGATCTTAGGTGAATGTAACAATTACAAGCAACTGATTTTCCAAGTCCTTGAACCAATGAATTGGTAACAACTAAACAAATAATACAATGATAATATAGTATTCAAAGTACACAAATATTGCGAATGATTGTCTAAACTCGGTCTAAAGTTTTACAGTACAAATTTTCATATGCATGTGTTGTATCTTAGGACCTTCAGATGGTCAAGAGATCGGTCAGTAGAGGTGGAAAATTGTCAGCATGTATGTGCCTAAAAGTTAGAACATACTGAAAACTTGGGCAGGGGCAAACTTTTTTTTGCCATGGAGGATACAGAAAATGCTAATTTGGTTTCCCCAAAAAATTGCATCACTTACGCTATGTGATAAAAAAATAGCAAACAGCAAAGTCTAATCTATAGGAAGGGTAAGGCACTGGGCTACCAGTTCCATGGGATTACTACCACCCTGATAACAGGGGAGCAGATGGGAGCCTGCTTATTTCTTACTACATTCCAGTTTCCTCTTCTCTGCATCTGACCTATTTATCAACCATGGCAGACAGAACACTTCCCACAGAATTCTAGCAAACTATTCTTCCAGGAGGCCAGAGCCTTTTTATTATTATCATTATGATGATCGTTTATTTATATAGCGCCAACATATTACACAGCGCTGTACCATACATTTTGATGCCTTTATCAACTAATTGAACACTGAAGCAATGCTGAACTTCAGGAGAAGGGGCTTCATTGGTGATCCAGTGGGCATTCCTCAATTTCCATTAGAACTCTGGGCAATCATTACTTAACATAGTATAAACCCTGCATTGTCGGTGACATCAGAACTTCATGTGCCATTGCAAAGTAGAGATGGTTGAATGTAGATGCTGGAGATGTAGAGAATGGTTAAGTGTATACTACAAAAGTTGTTCTCAACATTTTTAGATACTTAAACCTGTAAGTGATGTCACTAAGTGTAATTTCCTGCATTTAGAAAGCGTCAGTGCCACTCCTGGATTCCATATATCGAAAGTGACACTCTACGACGTCATTTCTGGAAAGGTCAGGTAAGTGTTATGTCCCCTTCCTCCTATTTTCCAACCCCACTTGTGCAAATGATGTGCAGGCTGGGAAGTTAAGAGGGAGAGTAACTAAGGAGGGGGAAGTCCTAACTTAGGACGGAGGGGCGTTACTTTTCATCAATGCTGCTGTTGAATGAGGCGACCCTTGTGAAATGGTCGATCAATCCCAGAGATGGTTGCAATCCACAGGTAGAGAACTGCTGCTCTTAAATCATTTTGGGAGTCCAAATTTTGACTTTTTATCTTAAATTTATGCAAAAACAACATAAGCTAGAGCAATACTTTTTTTCCTAAATGTTCCCAAAACCCTTCTCTACATCTCCAGCTATTGTGATGATGATAGCATCTGTTGGAAGATGGAGTAAGTAAAAGGTCCGGTTTTCTTAACTAGTAGAAAACAAGCTTGTGGTGCAATACCCAAGAGAAATAGCCTTTTCTTGGCCTTTTCCCCAGAATAAACTCCAACATTAAGCTTTTATTTTCTTCATTTTATCCAGTAAAGTATTAATGATTTTACTCTATATTTGATTAATCAGTGCAGAAAGTTTGGAGTTCAAGTGATACCATGTATTGGGTATCTGAAGTCATTAAAGAAGCAAGCTTTTAGGATGTCTCAGATCCCTTTATATATTTATGTCCTTAAATGGAAGCCTCAAAAACCAGAACTGTATTAAGCCTGAAGAAGGGACCTGAGACCATTGCTTTCGTAATCACTTCTGTTAAGCCCCCCATACACCTTTAGATCAATCCATACAATTTCCATTAGATCTACCAACAACTATGTAGTATAGTGGCCTCCCTGATACAATACATAGTGATTGGAAGATTTAGAAAGGTCCTCATATTACATGGTTTTGGTAGAAGAAAAGTTGATTGTACAGAGATTGTATGGAAAGATTAAAGTAAAGTGAATGGGGGGCTTAAGCCAATAAACTGTATCACTTAAACTCTAAACTTTCTGTATTCATCAACAGCCAACACGGTACAACACTCTACTATTTACTAAGTGCAATAATTAATGATCTCGCCAAAAATCCCTAAAGCTCTACTAAAATCTAAAGCAGAGTTATCTGTACTGCCTCGTTCTCCTCTGTGAACTACAGAACACATTCCTTTTATGTTATGGAGATGAAAGAAGAAGGAATAGGATGCCTTGACCCGTCACTAACCTACATAAGGCGGTAGAAAGTGGTAAGGACGGTCAAACGCCTGAACAATCCACCGAAATCTCCGTTATAAATGAGGTGGCGCATAGGACTATAAACATCTGAGCTTTATGACTGCTGAAAGTTCAGTGGGACTATAAACACATCGCTGTCTGGAATAAGTAAACTGAAATTTCAACCTCCAACTATGTAAAATATTTTTCGCACATTTTTTCCCCCAAATATTTGAATCCATTTTCTATTGGTATGCGACTTAGTTTCCTGTTTGGTTGGTTTCCTCTTAATGCACTTAAAGACTAAAGCGGAAGGCGGGTGTGCAACTTTAAAGTTCACGAAGCTTAACTTACGCCAACTATTGTCCTATCATTCCATTTCTCTGGGCCTCACCCCAGCAATAAAACATTGACACACTTTGTACTTTCATGTATATTAAATAAAACACACACAACATGACCTTTGTTCATTGATGCTTGGCACATTTAAAATTAAATGCCTCTAGAAAAACACAGCAGGTAAAAGGCTGCAAAAAGAATTCAGGGCTATCAAGTGATTGTTGTTCTTATTTCTTTATATGCTATTATGATGGGAAGTGAAGGAGAAATAAAATACTAACAGCTGTATTGGCCATTGCCTCTGGGCAAATTATTATTTGGTTGGATTTTGAAGTATAACATTTATTTTTTCTGCTTTGGTCTAACAATCTAGTGTATTTTAGAGTCAGAACAGTTCTCTTTCTTGGGGGCCTGCAATAGATAAGTAATGGTTCCAATAGATAAGTAATGGTTCAATTGGTTGTTTATCGGGTCTTCCTTTTTTATTTTTGTATATTTGTCAATTCAGTTACTCTTAATTTGGAGCTATGATTCAGTGTTTATCCACCCCAGCTATGCCCCCTTCTATGTTTTAGTTGCCTGATCTCTTCAATGGTGTGTGGAGGAGAAGTAGGTGGTGAGGGCCTTGAGTAATCAGCTAACTCCTGACTGTCCAAATTAGAAGGCCACAAGCCAGATGGCGGTAGAGCCCACTGAGATGTAGATGAGTGAATTTCCAGGGAGAATAGTAATCTCCATGTTAGTAATAGTAATCTTCACATTAATCTCCATACCAGTACAGGGCAGGAAGTCCCGTGAGCAGAGCAGACTCATGAGCAGGCTTTGAGGAGGAGGAAGGCAGTGAATCCACTGGCTGAGCCGCCTGGTCCAAGAGCTTCAGAAAAGAAACCTTGGGTGTCAAGCCCAGACTTGGTGCTTTCCCCTTTCTTGAGCCCCTCCATACACCTTTAGATCACTACATACAATTTCCTTTAGATCTACCAACAACTATTTAGTATAGTGACCTACCTGATAAAATACATAGTGATTGGAAGGTTTAGAAAGATCCTCATATTACATGGTTTTGGTAAAATAAAAGTTAATTGTACAGAAATTGTATGGTAAGATTGTAAGGTGTTTGGGGGCCTTTAAGCATCAGGTCGGGTGAGTTGCTGGAGAGAGGCAGTAAAGCCAATATAGGTGCTATTCGGTTGGGAGATCAAGCTCTCAACTGCTCACTTCACCATGACCAGACCATGCTCCGCTCTTCAATGTTTTTGCCAAGGGACAGTCACAGTGGGACATTTACAGGTGATTGATCATTCCCTTTAAATAAAGATATGCAGGAATATTAATTTGAAGCAAATATTTGGTAAATGTGACATTCACATTAATATATGACATGGTACAGTTTGAAATTAGAATAGGTATTTTATCAGTTCATAAATCTTAGTTCTGACTGCCTGGCATTTGAAAGATGTTCTTCATCAGGGGTGGGCATCATAATAATGAATGGCACATTAGACACAAAGCCTGCCTATTATCCCTCTTTCACGTATGCTACCCTACTTTATGATGATATGAAGACATTTGACTATGTCAACCAGGCCAAATGGAACGTTGACATACCCATGTATATTTATGATTCGGAAGAATATCCTAGCATCAGGCATACTGCAGAGCACCATGACAGATTAGACCTTATAATCAAACTCATCACTGACTTAATCTATCTGGGGTACAGGGAAGAACAAGCATCTGGCAGGGCAAGGGTGGCCTGTTACTCCTGGGCAGTAGGGGTTTCTCTTTCCACAGTGATTTTAGGCTTACAATGAGGGGCATCACATATTTTTTTACCTAATAAAGCCAAAATAACACGGCCAGTCTATTACATACTTGCCCCACCGTACAAGAAAAAGTTTCTTATGTTGGTTTATGGTGCTTAAAATTTTCAACTTCTAAATTAAAATCTAAGCAAATATGTAAATACACAGCTTATTTGTTACTGGTAACAGTATCAGTAAGACTTCAGTCTGAATGCTGTGGATTAGGTTAGAATGAGCTAGTACAAAAACAAGACACTATTTAAACACATATAAGTGTTTTCTATTTAGAAAATTCCATAACTGGATTAAGTGAAGATATTTTATTTTTGCCGATACTTACACTTTAAGCTGTTTCAAGCACATCGGCAACTCGGTTCCTGGGATCTGCCCAGCTGGTATGTCCACTTAAATTAAGAAAATCTAGCCGCTAGACAGGAAAAGGGTTAATGTCGGACCGCTTCATATTTTCCATACGTCCCCTGTGTCTAGTTAATCACATAGCGGAATTCTGTCCAACAAATGTAAACCAACACTTAAGAAACCTCACAATCAAAGAGAGATGAAAAAATGGAAAGAAAAAAAAAACACAAGAGAGGATTAAACAACGTATGCTTGTATCTGAAGAGTGAGATCTGTAATTTACTGTTCCCTACATGGGCCCATGGCTCCAGCAAACATACAATTATAATTTATTGATGGCTTTGAAGCATAACTTTGGGATAAATATTGTCAAATTACAAGATGATATACATGTGCTCTAACATGAATCTTGTTGTGATTTGTGTAGAATTTCAAAATCAAACTTTCTACCTGGAATGAAGACCAGCATTCGTTATGGTCATTGCTACTGGGGAATAACTGGTCTTGTATCTGCCCCAATCTGGAATTTTTTTGCCAGCATTCTGCATTGGGTGGGACTGTTGGGTTCCACTCTTGGCTCTGCTCTCCCTAAGGCGCTCTCTAAAGGACTGATGAAAGCAAAGTGAGGAATATTTGTAATTTTTCAAAGCCTGATAACACCAAGGGACAAATGAAGAATATATAGAGCTATGCAAGTTGTCCCGTTTAATGAAAAGAATGAAAATTCCAAGTTGTCCCATTTAAAGAAAATGTTAATGAAAAGAAAACTACATCAAGTCCAGTTGCTTTGACCTCTTACAGATATATAATGACCTGGATAAATAGGAACCTTCAGAGTTAATTTAGGATCAGTTTCCCATCTTTGGCCTACTTTTAAATTTGATTTTCCCTACAGATTTGTTCTTATATATGTTAGATTCTTGAAATGAGCACCAACTGGTCAAGAAATAAGCCAACCCTTGCATTTATAGAGTAGGGTCTTCATTAACTGGTCAAAGTTTGGGAATGCATCAGCTCTACCAGTTAAAACATATCTCTTCTTAAAAATAGGCCCCTTCTTGGCTGGTGTCCTGGCCAAAGCATTGCATGCAGGTCAACCATGTCATAGTTTTTTTTTTCTATTTTTCACACAATGAAACTTTGTGTTGAAGGAAATAGCTTATCAGATTAGTTAAACTAACCTTCCTCATACCTAGATAGGCATGGGAAATAGACCATATAACAAAGAACTAGGAAAGGAAAAACACAGAGAGGAAAAAGAATGACTCCTTCACTTTTTGGAAGGTGTAGGCATGCAAATTGTAATCTTTGCCTGTGGATGTGCCTTCCTGTACCCATTATACATTTTCATACACATAAATATACAAGATACAGATATAAATTGTTCGATGACAATGAATTCTTCTGTTTTCTTGTATTTTTAGGACTTACCGAATACGATACAAAATTTGAAAAGATTTAGACAAATTTGTATTACCCATTTCAAAAACACCAAAAATAAATAAATAAAAAGACCTTACCTAATTTTTTAATAAGTCTCTTGTTATAGAACCATCTTGATACCAGCCATGCATCCAGTGACATTGTTTTCCCCAGAGCCCATACAGATACGTGAATTTCAACATCACCACAGACCACATGATCAGTGACTCTGGTCATATGACTAATGACCAGAAGTGATGGAGATGCCACACGGTAAAGCCAGGCTTGGGGAACTGGGACGGGGGGACTCTATAGGATGCAAATGTAGATACACTAACAATTAAATATTCCCCGGACTTGTCAGTAGTATCTGTTGTTTCCATGACAACTACTTCTTACATTGTAGCCATGGAAACAAAGCTGCACAGCTCATCCTATTTTCATGAAATGATCTAAGAAGTAACACGTCCAGATTAGAAGAGCAAAATTCAGTCTTTCTTTTTTGGCAAAACAACGTAGAACGTCAAAAGGTTAGGTTTCATTTAGAGCCTACTGTAATGTAGCCTCCCTGTCCATGTGCATCAGTTTGATGGTCAAATATTGTACATTCCACATTGATGGTAACCTAAACTGTATCTAAGGATAACTAGTCTAGGTCCAATGAGCTAATCATATTCCCACAATTTCCCATTATCAATTAAAAGCTTTTTTCATGCAAAAAATTTGTTAGACAACATGCAATGGCCATATCAAACATGTCTTCTGTAGAACACTAGCCAAGGTATACAAACATTGAGCACTGTATCTCTTTATTTCACAAGCTCGAGCTACGACGATGACTTCTTACAAGCGAAGATAAAGACTTCCTACCAAACTATACAACTAACCTTTAAGACCAGTCTTCTTGGTGTTTAACCAGTCACATTCCATTTACATGGTCATTCTTAAATGTCGTGGAGAGACTGGTGATAGCCCAAAGAGCAAGCAAGAGCATGATATCAATTTACTGAACAGGGATTTTTGAGGTTTTTTTGGCTGCTATGTGATCTTTGAGAGAGGCAATAAACTCAGAAATTGCTACACAGGGCAAACTCTGATCTTAAGTTGTGGCATAAAATGAGTAGATCGGTAGCAAAATGATGACATTAACGAACATATACCAAGAAATTTGTGAACTGTTGATATATTTGCAAACAGACTCTGAAAGGTGCCCATACAGATGGGCGCACAACCAATAAGGCGTTAGATCACAGCATGGTGACATCACTGCGCACCTATTCTTTTGACGGGAAACAAGGAGCAGCACTTTAGGTGCCCAATTCCTGTTCAACCCTTTACAGACCGATACCTGCTTTACCGACCTGTCTTTGAGCAGGATCGGCTGATCCCACTCAAAGACAGGGGTGGGGGCGTTAGATGGCTGTGCGATTGATGTCAGGTTGCGCCCGTGACGTCAGCGCTCGAACGGGTCATTGATCGGGCGCCCATCTGTACGTGTATGGGCACCTCATTAAAATACCTTCTAGTACAAACAAAAGATATCACATAAGCAGCACAAACCAACACCAGTGTTAATGAACTTGTCAAATATCAATCCTGGGGACTTCTAAAGAAGTCTATGGTCAAACCATAGACAAGCCTAAACCAGCAGCTATGACACCTATACGAGGTTGCAATGGTCAACTATGAAACCTGCAAATGTCATTGGAATGGATAAAATAAACACATAAGTGTGATTTTTTTTACCCTCACAGAAAAATAACATATTAGTTAGGTAGTTATACCTGATATATGTCTAGGCATGTACACAAATTAGGGTATGGAATTTGTATCTCTTTTAAAGGGTTATTGTTTACTGAAGACCTAACTATGGCCACCAAGCAATAACTACTTGCTAGATTGGCTTTTCGAAGCCGGAGTAACATACCTTTAAAGAATATACATTTTGGTAATCTGAGAGTACTGGGTTCTCAATCATTTCGGTCAGGCCAAACCCAATAATGTTTATCCTATTAAAGCCATGGTGGTGGTGGTGTTCTCAGATAACAAGTATATGTATGAGAGAAATCCCTGACACCAAGTGGTACAAAATGCATTTAACGTTATACTTATATGATTTGGTAGACTAGATAACACTGTAACACGGGGGCGTGGCTTGCCGATGGCGGGGTAAGACGTGCCTTACTGAAGCTCCGGCTCCCGCT
>CM070041.1:18984847-19010952 GCA_036250615.1 Ptychadena robeensis
AGGCATCATGTATTGGGTTAAAATAATCCGTAGTCAGGTAATCCGTAGTCAAGTTAATAAGGTGATATATCACAGCATACTTTAAATAGTTTGGATCCTTTTAAACCCCATGCTTTCAGGAATCGATGCAGAATCACAAACAAGACAAAACAATGTGAACGTCATCATTTCTACAAGGAACCTCACAAGTAAAACCTCACTCACAAGCCCTAGATTTGGCACACTGGGTTTGTTTGGGCTTGATTTTAAATAAAAATTCCACAATCAGCTCAAAAAGATTTACTTTATTACTAGACTTGGCACAGAGAGTATTACTCAAAAAGAAATATATCATGGTGAGCATATTCTGAAAGAATGCCAGAGATGAGGGACATCTGGTGTGCATTAGACACATTCAGACATGAAGCCATCTCCAGCCTCCTTCTTTTGATGTGAAACAGCTTGAAGTTCAAGTTCTCCACCATGACCAGAAAAAAATAAAATGCTCCTTCAACAGCAGGCGGCTTTGTTAGATATCAGGCACTGACCATCATTTGTCTCCTGAAGTTGACAAATATGTATAAAGAGTTTATTTCAGTCCTTTGCCCTTGAGTGTTACTGGCCTTGCAAAACTTTACATAGTTAATACGCGCAAGAGGAAATCACTGATTCTCTTTAGTAACAAGTAATGTTCCTAAACTTGTCATTTTTAGCTTTAAATTAAACCTGATAGAAGCAAATATGGGTCCAAAATGAGAACTTAAACTTCATCCATCCAACAGCCTTGGCTCACACTTTTTAAAGGGCATGCAGCAGATTATGAAACTACTCCCATCTAAAAGTCTTTAATCTGTTGCTTCAAATTATAAAGCAGGGTACAGACGTGGAGATATGGGTCAAACCGATGGCTGTTTCGAGCATCGTGCACGCTCACGGCCATCTATCTGACCCATATAATCTGCCCCATCGCTGCTTACGAGTGGGACAAATCAATCCTGCTCGAAAACAGCCTTATTGGACACGATCGTTAATACGGTGATGTCCGATGCTTTGCCTGGGTCTCCAGGCAAAGCTTGGCTGAGGAGGAGTAGTAGTAGTAGACCGTTCTGCTCTCCCCGGCTTTCCGATATCTGACAGCAGCGTAATGACGTCATCACGCTGCTGCAGGGTTCATCGGACGGCTTGAGTAATCTGCTTTACTCTTCCCTTTTTTTCCCACAAAATTTTTTTTCGGAAGATGTAGAGAAGACAAAATAGCCAGCAGCTAAAAGGGGTCATGGATTTCAGGGGATATGAAAAGGTTGTCAGGGATTTCAGATGTGTTGCCTATTTTCTCTTTATTGGGAATTCTTGCTTTTAAAAACAAGGAGGCCAGGGCAATCTGCACTTAGATATAAAGTTGGTGATTAGTTGATGATGGATGAGATCCACCAAGCTAAAGGATCTATGCTGAGCATTTCTTTATCAAGGGTTCTGATGCTGATCATTGCTTGCTTGTGAAGGTCAGTACAAAAAATATAAAACACAAAACAACAGGTACCTAGAAGTACGGTAAGTCTAATTAGTTTTTCATAAAGTCCTTCACTCTCCATCACCATCAAAGCACAATGGTCCTTCTTCCCACCTAGTCTACTGTGGCTCAAACAGTTGGATTTTAACTTTCCAAACTTCTCACTGCCTCACACAAAATGTGCTTCTGTTTTCTCCTTTGGAAATTACTATTTTTAAGCAATGAGACTCTGCATAGATCTTCAATTGTAGTTACCACCAAACCCAAAACTTACCTTACATACCTAAATTATCAGAAATTACCTTTGGTAATCATATTTTTATAGCCTGTTCATAACTATGTATGTAAGTATGATTCTTTTGAGTGTTAGTAAAATAGTTCTAGATTGAACAGATAGGTCCAGTGTCTTGGCAAGCAGATCTCTTGGCATGACATGAAAGTGGAAGATTTTTCTTAACAAATAGGCGACACATGTTTCACCAGAAGATGAGAGATTTGGACAGAGGTTGCAGATTTTAGATATTAACCAGTGAAGCTGGACCTGTACCTTTTGACACTAGAGTGTGAAATACTTTTCTCACCAGTGAACAATAAGAACGCAATTGACATTTATACATAACAAGGAAAGAAAATGATAGAATATACAAATCTATGTTTAAGACGCTTAAATCTCATGATATTACCGTCCAGCATGCAAAAGTAATGCAAAGACTAAAAGGTGGGTTTACACATGTACATCAACTGCCGATTCGATTTTTTGTTCAATGTCGTTGTCGAACATTGCTCGTTCATTTATTGAATGTAACATTAGATTTTTTGTTCGTCCATCACCAATACCGAATGAAAATTCATTCGAAATTACAAAGACAGATAAAAATGTATCAAACAAATTGCCCGTTCTAGATTTTTGTTCAATCAACCAAAAAAAAAGTTTGTTCTTCGTTGATTGGAACCTGAAAAAATCTGGGCATTCACGGAGATCGAATTGATGGCTGCCACCGGTTTCTTTCAGTGGGATCAATTGATCTCACTCAAAGAAACTCGATCGGGGAACCATGTTGGTAATGCCATCACTCTGCGCTCAAGTGTTTCTCAATTGAACAGGCATCAACCTGTGTATGGGCAGCTTAGGACTGCTTTGAGTTTGAGTGATTTATACCTGGTACTCATGTTGTAGAAAAATGGCCAAACAAACATGTACAATAGCCTGAATTTAGGAGTGATCAAGGAGCAAGACAAGCCAGATAGTTGTGTTAATTATGGATATGCAGCCTGCTATTTAATGAGCTGTCTATTTGCATTAGTTTTAACAGACTCTATCATTTGTGTTTGTAATTATGAGTTCCAAACTGCATAGAACTGTCACTAATTCACTTTAGTCACTGGCACCTGACAGTTGGTATCAACCGGGTGCTGTTTTGCAACTATGAGTACTTTCTTATTAAAACTCAACTCTAGCATCATCTTATTAGTTGCTCTTTTGATATTGCATTCCATCCTGATTAAGCAATACCATATCTGTTAAGCAAACTCTCTTCGCAGTGAATGTGACTTTACTTCACAGTTGTGATTACCAACCACTCACAAGGTCTACTACCTTCAGATTACATGACCATCAATCTGGTAGTGTAATACATTAGGATTACTAGATTTAGTATGTAGGTTTATGCAATAAACCCAGTAACACTCACAACAAAGTTCATTGGCACAACAATTATAGAAACTGCAAAAAGGACCAGAAAATAAGAATACAACATTTGTTTCCCAGAGGTAGTGCCCCTGTTTTACTTGTAGGAATGGTCAAGGAGATCCTGAAATTGTAACATTAGCATGAAAAAAAACCCATCAGCTGTTGTACCGGAGTGGCTCATGACATGACAATATTTCAGCATTTTATTGACTACCCCTGCCAGTAACAGGTACACTACGCCTGGGACACGAATGTTGCACTTCTATTGTCTGTATTTGTACTTTCTGTTTGCGATTTCAGAAGATAACCTTACTCTATAAATGGCAATTTCCTGTGGGAAGTTGTCCAACTAATAGCTCTGCCTTAGGAGGAACTCAGTTTAAAGGGTATTGTGACATCGAAACTAACATAGTTCAGGAAGTATTTACAGGCCAGAATCATCTAAACTGTAAGAAACACTAGTAAGGGTGTTCATGGGCTTGCAAATACATCATGAAGATTGAAAGACTTAAAAACTTTATAGTGTATACAACCCTTAATAATCAAGTTCCCTTAAAGCAGTGGTTCCCAAACAGGGGGTGCAGATGTATTCCAGGGGTGCAGCTAGGGGGATGAAGGAGGGACAGCAGGAAGCCAACCAAGGAGGCACTACCTGCAGACTGTAAATAGAATGTATGTATTATGTGTGCCTCTGTGTGAATGATTCATGTCTCTGCAAGAGTGTAGTGTGTGTGTCTCTCATGTATCTGAATGATACATGTTTCTCTATGATTGGCATGGTGTGTACAGCTGATGCATGTGTCTGCATCATTGGTATGAAAACCAAATAAAGTTGTATAAGTTGTATTTCAAATAAAGTTTGGGGGGCATTTCAATCTAAAAATGTGTAGTTTTAATAGGGGTGGGGGTTCCAATCTAGAAAAGGGGGGCCCTGCAGAGAAAGCTTGGAAACGAATGCCTTAAATATTGCTATGTTTGTAAAAGAAATAAACATTTAAAATAGTTATTACTGATGCATTGTTTTAATTTAATGCACAAAATGTCTCTTGCAAAGATTTATAAATTACACTATTCGTAGTTATCCCTGGGGACTACAAAACTCTTCCCCCATCTAGGTGCGTGACAATATAGGACAGGACTTATTTCTAAGGTACCAACACGCCATTCTTTCATAGTCACAGTATGGTTATTTATATGCACTGTTCGTCTTAAAAAAATAATCCTGTACTGCGGATGTATAGAAGCTGGCAGTAATAACTACAAGTTTCCCGCCTGTCATACCAATCCGGGGTCTTTGGTATTTTCTGACTCCCTAATTAGTCACAAGTGCAGATCAAAGGTTTAGATTTTGTTCTAGAATTCACATGCTGCCTGTCTGTTCCAGGTCAGCCGTTCAAAGTATTGAGTCCATTCAAGGCCAAGAGACTAGCATTTATTTTTTATTAAAGTCTGCAATAAAAGACCTAATGTTTCTCACACTAAAGATTTAAATTAACTGCACAAATCTAACATAATAGCCGAATGTCCCGAGATATGAAAGCATTACAGGCATGGCAAAAATGTATTTAGAGCTAATCTACAGCAGACTAAAAAGAAAAATGTATTTCAATGCCACATTACACATAATAAACAATTTAAATATTCCACTAAGGCTCTGGCAGCCATGAGACAAGAATCCTGTACATCGGACCAAGGAAACCAAGGTGGAACAAATAAAACGCTTATGCAAAGAACATTTCACATGGATATAAGACAGAAGATCACAAGGATCACCCATAAGATATGACATGTGATGCTAACAAATGATACTGTATAAAAGTCATATAGAAAATAGTAAGAGATCTACCAAACAAATGCACAAACACCGATCAGCCAAAGCATCTCCTCAATATTGTGTAGGACCTCTTTGTGCCACAAAAACAGCTAAGACCATTAAAACCATTGACTCAGTATGGTGTCTGGTGCCTTTGGCCAGGCATATTATAGAGACCACTACCATCAGGTAATATGGTTTCCATTAATGAGTATATATGGTCTGCAGAAATATTTAGGTAAGTGGTATGTGTCAAGGCAATATTGACATGATGCCTAGGACCAGCCCTGCCTTCTCTACAGGCCAGTGGTTCCCAAACTGGGGGGCGCAAAGGTATTCCAGGGGGGGGGGGGGCGCTGGACCTCATTTATAACCTGTGTTTGAATAGGTAGGGGGGGGGGGCTTGATAATGTTCCTAAATAGAAAAGGGGGGCCCTGCAAGGAAAGTTTGGGAACCACTGACATAGGTCATCCTGTTGTCATCTCCTTCCCAGATACACCATGTGCGCACAAACATTCATACATGATCAAAAGAAAAACATGAGTTATTAGACCAGACCACCTTCTTTCAATGCTCTATTGTCCAATTCTGGTGCTCATGTACCCATGCAGCGGACAAGGGGTCAGCAAGGCAATCTGACTAGTCCATAGCTACACAGCCCCAAATGTAGATGATATGATGTTATGTATTGCATGATACAATACACTTTATGTGTGTGTTATGACAAATATCTCTTATGACCACTATTATATTTTTTAGGATTTGTCCAAAACCTCTGGGATAAAACTGGCTAGCTGTCACTCCCCTGATAAATTGATGAGTTATCGTTGCCAATGACCCTGTTGCTACTTCTTTAGTTGCCTTATCTTGGACCCATTTGTGAGCAAACCTGAATACCAGGAAGTTTCCACAATTTAGGATATCTTCTGACCTAGATAGCAAGTCATCACAATTTGTCAAAGTAATGCATTTCATTATACTTGCCATTGGTCTGGGTTCAAAGACATCACCATTAAAAACTGACTGCTCACTTGCTGCCCATGACATCTGCCATTGTAACAAGAAAAGAAGCTGTATTAACGTTGCATATCAGTGATTTTAACGCTTTCAATGATTAGTATATATTTGACTTTTTTCCATTATCTACAAATAAGGTTAGCACAGAGTGCAGGAATGGCACTGCAAATCCAGAGGACGTCAAACTTTCTAATAAACTTAGTGTGTAGAAGGAGAGGCGAATGTACAATGTCTTCTTTCCATGGGGCCCTCGGGTGTCTGGTCTCAGCGGGTTATCTTAACATATCGCAGGAACAACCCTAGCCAAGTTCACTATGGCATGAACATTGCTCAGTGAAAACATAAGAGACACAGAAAAGGCAAGGACTCGGGGATATATCCTCTGTCACATTGTTATGACACAGCAGGACAAGTCTGAACACATGAAAGATCTAAAGGAACGTGCTAGTGTATATACTGTCCAACTCTAAGTGTGCACAAACAAAGTCCATCAAAGAGTGAAGGGATATATTTAAAATATAAAGTAAAAATACAGTTATTTTTCTGCCCCCACAATAGTCAACCATAAAAGAACCATCACACTATACCTTATAAATCCCTTACAGTGTCCTGCTGGTACAAAGCAGGACATTTAAGTGCGAATGTTATGACAGTAACTTTTAGGCTTCAAATACGGCTTCTACTTTACAGAGTAATAAATACCATCCTCGGTCCTGGGGATTATAGGCACGGTATTTATTGATGGAGAGATGACATTTTTACTCAGCATAAACATATCATTAAATGTTCACTTCCCAGAACACTGACACAGAGAAAGGACACTGTACAAGCTTCCAAACATATAAATTATATTTAGAAAGACAAGCCCAGCTATTCATCAACGACTGTCCAAAGATGATGTTACATAATTTCAATATTTTCAGAAGTTTTAGCTTCTGAGCTTGAACTTCAATGAGAGGTAATATGGCTTCTCTTGGATTCCAAAATACTAAGTGAAGTGGTAACTTTAAGGATTCCTAGAAGTCCAGTGACAGCTTCAAAGTTTGCCAAACTTCTGAAAATTCCCATGAGGATACTAACAGAGCAACACAATGAAAATCCATTGAACAGAGAATTTAAGGGTGGATTACACCCAAAATTAAGCATTGGTATATATGTTTCCTATACTTCTCAAATTTCCTATAGATCTCCTTTTGGCTTACTAAAACCATGAAATTTGAGAGACTTTTTTAACCATCAAGTCTATCTGTTTTCATACACAGAGGACCCTATACTACTTAAGCAGGGTACAGACCTGCAGATATGGGCATGAATGATGGCCGTTTCAAGCGCCGTGCGCGCTCACGGCCATCTGTCTGGCCCATGTAATATGCGCCATCACTGTTTTCGAGCGGGATTAATCAATCCCACTCGAAAACAGCCATATCGGACATGACCGTAAATACTGCTGATGTCCGTTGCTTTGCCTAGAGACCGCTGGTCTCCAGGCAAAGCATCAGCTGAGCTGTCTCTCTCCAGCTATGCCCATATCTGACAGCAGCATGATGACATCATCACGCTGCTGCAGGGACCATCGGACGGCTCAAATATCGAACTGTCTGTACCCTGCTTGTATGGCCAGCTAAAAGCTTAGTACCTGCAATGGTCAACCTCAGTCCCTTTAGCCTTATTTGAGGGATTCTGGACAATTATCTTATAAATCAGCCACTGCAAGCTCTTTTTACTTTAAGGCCTCATGTACAAACCCAATTAAAGTTCAGCCACCAATAAAAAGCAAGTGTCTAGAATGTACATTTGATCCAGATGCTTGAGGTTCCAATGTATTTCCGATGCAGTGGCCCTAAGGCTGGCCATACATAAGTCGATACCCGTGCAATTGATGAACCCTCGAGCACAGCATGATGATGTCACCACACTGCGCTTAAGCTACCTCGATTGAATGGAGAATCAAGGTGCAGCACTCCTGCGCAATCCCGTTTGATACTTTCGATTGGGACAGGATGACGTCATCACGCTCTGCTCGAGTGTCTGTTGATCAGACTCATGTTCGATACCCTGGTCCCCATCCAAAGAATTTGCGATCGACCAGGCAAAAAGGGACATGTCCAGACCCTGTTCGATCGTTGGGATCGATCACTCCATGTGGCAGGAACGATCGGGTGCAAATCGACCATTAAATCCGCATGGCTTCAGTTCAAATGTCAAAGGCCTAACACTGTAATGGAATTTCAATGGCTGAAACAGTTTTACAGGGACCTCAACCTGTCAAAAGCATAAAGTACATGATTACTAGAGATGGCAAATGTCATTGAATTAAACTCTGCTAGTGTGCATGGCAGCTGCATATTATTATTGAAATAAAACATCTTTCGTTGCTTCTGCCTATGGTGCCAGACATAACTCCAGCTCCAGAATTCTGAGCAGAGCCTTCTTGAAGGCTCAAACGCCTGGGTTCACCACCGCTCTAGCTGCTTCCTTCCACTATACTCCACCAATTGGTGGAGATAGCCAGAGATAGCAGTGACGCAGGCGAGCAGCCAGAGCAACCAGTCAAAGCCATTTTCGATGCAATCTTCAGCAGATTTATCAAGATCAGAGAAGTCTGAACACCTCCTATAAAAGTTTAGCTTGATTTAAAAAAAAAAAAACAAAAAAAAAAAAAAAAAGGAACTGGTTTACTTTTACAATATATTTCTTTTTAAACACTTTAGAGTTGAGGCGCTGAAGTGAAACCAAGCAGGACAGTTTGGTAATGTTTAGGACAGAGCAAGAAAAGCGGATCTGCAATGGAGAGGAAGTACAGCACAGGCTTCATAAACCAACCACCGACTTCCCATACAATCAGTTTGTCAATCTACCTGACGGCGGTTATATATAGCCTGGAATGCCGCACAGAGCTCCGGGAAAACAATAGCCCAGCATACGCAATGATACAAGGCTGAAGCATGCAAGCAAGTACACAGCGTGAACTGTAACACAAATATTCGGTGTGACTTCCTCTTGGACAGAGGTAGAGATCATGTCTTCAGGATGCAGCTGCTACCACCGACTCTCTAGCTGGAAACCTCAAGCCGCAGCTCTATGTATAAACAGTGTGTCATTGCATAGCTCAGACTTCTGAAGCCTGCTGATGCACCCGCCAGTAGGGAAGTTTACAAAGTTTAAAGCACATGTCCACTTTTCTGATGGATTTGATACCATGCTTCGTGATGGAGAAATCCTATACTCTGGAAAGAGTATTTATTACTTATCGTATTCTCTACACAGCCCTACTATGCCTATGTAAAGGCAGCAGATAGACTTGACTTTGTCTCGTCTGTACACACTTATAAAACAATGGTTTCACTTGTCAGGATAAATATCCAATACAGTGCTTATTGTAGAGTGCAGATTTCTTCAGAAGAAATTCATACAGCTTTGGTTCCATTTAATATTACTTATAGGTCAACTTAATGAAAAAAAAGAAAAAGCTGGCCTAAGGGTGTGCATACCTTCCTGTCTACACTTGTAATGGCTGAATTTCGACTTGCAAAGCTCTTAAGCCCAGGTGCAGGGCACTTTGGCCATTTTTCGGGAGCCCCCCTCGATCCATCACTTGCCACCCCTGAAACCTGTTATTGCATTTGCATGCCGATCCCGTGCTGACAGGTCCTCACCCAGGAACTTCTTAAGCTGGGCATACACGGTCATATTCCTGCATGATCCAATCCCCCATCGGATGCCGTGCGCGCTCCCGCATCCCTTAAAGATCGGGTCGTGCAGGAATTGGACGCAGCAACCAACGAGGTTTGGGCTTAAATCAGCCGTCCTGTCGGATCGCACAGTTATCCGACAGTATGGTAAATTTTAGCCCAATACCATTAGTAATGAGCTGCACATTAAGTCATCACACCGCTTCTAATGCAGAGAATCGGATAAGGAATAGATAGTAAATCGTCCCGTCTATTCCCAGCTTTAGAGATAAACATACATAATAGGCATACATAAAAGCTAATCAGCATCCCCTTGCCTCTCCTCTTCTCCTCTAGTTTTGGTGGGGGATCAGCAGACTTTTGAGTGCCTATGCTACTATTATTCCACCAATGAACAGGGGATGATTGTATAATATATATTGCGGCACAAATGCTTGAAGTATAATTTGATGATTTTAAACTTTAAGTTTTGTTATTTAAAAATTGAAAAATGTCTTCTAGCTATGCATGCTGTCATTTTTGCATTAAGAATGCTTATACAAGTCAGTTTAGATTGAAAATGTTATGTGTGGCCCTTTAGTGATTCTGAGGGCCGCACTTGTGGCCCTCCATATTAACTAAGTTGGCCACCACTGCTCTAAAGCCTGTGGTAGGCCCCGCCCCCGCAGTTCATAAACGCTCTTCACTTTGAAAGCCAACCTATCGACCAACAGGAATGAGCAAAACCAAGACCACACCCAGATGGCAGGCAAGCTCCCACACCATTAGGAAGTCAAAATGTTTTATCCTGCAACCATTAAGCTATAACTCAAAGACACACAGAAATACTACCTATAAAAAAACACATTTAAAACAATTTGACGCAAATGGAAAAGTTTTATGTGATCTGTGACTAAAATTTTAAATCAATAAAGAAATATAACATCCCTCACAAGTTCCAACCCCCTTCCCCCCACCTCCCAAATCTATTCAAAACTAAATTCTAACTTTGCTCTGCTACTGGAATAGTAGTCCAATGGGATTAAAATATTTCAAAGCGCTAACATGTCTTTCCTAACTCTGGATCTAAAGTGGCTGAAGCTCAATAAGAATTAAAAGTATTTACATCTAATGAAAAACAGCAACGCAATCCATATGGAAGCCTGGACTTGTTTAAATAAGCCGCCTCTTCATAGGAAACCATATTTTTAGAACACCAGCATCAGGTTGCAATATAAAGGTTAGATCACTATTTATGAGTTAATAGCCTAATTTTAAACCGCTCTCTAACCTCAAAAATGTCTTAAAGAGAAATGTTGGTTTTCATGGGAAGAATGAGATTTAGATAAGTTCTATACAATATGAAGTGCCAGTGTTGTACTACAAAACTGTTGACTTCTGGCACCCTGCTAGGGCTGCAGACCAAACATCCAGTGCAGTAAAATAAAGAACGAAGATGCCATATTCTTTCCATCAGGAAGACTAGAATTTCACTTTAATGAACGAGCAAGGCTGTGTGCACACAGGTGGTGAGCTTCGGGTGCAGCCATGGATTCCTCATCACCTTCAATAACTTCCAAACTGCTTCAACAGGTCCATGACATAATCATGTAATTACCAGAGCCATGTCACTTCTTGTAAGTGTCCACAAATATCTAACATGGTCCTTACTCTAGGTTCTCAACCAGTAAGGGCCCTTTCACACTTGTGGAGGACCCCGGGGATGGGTCCTGGATGGCAGATTTGTCTCCCCATATTATGAACTGTGGTCCTCAGTGTATTCTGGGTAAGGAGTCCGAGGATAGACAGGGGTATCCGGGGGTTGCCACTTGTTAGGTTTTTAGGGTTCCAGACTCTGGAGTGGGAGGGAAGGTACTGGGTTGGCCTTCCTACTCCACGCAGCATACACTCCGGGATTTGCTGCTAACTTGCAGGCAGACAGAAACTCTTTCTGAAAAAGGCTCAGGTGCTCAGAGAGGGTGTGGACTGTGGGAGTAGTGGTCAGGTGGGGAGACTGTGTGAAGTCCAACTCTCTCTAGAAAAGACTACTCCTGTGGAAAGCCAAGGAGGGCTGGCAGGGCCTTTGAAACTACAGGCGGACTGAGCAACAGGGGTGAGCTGCAAAGTCTTAAAAAGTACCAAAGAATGGTTGTTCAATGTACTGCAAGTTTTCATTTATGTTTGCCTTTTGGTGAAAATATACCTAGGGATAACAGAAGGTCAGTGTGAAAAGTACACAGGCACTACAATGCAAATGGCGTGAAGTGTGAATGGGCCCAAGAGTGGGATGATGTCTTCTATTACCTGCAGCAGACTGGTAGTATCAACTCCACCTAAGGCCCCCATTTTCTAGATAGGAAAGTCCTCTCCAACTACAGTTTCAGTTTAAGGGCAATTTCACACTTTTTTCACACCAATCATTCCTCATATATACACACAAACCAATCATTCATCATATATACACACAAACCAATAATGCATCATATACACACACAAACCAATCATACATCATATACACACACACACAAATCATTCATCATATACACACACAAACCAATCATACATCATATACACACACAAACCAATCATACATCATATATACACACAAACCAATCATACATCATATATACACACAAACCAATCATACATCATATACACACACAATCATGCATCATATATACACACAAACCAATCATGCATCATATACACACACAAACCAATCATACATCATATACACACACAACCCAATCATGCATCATATACTGTATACACCCAAACCAATCATACATCATATACACACACAAACCAATCATATACACACACAAACCAATCATACATTCACTATTCATATAGAGACCCACACACTACACCCATGCAGATACATCAATCATTTACATATAGACAAAAACACACATTACACCCTACTGTCTGAAGCTAGTTCCTCCATGGTTGTCTTTCTCTCAGCCTCCTAGCTGCACGCCCCCCCCCCCTTTGGTCCCTTCACGCTCCCCCTGGGGGCCCATCCCCCAGTTTGGGAAGCGCTGACCTAAGGAAAGGAACCAGCGACAGAGCTAAAGTTGAAGTTTCCACCTTAATATAAATGGGAGCACGATTGATGATCTTAAGGTGCCCATACACGTGATTGATCATCATAAGGTGCCCATACACATATAAATGGGAGCATGATTGATCATCTTAAGGTGCCCATACACGTGATTGATCATCTTAAGGTGCCCATAAATATATAAAAGGGAGCACGATTGATGATCTTAAGGTACCCATACATGTGATTGATCATCTTAAGGTGCCCATACACATATAAATGGGAGCACGATTGATGACCCATTTGAGCTGCGCTCAAATGGGTCATCAATCGTGCTCCCATTTATATGTGTATGGGCACCTTAAGATGATTTACAGACAGTTACCTGTTCGACCGGCCTGCCATCGTTCATGCGCCCATCTATCTGTGTATGGGCACCTTTAAACACTCACAACTCTTTTCAGTTATAAATGATGACAAGCGATTTTGCTGAGCCGCATTTCAAATATCACCTGAGTCCTTCTAAAACCGTGTGAGCAGGATCCGATGAATATGTGTGTTGAGCGGATATTACTCTACTGATGTTACAGTTTGAAGCGTGTTGACATAACAAACAACCCACTCTCCCTTAGGGAGTAGATCAGGTTTTGTCCCCAAGCGAGCAGTTATCTGGCAAATGGAGTTTGCAAATATTAAAATGCACTATTGGGAAGCTGGCCGAGAACCGAAGAGGCCTTGTGTTATCTGTACGGCAGAGTAGAAGTGGCCGGAAAATGAATACCTGAGAGCCTTTCCATGATGGGTCAATGTTTTAAAGTTTGTAAAGGTGTCTACAGACAATTTCTCTCATAATATAATTGGTGGTGAGAACACTGAATAAGTATCTGGAGATGGCAAAACCTTTGGGAAGCAACACAGGATGTGTTCCAATTACCATTTATTTTTTTAACCTTTAGTTCAATGAATGTCCATACACAGCACCCGCTGCTTCTTTGTTGTCTGTAAAAACAAGGTAACCTTGTCTAAAAGGTGGCCATACACGGGTCGATTTCCCACACGATTCCTGGCCGACCGATCACCGGGCGCGTGCACGCCGATCGATGAGGAATTGAGTGCAGCCCACCTTGACCGATCGACCCCGCCCGATCGACATGGCCCCAAAATTGGATCGGCCAGAGAACCAACCTGTTGGTCTTTTCTGATCGATTCAGCACACATCAAGGGGAATTGACATTTGTGAAGCGATCGATCGGGCACAGAATCGTCCAGGAATCGGTGGCCTAAGGTGGTAGGCACAGACTTGATTGGGCGATCGATCGACGCCTGTGGCTTCACCGGAATCGATCGGATGGGCGATCGATCGCTCACAAGTCGACATATGTATGGCTAGCTTAAGGGGCCCCATACACCTTTAGATTTCTCTGTCAGTAATATGAGGGACTTTCTAAACCATCAAGTCTACCTGTGTTCAATCGCAGAGGACCCGGCACTACATAGTTGTTGGTAGGATATCTAAAGGATATCTGCCAGAGAGATCTAAAGGTGTATGGCCAGCTTAAGATAGATGGTCAGATCATTCAACTGTCCAACTAGATGTCCCGATCTATAGCCGACTTTTAGCAGACTCTTCACAGCGTGGTGACGTCACCAGGCTGTGAGGAGTCGGCTACAGAACGGACAGGAATCCCGTGTGTTCCACTAACACACGCGATTCCTGTCAGATTGTAGCCAATTAACTCGGAGGGGGAGGTTAACAACCTGCAGCACAGGATCGGGCAGAAAAAGAACCAGCAGGACGGATCCGTGTGCGATCCGACCTTCCAGCTTTTTTTCTATGAAACTCAAGGTGGGCTCCCTCATAGTTGCGGCCGACCAACCTTTATGTGCTCGGCGGGAGCGAGCACGCCGGTTGGTCGGCTGCAACTATGGCCAGGAATCGGCCTGTCTATGGGGGGCTTAAAGGTGCCCATACAAGCATAGATATGCGCTAGATCAATGGCCGCTTTGAGCGCTGTGCACGCTCACAGCCATCGATCTGGTGCATATCCAATGCGGCCATCCCTGTTTTCGAGCAAGATTGATTAATTGAAACAGGGATATCGGACATGACCTTAAACCAGTCGATGTCCCTTGCTTTGGATGGGGGAAAGTGATCAGATATTTGGAGAATTTTGATTGATCGAGTATACTTCAAATATATATAGAATATTATTTTGTTGTGCCCAACTGATTTCGGTTTGATTTAAATAATAATAAGAATTCCCATTGTAATTATATTATTATTACGATTCTAAATACAATGATAAACATCTATCAATCGAAAAACCTAAAAAAAACTCATCAGATATTTGTACGATCGACTTAAATTTACCAACATGTCCAATCGTTTTAAGCCAGCCATACACAGTCGGATTCCATGGCCGCTCGATCACCTATCCGATCGATTCCGGCGATTCTGGCAGGAATCGCAGGTGTGATCGATCGGCCAATTAAGAGAATCCGATCGCTGCATACCACCTTGTCCAACGGATTCCGGGACGATTCCGTGTCCGATTGTCCACCTCACAAATGGCAACTCCCCCTGATGTGTGCAGAGTCGGATCAAAAAGACCAACATGTTGGTTCTCTGTCGGATCCGATTCTGGGCCCCTGAACGATCGGACCTGATCGATCGGACAAGGTGGGCTGCACACGATTCCGGCACGATCGTTTCGCGTGCACGCGCCCGGAATCGATCGGCCCGGAATCCGGCCGGAATCCGACCCGTGTATGGGGGCCTTTAGGTTGATCGAAGCAGATTGAACGGAAACATCGAACTATGTATGGCCACCTTAAGGTCTTCACTGCGTCGCAGGCTAGGACATGCCTGTGTCCCTACATTCAGAATTTTGATGCAGTGGAGACATATCCATATCCATGGCAATTTTAATTGCTTCCATTTCATTGAATAGGCTTGTCGCCACTGCAACTAAATATATTGGGAGCGGACATTTTTCTGCCCCAATTGCGCCCATAGACATGCATGGACGTGATCAAAAATCGCATCCATCCATTCTCTATGGATGAAAAAATTTTTTTTTTAAATCACGTGTAAAAATCACCTTGTCAATCGCATCAGCAATTGTGCGCAATCAGCCACTCGCGATCATTGTGCATGATTAAAATCTGCCCCACGGCTAGGTGCCTAAGTGGGAACATAGCCTAAGGCAGTGGTTCCCAAACTGGGGGGGGCGCGAAGGTATTCCAGGAGACGCCGGCCCTCATTCTTAACCTGTGTTTGAATAGGGAGGAGGGGGCTCGATAATGTTCCTAAATAGAAATGAGTGGCCCTGCAAGGAAAGTTTGGGAACCACTGGCCTAAAGCAACTGGACAATACCCTGGGTCCAATATGAATTTTATTGTCAGAACCATCTAGAGATATTTTTTGGATCACAAAGAAGAAAGTGCCAAGGTTGACCTATGGCCTGCTATTTTTTGTCTTGAAACATAATTTCTACACATCCAGGTTGCTCCGAAAACCCCATGTGGTATAGAAATCTTCATTTACTGTGCTAGGCAATGAGTCAAGCAAGTATGTGAAGCTGATGAATTCTTTGTTTCCATTCCTCATATACAGTTACTTAGCAGACTACAGACTAAACCAATCCAAACAATGCAAGGTCTACAATCGCCTTCGCGTGTGAGCAGAATTTTTAGACTTTCGGCAAAGCCTGAGATAAGGGCTAACTTTTTTACCATTGTTGGAACCTTATTGAAAAGCTTTTATTAGTTCAATGATATATTCAGATGACTACTGTGAAAATGACACTTTAAATTAAAATATGTTAAACAACAAAAGAGGAAATAAAACTGGAATTGCCAAATCAACTGAACCGTCAGAAGAAATACACCGATACCGGTCAGATTTTTGAGGAACTTCCTCGGTGTGAACGCACACAGTAGCCGAGGGGTTAAATCTTTCATTTACTTGCGCAACCAAATGCAAATATGCTGTTTGGCTCCGTTATAAAAGAAGAACCCGGAGAAGCCTACACACACGTACTGTCGCCATGGTAACTGAGGATGCCTTCTTACCAATTGCCACGCAGCCAATTATTGTACATTCCAGCTGCAAAATTACTTCTACAGTAAACAGCGTTTGTGTTCACCAAGCTGCGTACGATATATTTGTCGCCATTAAAGATGTATTCACAAGCATGTCTGCCCATCACTGGTACCCTGCCACTGTAGGCTGGAGTTTACAACGCAACATCCACCAATGTAGGATGACACGTCCTTGACTTTCACTTATGTGATTCCCTCATATAGGTCCCTGTTCTAGTACAGCTGTATCCACAGCCTTGTTTCTCCAATGCGCCTTCACGCAGTCTGACATCTGATCCCATACAATGCAGGACCAGGAGCTCTGCACTGTTACACCCTAGAGCAGATCACCTCAGCATATAATTTTTTGACCAAGGCTGCGGGCCACTAAAAAAAAGTCAGGTCTCATCAGACTTTGGACATGTTTGCTCTATACATATTAAAAAACATAAAGGGCCCATTCACACTAGCTGCGTCGTGGCATAGTACTGCAGCACAGGGCAGCTAGGGTAAACGCAAGGTACACATGTTTCCATAGGACCACTAGACATGTGCCGGCATTTCTGGTAATGGTCTAAGCAACGGGTTACCAAAAAACGCCCTGCAGTATGCATTTTTGTGCAATGTGATGGGTTTCTTTTTTGCTGGTAAGGGCTTGTTTCCATTTACGTTGGGACCCCTCCGCTAAGCACATTGCTTGGCGGCAGGTCCCCGACGTAGCAGATAGACTTACCTGGTCGGCAAAGGATCTGTCTTCACGGCGCCGAGCTGCTCCACAGATGTAAGGCTCAACGTAGCTGAGTGAGTTGAGCCTTTGCACCGGCGAATGTGTTAACAGATCATCCGCTAAGCAGGCAATATCAATGTGCTACGTCGGGACCCCCGCTAGGCGTACACGCTTAGCGGAGGGGTCCCGACGTAAATGGAAACAGGCCCTTACAGCCAAAGTTGCGCTACCACTACCACATCTGTTATTGACAAAAAACGCAACTGCAAGCGCAGATAGTGTGAAAGGGCCATCAGCAGGTTGATTTATACAATTAACCTTCCAAAGCCCATCCCCCCACTGAAATGACAATTACAGTTTATACTATGTATTCTATATTTGGATCTTTTAGACATTACATACCATCAACCAGCAAAGACAAACAATATATCCATGACCTATGCCATGCTCAGGTTTCCACACCTATTATGTAACATATGGAAGGGGTCTTAATTCGGACAATTTAACCTAATCATGGAACCCCCCAAAATAAAAATGTATCGCACCCCATGACATTCGCTTTGGTATGTCCCGCTCCATCCAAAAACCCACTGGGCCCAGCTATTGACCTGTCTGGGGATTTGGTTTTTGGGATGCTGTAGGTACGTAATAAGGCTTGGTGCAAACGTCAATAGCCTATACCCAACTTTAAGGCGCTCCATTAAGCTCTTGTGGTGTGGTAGTAGACCCCAGGCAAGCAATCATAATTTAAATGTTAACTGTAGCATACCTAAAGTATATTTTGTTATACAAGCAATCACCTCTAGTTTAGTAAAAGGCCACCTTCACACGGTATGATGGGGTATATACCTTGCTGTGTCTTGGGTGGGTAACGTTTTGTGTGCTGTGACATTTCTTCTTATTCTAATTTTGAGGATAAAACACATCAGAAAGAACACAGAACTTTTCAGGCAATAAAATCTTATACTAATGGTTTTATTGCCATCATTTCAATATGTCCCTGTATTTGCCATCTGTTCTCAGATCACGTGTAAACATTTTTTTATCACATGGGCCCATGTGCACCTCTTATCTACATTTAAAGGTACAATAAGTAGAATCAGCTTAGCGAACTACAAATACAACCTCTGCAACTGGGCAAAAGGCAGCGATACCTCCCTATTTTATCATTTCTACAACTAGAGACTGCAGGTTTTCCACCTTGCTGTGACTGCAGTCTCCTGTTATATGATTCAGAACAGTAAACGGTTTCTCAGAATATATGATCAAAACCTCTTCTTTGACTGAACCTAATCCCCCGATCCCCCTAGTAGTGACTGCAGCTCACTATGGGATGGTATCACAGGAATAGTTATCAATTCTACATTTCCACAACCTGCCTGCAACATAAAATCATCTAAGGCTATGTTTCCACTGTGTGAATGTGTCAAACGCAGGGATGTTGACGCAGTCCAATGTAAATCAATGGACTAGTACACACATGCATTGATTGCCTGCGTTGGGTTAATGTTTATGCGAAGCCCCCGACATTAAGGCAATGCAACCCGACGCAGGTATGGATGCGTTAACGCACCTATAGAGATTGCATTGAATGTGTAAAAAATTTATGGGTTTATGGGTCAATAACGCATTCTTGACGCATGTCCCAATGCATCCTAACACAAATCCTGCATTAAATCCTGCGTTAAATAAATAAATAAAATAAACAAAGTAAACCAAAATGTGAAATAATGCATTGGTGTGCTTCACTACAAGAAATTTTTGGTGAAGTTAGCCCTTATTCACATGAGCAGTTCCCCAAGCTTCTAATGCAGCAGTTGCGCATACTGTGCAGGTATTTTGGGGTGGTTTTCAGACATTGACAACCGCCCCCCCTTATCCGCATGGGTCACTGCCCGAAAATCGGCTAGGGATCACCTCATGTCGCATTCCCTGGGCAGATTCATATGTGAATGGGTCCTTAGAGAGCAGCTTTGTTTTTTATAAAAACCCAAAAAAAATAAATAAAATGTAAGTAAACATTAAGCAACGTTTACATCTATGTGTTGGGGTGCACTGGCTAAGTGCATTAGGTACCTTTTGAGGCACATACAGCAACTGAAATACACAGTCATGATGCTATGCACAAGTCATAACATCAAAAACGTACTTTAGTGATTACCTCAGATACCTGACTCATATATATATATATATGCGTTACATTACTAGGCCTCATCCCCTAAAACCAGCCATTGCCTACACTCCCCATCTCTGAGCATAGCCTCTGTAGAAAACAGGATTTAAATGTGATAAGTTTACCATATTTAGACTTATTTTCCATTCAGAGCTCTCTGGAAACTCAACGTGTCAAAATCACAAGAATAATTATCAACAAGATACACAGATAATCTTTTGTAGCATCACTGAGAACCACTGAACATATCTAGAAGATGGAAAGAAAATCTTGTGGGACAATAAAGAATGTTGCCCAGTTTGTTTTGTACATTTGTATAAAATATAAAGAAATTCAACTTAAATGATGTCAAAAAAATTCTACAAATTGGTTAAAAATTCCCTCATGCAACAACTCTCATTTCTTGGAACATACTGTAGAACGTAAGCTTTCTTTAGGCCTCAACCATGTAGGCCTCAAGCTAAGTTTAAACACCTTTACACACATATTATATTAACCCTCTGGGCGGTATGAGCTTTTCGCGCCATTTTTAATGGCACGAAAAGTCATTTTACCCACAATCGCGGCTCTCCGCCCAGACCAATTCACACCTCCGGTGTCAAATAGACGCCGGCGGTGTGTGGAGAGGGGAGTAGCATCCCTTCGGCATTAACATGGAGGTCTATGGCGCCGCCCCGCCCATTTAACTGATGACGCTAGGGAGGTTAAAATAATTGTATTATTGATTTATTAAGATAATGTACATTTGCTGAATTCTTTCATGGTTTTCAGGACAAATGTTCATGATCATCACTGGGCCCGTTATTACACATCAACTCATAATAATAATTTAAAAAAAAAACAAGGAAAGATACAATTTTATGTACAATACACAGATGTGAAGTGCGCTAGTGAAAACAATGACTAACCTGTATACATGATTTAAAATGCGTTAGTCCTTTAACTAACCATACACAACTGTTGGTTGACATTTTATGAAATTGATGTTTGTGCAATGTATACACACAATGTAACCGATGCAAAACTCATTCCATAAATTCAATTTCTTTTCAATTGTAAAGATAAAGGCGCGCAATTTCCAAAATATAATTGCATACAAATCTATTGAGGCACTGCTCCATTTCCCTTTTGGTGGATCGATTCAGTTAAATGTTCAATTTACAGAAAAACAGACCAGTGTACGAGCAGCTTTAAGCCTTGTCTCCATTTTGAGTTATGGACTCATCCGATTTAATGGTGAACCCTTTCATATGGATGGAAGTTTTGTGTAAACATTCAATGGAAATGCTATAAAGCGTGTGAAATCAAATAGCAAAAAAGACAAATCAGTGGCCTTCATTACTTAAATACATTTTGTAAAAAAAGCAAACAATCTCATAGTCCAAAAATTCAGGGAGGATTTTATTTAAATTGAACTGATTTAAAATACAATTTAAATCAGTAGTCAGTAGGGCTGGATTTGAATCCAAGTTTTCTACATAAAGACTAATTCTTGCTGGTATAACTTTAATATGCAAGTAGTTTTTTTTGTTTTTTTTTTTAAAACAACATTTCATATCAGTTTCTTATCCCCAGTTTAGGTAAATTATTTATATTGGACAACTTTTCTGTTGTACTCAGGAAGGAGAAAAAAATTAATTACTTAATAACAATTTAAATAGATTTATTTAACTGAATGCCCCTCCCTCCTCACACTTAGTTTGACTTTCTTCTTGTGCAGATCTATTCCACTCCAAGCAATCAGAGAAATATTGTTCCTACTATTCAATGTACTTCTTGAAACTTAGCACTGAAATGGTTGATTCTGTATTCATAGGTTTGTAGAACAATAGGATTGAGGTCTTTTTCTCAACTCTGTTCGTTTTATAAAATTTTTGCTGTGAAGAAGAGGCATGTGATCTCTGCTGAGTCAAATGTCGTTTTGAGAACTGCAAAAGTAAACCAATCTGTGATAATTTCTTGTAGGCAAAGAAACTGCCCAATAATCTTACAAAAACCTCCCATTGTGAATGGATTAATTAAATTTATTTACCAAAAAAAATAAACATATACAGGCTATTCTACATAATTAAAAACGAATCCTTATTGCATGATGGAATAACTTCTGGGTGGTAATATATATTTTCTCAAAAAGCACTTTATTTATTTTTAAAAATCCGATTGAAATAAAATCCACATTTTCTTTTCAAATAAAGAATTTTTTTATCCACCCTGCCAAAAATACACTATGGGTCAGTTGAAATTACCCAACACATTTTGGTTGCCTGTACTCCTTTATTGAGTAGTAAATGTTTAGGGGGGGGGGAATTCTGGCAGCAATGGTTTGTAGAGGATACAATAAAATAAATGTAGGTTCACATAAGATGTAGGATGCTGCGCAATAAATAACATAACACGTGTAACGTAGGCATGTTGCTTAAAGATTGTGTAGCTAAATCCAGAATTTTTACACTTCATTATCAGATTAAAGTTAGAAGCTTAGCAGAATCCATTCACCTCTGACATGGGTAATTACATTGGTCAGTTATATGCATTAAACCTTCTTACCAAATAAACAAAAATAACTGTTGCTGTAACTGTTAAAAAAATGTAGCTGTTTGGCTTTATTTTAGTTCACTAACACTACAAAAGCAACCAATCTTTTTCTGTATTTGCAGTTTAACTGCCCTGATGAAGAGGGCCTGGACTCAAAAATGTGTTGGCTTATAGTTCCTTATAATTATGACAAGTCCTACAAGTCAAAGCACCATAAATGTGGTATTTCATTTCCATCAAATTCTATGTTTCTGAAACTTTGTATTTTTCATAAAGGCCATACATGGGTCGATTTTTTAGCGATTCAATCATCTTGTGCGATTTAAAATCGTCAGTTGAACATCAATTTAATCGCCACACAGTCTGATTTACTGTTTTTACCTGGAAATAAGACAGTGCCTTATATGAATTTTGCACCCAGAGATGCCCTACGTCTTATTTTCCAATGAAGAAGAATATGGCACTGGGGTATCAGGGTGGGGGGGATAACTTAAAATGACACAGGGGGGATCAGTGGGGGGAATCAAAATGGCACAGGAGACTTGGGGGGGTTACCTTTATAGTAACCCCTCCTGTGTCATTTTAAATGCCCCTTCTGATCCCCCTGTCCAGAATCACAGTACCGTATCTTCGGAGCCTTATATTTCGGCATGAGTCAAAAATGTAAGGGTGCCTTATTTTCGGGGAAACAGGGTTATTTAAAACCTTTGCAGGAATTGATTCCCGCTGTACATACTTGATTGATTCTCGCTGTACATGTATGACTGGCTTAAATTTATCGACATGTCAAATCATTTTTCGATTTTTGTTTGATATCCATCACTTATGGTCAATCGTACCAGGTGGGCAGGAATCGATTCCCGTTCGATCAACGTAAACAGATCCATTTGTTGGTCAAACAAACGGAAATATCCTTAACTATAGAGTTACTACCCGATATGGTATATTTTGAATATTCATTAATTGCCTTCTTTAGTTTATATAGTCCAAAAAAATACACATATTCAGTTGAAGTTGGGCTTTTTTAAGGTCCATAGAGGTGAAAGTCTGCTGGGTGACACCACTGCATTGATTTCATTGCAGCGTTGTCACTTTTCTTGAACAACAATCTGCTATATATAAAAGCTACGGGGGACTTTGTTGTGCAATATACAGATTTATACATTGATGTTACAAATGTGTTGATGGTTTTCCCAAGAATAAAAGCATTGCAGTTTCGGCTAAACTTTGTTATAGAATTTCTTATCGATTCCTATCCCAAGGCGTCTTAGTGGTTTCAATAAATGAAGAATAGCTTGATCTCAAATACAAATGTTCACACAAGGTATCTGGAATTTGAATGTAAAAGATCTAATGTACAAATACACAGCACAACCTGAGCTCTATGGCTGCTTATCTCCCAGAATCCTTTTCATATACAGTATTCCTGTAGACCAGTAATATGCTGCAGTGAGCCGTCCGCACATGCTGCATTGGGGAACCTCTACGAGCACACAGACATCATAGACACGTACGTGAAACAAATGTACACCGATACATATACAGATTTCTATATACATATACACAAAGACAGGATCCCCTCAGATGGGCGACCCTTCATGTAATAACGCAATCGAAGAATAAAAACACTATTCCATTGGCAGACATGTTCAGCATTGTGACTGAATAAAAGGGGAAAAGTTAAAATAAAAAGGGACATGTGCAAATAAATGAAATGCAGAAACAATCCTTTGGAAGAAGCGTGATGTATACTCAATAATCAAAGAGTCCATCTTTTTTCTATCACATCCATAATCACACCGAGCAGTCACTATCTATAGCCGTAATGGCTTTACCACATCTTGCACATTCTCCGTACACCTATGTAGCTCTGGTATGCATTCGTCTTACAGCAGAGATCAGCAGCCATTGGCCATAAACACACTACAAAGCCATTTGTCCATCATGTCTCCAACACACCGTGCCCTAACCTTCTGCTCCTCTGAGCCATCAATCACCCCCTAAGATGAATAAAACCCCAATGGGGAGGTTCTGCGGCAGCTCAAGCCTCTCTACCCGGCACCGATGGGCAAGCAACACGCAACCACATGTGCAATGGTTACAATATGGCCACTAACATCTCATTTCATCATGGAGCAAAAAGGATGTGCAAAGTGCAGTAACCATGGCAACCAATCAGATTTGCTTTTTTTTTGCCCCGTTGGTACATGACGGTGAATGCCGATTGGTTACCTGGGGTTACAGCTGAGCACCTGAAAGTATCACATTTCTAAAATGAGATCCACAACCCATTCTAAACGCGTTAGGCTCAATTCACGATGCTTCAACACATGGAGGATCTTTATTTCAGCCATGTGACCGTGATCATGGAATCTCATAGGACGGAGCTGGTAACAACTGTTACGTTTTTGGACACGATGTAGCCACAGTTTTTTCTTATATAGATATAAGTATCGTTAGCTTTGTGAATCGAGCCTAACGCCAAGCGATGGTCTCAGGAAGAAGAAAGCCCCTGGAAGCTCCTCCTATCTTCCATATTCATATGTGACCCCCTCATCGCCACTGCGGATGAGCAGCCACCCCAGGATGGGCATGGCGAATGGCACTTACTGTAGCAGAGGTGAGGCTGTTCTCTGCCAGGGTCAGATGGTGGGGTTCCCATCTCCTTAGGAATTTGGAGGTGAGGATCTTGCTCAGGAAGGTCCTGGGGTGCCTAATGACACAGACCTGGATGTCCCCCTCTTGCAGCAGTTTATACCTCATGCCATTGAAGTGCACCTGGGATCTCCTGCAGGGCACAGCACCCATCTTGCCCCCCTCCGGGGCAGACATTTCCCCGAGCAGTGGCTTGTTCTCCTCTATCTGTCTGTGATCGCTGCCCCCACATGAGCTGCTGGTAAAATCCATAGCAACTAGTGAAGAAGACAAAGCCCCACGATCCAAAGCGAAGATCGGCCGACAGGATCCCTCGTTACAGCAAATCAGATACCCAATCTCACACGATCCAAGGCATTTTCAGGGTTCAGATCCTTAACATCCACATTTCCCCCCGGGGGTGAAGCCACGAGCCCCCCTCTCCTCCTCACATCCAGAGAAGTCAGGGGCAGCCAGGATCAGGATCCCTTCTGTGTGTGATCGGACCTCAGCATGGATCGTATGTGTCCCGTGTGCTTGTGTGTAGATGTGTATATGTGTGTGTGCGAGATGTGTGTGTGTGTGTCACGGCCAAGCAATGGGTAAAAGATTGCAGCAGCTTCTCACCTCCCATTGGCTGCACGGATGTCATGTGGCCTGGGGATGACGTCAATGGCAGAAGCAGGCAGATCAGGCTGCACATTGTGAGTGTGTGTGCTGCAGGGGAGGGCAGCCTGTCATGACTGGGAGAGGGGGAGTCGGGGACAGGGCACGGAGGGGGGGGGGGGGCATAGGATGAGAGGGACCCCCTTATCACCCTATACACTGTACTATATTAATATATATATACTCTATCTATATAGTCTAAGGGGGGGGGATTCTCACCTGAGGGGGTCATACGATTAGAGGGACCCCCAATCTCTTCCTATACACTGCAATATATTAATATATATACTCTATCTATATAGTCTAAGGGGGTAGGGGTGGGTCATAGGATAAGAGGGACCCCGTTATCTTCCTATACACTGCAATGTATATATATATGTAATATATATATATACTGTATCTAATGTGATGGACCCCCACATCATCCTATACTCTGCACTATATTGAGATAGATAGATAGAGGGTATCTCACCTATATACTGCAATATATTTATGTATATATATAGAGAGAGCGAGAGAGAGATACCCTATATAAGGTTTTATCTCATCTGAGGGGGGGGGG
>CM070041.1:19011052-19026689 GCA_036250615.1 Ptychadena robeensis
TATACACTGCATTACACTAATATACAAATACTGTTTATAAGGGGGGGGGGGCATTTCACCTGATGGGAGGGGGGCTTGGACAACCCTATATACTGCATTAGACTGTATATATGGAGGGGTGGGATCTCACCTGAGACCTGTTATTATTAACATGATATGTCATGGATACTGTCAGCAGCTACAAGGTGTAAACATCATCCAGCACACAGGTATAATTACACTGATCAGTCCTTTGGGCATTTCTCAGGGTCCCTCTACAAATATTTGCACACTTATATATAGATTTATGTGGTCCATCTGGAGAGTTATTATGATTCACATTCATATACATGTTATGTCATCCTCCCAGCATACCTTTATCACAGCAGTGATCAGCCCTAGGCATATTTCTGGGGGTCCCCCTAAAATCTGAATATATCTAAAGATTGATTGTAATTCCTATTACATGTCATGCATGATGTCTACATCCAGGAGTTGTAAACTCCCATATAATTGCAGCGATCAGCCCTGTGGGCATTTCTCCAAGACCCTCTAATCTACTCTATATTTAACATTCTATAGGCTCAATTCACAAATAAACAACATTCTGGAAACGTGAGCTACTGAATGTGAAATATAAATTCAACTTTTACTGGTTAAATGTGTACAAAAACGCGCTATAAGAACAATTCAATATTAAAACACAATCCTTAGCATATAAGCAATCACAACAATAGTGAGACGACTAAAGTTTTCAATGTGTTGTGTTGTGGGAGTACGCCACAAGCATCATAAAAACATCTTATATGAAAATATCATTTGTTCGAATAAATTCCATAAAATGACAGAACCACATAAACATCAACTGTATATAAATACGTAAAAAGAAATTCAGTGATGGAAAACATGTTCAAAGCTTGTAGTGGTGGAAGACGGTCAACCACTTGTCTGCCTGCAGGGCCAAGGACACTTTACAGAAAATTGGAGCCCCTGTAAAGGTGGAATTACATGTGTAGATTTTTACATTCGATCAATGTAGAAAGAATGATTTTTTGGTTGATTGAACAAAAATCTAAAATGGCCAATTTGTTAAGCTGGGAATAGATGGGACGATTTCCCGACGACTCCCGACCCAATCTAGTGGGCTTGATGACGTCATCCCGCCTGCCCGCTAGTGCCAAGAATCGGCCAGCACCCTTTGTGTGCCGCCAATTACTTTGGCTGGTGGCAGCCGTCCACAGCCGAACTAATGGGATCGGATCAAAATTATCCGTCATGTCGGATTACTGTGCAATCTGACATGACGACAAATTTTAGTCCAATCTTGCTAGTTGCCGCACCCGATTCCTTGCCGACCCAATCCCGAACGGATGCTGGAGCGCGCACGGCATCCGATCGGTGGTCGTGTTTAGGAATCGGCATGTTTATGCCCAGCTTTAGATGGATAAATTATATCCTACCTCAAACAAAAAATTATTCAAAAGGTCATCGAACATGTTGGTAAATTTTTATCTGTCTTGTAATTTCGAATGCGGCAATGGACGAACAAAAAATCTAATGTTACATTTGATAAATGAATGAACGATGCTCACCAACGACATTGAACAACAAATCAAATTGGCAGTTGATTGAAGAAAACATCTACACATGTAAACCCACCTAAAAGCCCCCCATACACCTTACAATCTTACCATACAATTTCTGGACAATCAACTTTTGTTCTACCAAAACCATGTAAAAGGAGGAGCTTCCAAACCTTCCAATCACTATGTATTCTATCAGGGAGGACCAGGCACTATACTACATCGTTGTTGGTAGATCTAAAGGAAATTGTATGGAGTGATCTAAAGATGTGTGAGGGAATCTGAGTCACTGAGAGAAATTCATTTCCCATCTCAATCTCCACAAATGTGGGACTTAAGCTGGCCATACACCTTTAGATCTCTCTGTCAGATATCCTTTAGATCTACCAACAACTTTGTAGAATAGGGTCCTCTGCTATTGAACACAGGTAGATGTGATTGTTAAGAAAGTCCCTCATATTACATGGTTTTGGTAAAACAAAAGGAGATCTAAAGGAAATCTGACAGAGAGATCTAAAGCCCCCCATAGACGGGCCGATTCCTGGTCATAGTTGTAGCAGACCAACCTGCGTCCTCGCTCCCGCCGAGCACATAAAGGTTGGTCGGCCGCAACTATGAGGGAGCCCACCTTGAGTTTTGTAGAAAAAAAGCCGGCAGGTCGGATCGCACACGGATCCGTCCTGCTGGTTTTTTTTCTGCCCGACTGTGCTGAGTTAATTGGCTACAGTCTGACAGGAGTCCCGTGTGTGTGTGGAACACACAGGATTCCTGTCCGTTCTGTAGCAGACTGCTCACAGCGTGGTGACGGCACCACGCTGTGAAGAGTCTGCTAAATGTCGGCCATAGATCGGGACGTCTATGGGCGGCTTTAAGGTGTATGGTCAGCTTTACTTGTACTTCAAGATCTAAGAAAAAAATAAACACAGAATTTCATGGATACAGCCAATAACTCCAGTATACTGGTACTAACAGTGATTATATTTGATGTTAGATTTCAACACCATATACATGAAAATTACTTGTTTACCACCACACCTTAAACTATGGGTTTCCTTACATTTAATATTGAATTTCATAGGAGCACAAAATTCTTCCATACAAAGCATCAGGAAACATGAAGTATGCACAACTAATAAAACACATGACAGCAATTCGACCATGAGTTATACCCATCCCTCAGAGGTCGTGGGTGATGTGGTCAGTCAAAATGAACCGTCATGCATGACCCACCCACTCAGGGCACATCAGATATTATACAAAATCAATCCAACTATAGTCATCTGGGACTCCACAGTGTCAATTTTCCAACTTAACCTATTAAGATTATGATTATTAGACTATTACAGGTCTGGTAGCTTATTAAAAATTGTAGTTTCCCCCTTTTAGTCTTGGTGATGTTGGCCATCAGGACAAAGTATATATCTCCATAATGGGAGCACACGGACAGCAAAAATAAGAGTTGAAATCCTCTAACTCAGTGGCTCTCAACCTTTTAGATCCACGACCCCAGAAGTGACACTTTGCGACATCACTTCAGCCACAATCAGGTATGTGGGATGTCCACTCCCTCCTAAGTTCCCACCCCACTTGTGGGCCTGTTAGCAGCAGCTTTGATGGCTTCAGGGAACTCGGTCACCCTTTAAAAAGGGGTGTTTGACCCCCAAGGGGGTCCTGACCCACAGGTTGGGAAACAACAGGGAAACAACAGGTCTAACTAAAGAACAAGGGAATAGCCTTAGCCAAACATTTTTTGAGTCTCATCACATTGGGATAACTGAATTAACTTTTTGGTATCCACTGTGATTTGAGAGGATCTGTGCTGAACTGATGGAGCTCACCAGGGGACCGACAAGCCTCGCCATTCAGACAAACAGCTAAATACGCAACTGAAATGTCCATATATCAAATGTATTGTGTCACCTGACTCTGCTCTATGGTGATCTCTGTGATCTATGGCGGCAGTCAGTCAGATTTCACATTAGGCACTGTAATTTGGTCACCAACATGCATTCAACATTTGACTTATACAGCAATGTAGAGCCTATGACAAATCAGTGCAGGATATGGCGCGCTGTATACACTGTATACACTGATGAAGTTGTAAAAGCTTGTCCCAACCCAGCATGGGTGTGTTAGCAATAAGGATTGAGTACAAAGCTGCTTTTGTGTCAGTGATTAGGAACTTAGGTGAGGATCAGTGAGGATTTGCAATCACCAATGTATTATGATCTTAAACACAGATACCACTCCTTCATCAGATTCCTTTTCATTAGCAGCCTGCAATGATGTATTTATTGAATGGAATTCTGCCTTTCAGTAGTGTAGATCTATCATTCATGTGTTGTGTACAGCACTGCACAATACCTTGTGGTTTTCTGTCATTTGTAATATGTGTGAGTTCTTGTTGGATATCTTTAAGATAAACTGGATGGATCAAAAAGGTGTTCATCTAAAACATGGGTATTTGTAGTTCCTATACAGCAGATCTCAGACTAGGAGAGGGAGAAGCAGCATACAGAGCCAATCACATGTGCTGAATGTTTATTTGCTAACAGTCAACAGAAGAGAATAGTTTGACCAACTCATGAGTCTGCTACTTCTCCTTCCCTATCCAATCACAGACCAGAGGAGAGATTAACACCTCAGGAAAATGTACTTAAATTTGAGGGATTTATGGGGTATAAATATGAATACTTTGGTAATAAAACCCTCATATACCTCATTAAGTATTATCGTATGCTTTAAGTTAAAGGCTTTAGGCCTTAAGCCCCCCGCCCCCCATACACCTTTAGATCACTACATACAATTTGCATTAGATCTACCATCAACTATGTAGTGCTGGGTCCTCCCTGATAGATTACATAGTGATTGGAAGGATTAGAAAGGTCCTCCTATTACATGGTTTTGGTAGAACAAAAGTGGATTGTACAGAAATTGTATGGTAAGATTGGAAGTTGTATGGGAGGCTTAAAGAATTCATTAAAAGTTTATTCAAAACATCTATCTGCAGTTTGCAACTGCAAGTTTCCAAAATCAGTGACCCATTTGTTGAAAAATATGATTGTTTATGGGGTGTCCTTACTTTATCTTAGGTCATTTGGTTGACCGCTCTTACATACCAGGGTTTCTTAGATGGGGTTGGAGAGCCAACCAAGTCCCCATGGGCTCTACAGTTGACCACTTTTGCATTGGATTAATGTCTGAGGGCAGCGTCAATGTTATCCCTGCAGGATGTGGTTCCTTGGCAGATCCATATTAGCCTGACGGTTTACTACTCTTCTGTCTTGGCACTCAACATCACCACTGAGAACAATGGAGAAGCCACCTATTGATGTCTGATAAGTAAATACTTTATCCTCAATGCGTGCCTTGATGCTTGATTTTGTAATCTTTAGGGTTTGAAAATTCCAAAATTCCAGTAGGTTTCCGTGGAATAAAATAATCTTTTGCTTATGGCAGCAACACATACTTCTGTCCCCCCCCCCCCCCCCCCCCTTCCTGCTCCGCTGTCAGGATTAGAAGCCCCCCTGTCATGTCTATGCAGTCCTCTTATCTGATGATACTAAGTACCAGCACTGACACATGGACAATACTGGATCACTTCATCACTCCTACGGTACGTCCAGGATAACACAACATGGACCTACTCATAACACACTTTCCATCCACTGTTGCAGCAACAGGAAGATAAACATATATCAACTTTTCTGAGCCTACACTTGGACAGGGCAATGGACACCAACCCGTACCTAATCGTCTCCTGACAACACTCTGTGCTGGAGATTAACCATACCTTCTACTATGGACCAGGGAAGAGTAGTGTGTTTCCTTATTTGATGTGGTAATACACCTCAAGCACCCTGTTTTTTTATTGTTGGACTGTAAATTACTATCCTCTTTGCCTGGTAGGAGTCCAGCCTAATGTTGTGATATATTGGGGTCACCATATAGGAGACTAACAGCTAAATCTTGGCTTCTACCACTATCTGATAAATACCCACTTTTACTGCAGTGATGCTGCTCTGCCATCCCCACACCTGGCAACCGCTCTGCCATCTCCACACCTGGCAGCCGCTCTGCCACCTCCATACCTGGCCTTGATAACAGACTTTAAATATAGCTTCTGGTAAGTGGATGCTGCCTGGTATCCATCCATTAACTATGTTCTGCACTATGCCTGGGAATTTACTTGGCTGCATTTGAACTCTGGTTGTCCTGATCATCTGCCTGCTGTCCCTGCTATTGTCAGCCATTTGTCCTGACCTCTGACCACCTGTCGAAGAATGTTGAACAGCTTAAGCGGCTGTCCAGCTTGTTTGTTGCCTGTCCCTGTCCAGGAATTCCTGCATGTTACACCCTGGTTCATGCTTTGGAAAAAGTCCATACACCTAGGGACTATGAACCTTGACATTTATTTTGTGTACACAAAGTACTATTGACAATTAGTCATTGGTATGGGCTAAAAAATATTAAGGCTTAGGCTCCACTGTGCGTTAAAACCCTGCGTTTGATGCACGTCAAATGCAGGGATGTTGAGGCATCCATTGATGTGTCAATGGATGTGTCTACTCATCCATTGGTGTGATTCGCCAGCTTGCGTTGCGTTAACATCAACGCAGAGCACTGCATTGACATTAATGCAATGTAAGCCAGAGCAAGTATGGGTGTGTTGGCGCACCCATAGAAAATGAATTGAGTCCGTTGAAACACAATAGTATGCGTTGTTCAATGTGTTGATCAATTCGTTCATGGTATACAAACAAACACAAAAGAAGGATACATCACAAATGCATCCCTTAACGCATCACTGATGGATCCCTAACGTACACCTTATGCATGGGTTGTGTTTGATCTGTTAATGCAGGGCATAGTGGAGCCTAAGCCTAAAGCCCCCCCCATACACCTTTAGATCACTTCATACAATTTCCATTAGATCTACCAACAACTACAGTTGTTTTCAATTAATTCAACCCCCACTGAAATTGAGTGTTTTGGCCAAAACTGGACAAACCACAAAAGTTTTGGGATAGTGTTCTGAGAACTGTTTGGGCCCATGGATCAACCCTATGTTTCGAGGAGGAAGAACAAGGCCTATGAAGAACACGTTGCCTACTGTGAAGCATGGAAGGGGGGTCAATCATGCTTTGAGGCTGTTTTGCTTCTGCAGGTACGGGGAAGCTTCAGCGTGTGCAAGGTACCATGAATTCTCTTCAGTACCAGGAGATATTGGAAGAAAATGTGATGCAGTCTGTCACAAACCTGAGGCTTGGGAGACGTTGGACCTTTCAACAGGACAATGATCCCAAGCATACCTCCAAGTCCACTAGAGCATGGTTGCAGACTAAAGGCTGGAACATTTTGGAGTGGCCATCGCAGTCACCAGACTTTGAATCCGATTGAAAACCTCTGGTGGGACTTGAAGAAAGCAAGCCTAAGAATGTGACTGAACTGGAGGCTTTTGCCCATGAAGAATACCCGTAGATCTCTGCAAGACACTTGTGTCAAGCTATGCTTCACGTTTAAAAGCTGTTATAACTGGAAAAGAATGTTGTACTAAGTACTAAAGCTAGCCATACACGGCACGGATTCCCTGGCTGATCGATTCAGCACCGATGGATTCCGCCGGCATCCACAGGTGAGAACGATCAGCCAATTAGGGAATCCGATCGTGGCAGCCCACCTTGCACGGCCGGATCCGTGTCCGATGGATCGTCTCCCTGACCGCAACGCCCCCTGATCAGAGCAGAATCGGACCCGAAAAGACCAACAGGTTGGTTCTTCCTCGGATCCGATTCTGTGCCCCCGATCCATCGGATGCGGTCGGACGGGCAAGGTGGGCTGCAGGGGATTCCGGCACGATGGATCCGCGTGCACGCGCCCGGAATCCATCGCGCCGGAATCCGGCACGAATCCGTGCCATGTATGGCAGCCTTAAGAATGAATGTCACTTGGGGGTTGAATAAAACTGATAATGATGTGAGCACAGAAAAGACATTTGTGGTTATTTCATTATGAATTATTTGTTATATTTGTCTGACTTACAAGTGCCTCACTGATTTCATTGTAAACAAGATGACTGAAATGATCTAAATCAATGTCAAAATGGCCAAAACACTCAATTTCAGTGGGGGTTGAATAGTTTTGAACACAACTGTATGTAATGCCGGGTCCTCCCTGATAGAATACACAGTAATTGGAAGGTATTTATCACTGCCATGTAGTGCGGGGTCCTCCCTGATACATAGTGATTGGAAAGTTTAGAAAGTTCCTCATATTACATGGTTTTGGTACAGAAATTGTATGGTAAGGTGTATGGGGGGCTTAAAAATATTGGAGCATTATGCTCAGCGGATACACATCATCACTCTTATTCCTTTAGTGGAGCACTCAGCCTGGTGCTATGGAGCCAGGCTTGGCCTGTGATGGCACCAGGGGCAGATGAGGACATCAACAGAGGGCAGTCAGAGGTGCCTGCTGTCAAGCCAACCCGTTCATTTGCCTAGTTCAGGCAAAACAGGGGTTCACCAAATGTGAATGCTTTTCATAACTGGCTCCTGAAATAGTGCGCACATTCAAAGCACAAGCTTTGCCTCTGACTTGTATAGCAGATGTTTTGCATATCTTGCCTCTTCCTGACAAAAACATAAAACCAAAACAGACAGTTTAGATAGCCATCACATGGAGTGAATATATTTTGTTTTGTAAATTCAAAATATCCTCTGAATACGCTCTTGGCCTCACTTATATTGCAAATTCAGCTTTTGAACATCCTGTGATCGTAAGTTTCGATGGCAATAAAACCAAATCTCAAACAAACCATAAAGTTTATTGCCAGATATAAAAAGCAACAAACTATTTGCCTGCCTGCATCTTGTTTGTTTTTTTCCTACTAGTTGACTATATAGCGGGTCTATTTATAGAAAAAGGTTGGGTCCACGTTCACTGTTCAGGACATAGCCTTCCTTATTGTAAAAAGTTTTCCATAAGAGGGAAATGCAGCTGGCATATATCAGCATATGGAGGGTGTGGAGTGAATGTGTGTAGTTTAGGCCATGTCTCCATTTAGCTTTTGGACACAACAACACTTCTGAAAGTGTATTTTTGACATGTTAAACTCTGCGTTAATGTGCTCATTGATTCATGTGGTAAAAATGCACCCTTAAAGTAATGCTTTTCAAAGATGCAGTAACCCGTTTATACACACTCCGCATCAATGTTGTCTGTATTGTATTACCAGACATATAGGTGATACTCAATGGACGTGTTGCCAACACATTCTTCCCACTTCCCAAAATGCTATTTTAATGCAGTGGAGACAATAGGCATGGTATGGAGCGTATGGTTTGCATATCTAGGACAATGCATATCTAGGCTGAAAGATCTTCATAGTTGACACACTGCCTACTAAAAAAAAGAATTATGAACTGAGCTTCACTAGATATACATGTATACAACTAGATATGAGATGTAGGGACAGATGCTTATGATTGCTAGCTCACCTTCTGTAAACCACCCAACACCCTTCTTGATTTCATATATTTCCAGGATGATAAAATGTCTATGTTGTTCATTACAAAGAGGTGTACAAAGATGGATACCATGTAGATCCTAGGTGCCCAACCTGCAGCCCGGGGGCCGCATGCGGCCCTCCTCAGTCCTCCACTTGCAGCCCCTGAAACTTTACTGTTCATGCATAGGGCATAGGAACTCAAATTGCATCACATAACCTCTGAATCAAAATGTGCATCACCATAATACAGTGTTACCCAATGCTTGAAGTATCATTTAAAACATGTTTTCTTATTTAAAAATGAAAAATAATGTCTTCTAGCTATGCCTGACTTGCTCATACAAGTATAGATTGAAAATGTTATGTATGGCCCTTTAGTGATACTGAGGGCCACACCTGTGGCCCTCCATATCAACTCAGTTGCCCACCACTGCTCTAGATGTTGCATGGTATGTTAGGATAAGCTACCTATTCATGTTTTATTTCTCCACCAGAAAAATTTTAGACATACGGTTCAGGCCAACCATGATTGCCTGTTCATACATAGTGAAAATGTGTCATGGTAACCTCCAATAGTGACCCATAATGCAGTACATGGGCATGTAGGAATGAGCTTAGATCTGCAAATGATGTCATAAAGTAAACTAAAGTAAATATGGTATATTCGAATTTGCATATTTCACGAATATATTAAGGAACATTTGAAATTCGTTAAATTCTATTCAACTGTATTGTATTGCCTTCTATCGCGCGTAGCTGTTCTCAATGATTCACAAAGATTTGGGAACCAGCTTTACAGCTTCTCTTCCTCATTCTGTGATCTTAGCCAGTGCGAGCCTTGTGTGTATTGCACTATCTCTTCGCAATGCGCACAAATATGCGCAATGTATGCTGGTAAATAGAGATGGTCGAATTTTTCCACTTGCTAACTTTGTGAGCTGATTGCAAGGCCCCTGAACATGGTATCATCAACAAAATTTCTGGAGATGTAGAAAAGGGGTGTGGGAACATTTGACATAAAAATTATGGCTCTAGCGCATGCAGTTTTTGCATAAATTAAGTTAAAAAATGAAACCAAAATTCCAATTTTCAAAATTTTACTTGACTTTGAACTTAATTTGTGCAAAAAGTATTTGTGTTAGAGACATTCTTTTTTGGAGTATACCCCCAACACTTCTCTACATCTCCAGCAAGTTTGGTGTTGATACCATGTTTAGGGGCTTTGCAATTAATTTGAAATGGTTGAATTTGTGAAAAACAAATTCGACCATCTCTACTGGTAAACAATGTTGAAGCATAATATGACGAATATCAGCCATTGCGAATATCTGAGCGCACATTCGCGAAATAGTGTGAATTCTGGAATGTAGGATATTTTTTGAATATATTAAAATTTCAAATATTCTCGCACACTAAAGTCCAACAAAAATGACCTCACTATGTTCTGTAAAGTGTTTCACTTGCTATGGAACAATAGTGTATCACCTGCGTTACTAGAACCTGGTGCATTGGGGTTTTTTTTACTCCAAAGACATGCTGATATGTTAATTGGCTTCCCCCGAAATATTCTCTTAGGTTAGTTACATATGACTAATGCTGGGTATACACAGGTAGATCCTCGTGCCACCGATGCCCAGCCGAGCGCATCACGATGATGTCATCATGCTGCGCTCAATCCTTATCTATATCGAGGTGCAGCACTTCTGCGTCATCGATATCGCCCACTTGATGGCTCAAATTTTGTAATAGATTCTAGCAAAATCAGGTGCAGTGAACACACACAGGCTTGAATCTATTACAATATTGAGCCGTATATGCCCAGCTTTAGATTGTGACATATGTATGAGTTAGTTACCTATACATGACTGTGGTAGGAACATTAGAGTGTGAGCTCCTCTGAGAGACAGTTAGTGATATGACTATATATATGCTCTGTAAAGTGCTGCGTAATATGTCTATATATGTAACTGTTTGACTGCATGGCTGTTTCTAGCCTGTGAGGGGCCCCAGGCAAGTTCTTGTCTAGGGCCCCCTGTCTGGGGGGGCGGGGCTTGGGGTAGATGCTAAGGGTGAAGCTGTCGTCTGGGGGAGGGAGGGGGGGGTTGATTGGTGCACTATCGAGAATAACCCCGGCAGCTTGCGCAGCTCGTATTGGGACAGGGAGGGAGGAAGCCCATGCTCGCGGCCAAGATGTCGATGGGAAAAGCTATTCAAAAACAACTCCCTGCAGCTCTCACGCATATTCCGCATAGCGGGAGAAACGGCCCTGTTTGACTGTTGCCCAATCAAGTACCAAAGAACAAAAGAAAATGTCAAATACCTTTAAAAGTTGTTTCTGTGTAACTGCTATTAACCTTTTCTGTACCGTACTCAGCACTAACCCACACATCCACTTCTTCCATTAGCTATGATATTGCTGATTATTCTTATGTGAATGGAGGAAATTACACTAGAAAACCAATGCTTATTATGTAATGTAATGCCTAAGTAAACATCTCAATATCTATAGTAATACCTAAGCCCCCCATGCACGCTTAGGTTTTCTGACAATCTCCCAACAGATCGACCCAGCGCGATGACGTCATCATGTCCTGCTGCTCCTGCAAGAATTGTCCAGGCACCCTTTGTGTGCTGGCTCTAACATTGGACAGGGACACTGGTCTCCAAGTAATTACATTGGTCTATAGGCCCCCATACATGTGTCGGATTCGCACCGGATTCCGGCACGATCGATTCCGGGCGGTGCACGCCCAAACGATCGTGCCGAATCCATGCGCCCACCTGGTCCGATCCCGTTCAGGGGCTCAGAATCGGATCCGACGGAGAACCACCATGTTGGTCTTTCTCATCCGATTCTGGAATCGGAGGTGAAATCGCACACGGAATCGTGCCGGTCCGCTCGAACAAGGTGGTTGCCTGCATGGATACTCTTAATTGGCCGATTGATCACACCTGCGATTCCGGCAGAATCGCCGGAATGCTCGGATGATGAATCGATTGGACAGGAATCCGACACGTGTATGGCTAGCTTTAGAATAAGACATATCCATAAGGACTAGATCAATTTCAGTGGCATATCGGCCCTGATTACATACAATTTTAAGCTTAGCCTACATGTGTCGAATTCCATGGGCAATTGATCACTCACCCGATCGATTCCGGCGATTCTGCGGGAATCGCAGGTGTGATCAATCACCAATTAAGAGTACGCCATCGCTGCATCCCACCTTGTCCCACGGATTCCGGGACGGATCCGTGTCCGATTGTCCACCTCGCAGATTTCTTTTGTCTTTTGAGTGTGTGTACTTTACACTTCCCTCTTTTTTGAACCATAAATAAAACAATTGAACTTTTGCCCCTGTTCTAATGAAGGAAAGCACGTATTTGATAGTTACAGTGAGGGGCGGAAGGTCTTTTGTCACAGCTACCTGTTTCTCAATGCCCTGTTTGTGTTGACAAGACATCGTTGAGTAACCTTGATAGGGAAGCACACAAATTTGTGTCGTGGACGGACGGCTTGTGAAAGAATGTGTGACATAAGCAGTCTCATCGCTGTGTTTGGTGTCTCATTGTATTACTAAGAAGTTGCTACACTTAAGTTCAACTTTGTTATCATTTCAAAGAAGTTATTTTACTCTTTCAAACAGGAAATTATATCACAGTGCATAGTCATCTGAAAGCTGCTGGCTCGGCAGGTGGTACATTTTCTGGATTTTCAGATGTATGTTGAGGTTAGGGTTAATGCCAGTAACTTGACATTATGTATGAAATAAGAGCGTCACATTAAATGGCAAGTCTGAAACCTAGCCACAGGCAACACAACTTACTAAAGGTTGCCATACACGGTTTAATATTTCCATTCAATCAACCACAAAATCGGTCCATTGACATAGATGGAACAGGAATCAATTCGCTATAAATCACTTTGGGGCGTATAGGGAACAGAAAATCTATCAAGCAGTGATTGGACATGTTGGTAAATTTCAGTAGATCGTTCAAATATATGAAGGATTTTATAGGTATTTTAATCGATTTGTATCAGATGGTACTATGTAGCATGGGCACAGAACTCAAGAAAGGGATCATTCGGTTGTGAATGGATCACACTGTGTGGGGTTACAATCAGTGGATGTTCAACTGACAGTCAATATTAAAAGCTGTGAACATAGGCATAGATATGGGCCAGATCGACGGCTGCTTCGAGCGCTGTGCGCACTCACGGCCATCTATCTGTCCCATATCGAACGACCAATCAATCCCACTCGAAAACAGGGATATTGGACATGACCGTAAACCACGGTTGAAGTCCATTGCTTTGCATGGGGACTGCTGGTGACCACTGGAGACACAGCAGTGCTGTGCCCTGAGCTCCGTAGATGTTGGGCAGCAGCGCAAGGACGTAATTGTGTTGCTGCAGGGAACCTCGAACTGCTCCTATATCGAGTCGTGTGTTGCCTGCTTTAATTGCACAAGAAAATCTGATTAATGAACAATTGTGCAAAAATCGACCCCCATATGACTACTGTACTTACTTTATATGACCTCTCAGACCTCTGTGCTGTTTCCTGCCTAGGGTGGTGGGATCCGGTCTTGTTTATGTAGGATAGGGAGAAAAATATAATTATCCCTGAAACGAACACTTAATGAATTCAATGAACATTGATTTTTACCCCTTCTGTTTCTTCCTCTGTATTTCCTCTATTTGCCAGTGCTGCCCCAAATTTTCTTTCTGGGGAGTGCAGCCTCCTATTTCCACAAGGGCTCCTTTCCTGGACTACATGTACCAAGAGCATTTGTGTGAGTTACTTGCTGCGCATGCATGGGCAAAATAGTGATTTGGGGAAATACACACAGCAGTGGCTACATAAGGAGCCCCATTAGCTAAAGTATCCACCACAACACAGGAAGTGTCTTTATATATATAAAATATTAAAGCGGACCTACCGCCTCACTGGGCACTTTATATCATCGGCAACAGCACTGCCGATATTAGACAATCACTGCTCAAAAATAAATAGTTTAGCAGTAGAGCAGTAGATTTTCAGTATCTCCCCTCCCATTGTGTGCTGTACCCGCCATGGTGTGTTTTGTTCCCGCAAGGGCATCTGGGATGAAGTGCTGTAGTCTTGTGGGATTTTGATGGCAGCTGCGGAATGTAATGTAATCGAAGCTCCATCAAGTGTCCGTTTATGAAAATTACAGCTACATGAAGTATTCATAAAGTGTGGGGGCGGAACAGCTTTTCTTTGCCATTACTAAACATGAATGCTGTGGGAATGAGGAAGTGAGGATGGTAAGTTTGTTTTTTTTTATTCTGAAGCAGTTTTCACAGATGTAATCTGCTGTCAGGTGAGAATTATGTCAATGTAATGCATGTGTTGTTTTGTCAGCGATCAAATGCCGATCGATTGCTGATCCAATCTTTCTAGGCGATCAGGAATCGGCAATTGATCGGATCCGGAATAGATGCAACACCACCTTGGGAATACGATTTGTTGCTGATTTGGACATGAGCCGATCTCCAAAATGGCTGATTCCACAAAATCCATCGATCGGAAAGGCTGCTGCATAGGGAGCTATGGGTCCATCAATGTACTCCGATTGCCAAACGATCGACCAAAACACCAACATGTCAGTTCATTGTCAACATGTCGGTTCATAGTCGATTCCGATTTTTTTTGGGTCGATCGGTCAGGGTGATCAAAACCCGATTGACTGCCGATCGAGTGCCGATCGAACTCGTGAACGCGCGCAGTGATCGATCTGTCAAAAATCGAGTGGAAAATCTACCCGTGTATGGCTACCGTCAGTGCAAAGAAATGTACAAAGAAGGGTTGGATGGGTTGCGAGTTCTGATGGTAATCAGATCAGCGAACCATCCGATTTTTCTCTCTGCCTACGGCAGAGACACGGGGACTTTCAAACGGGCCACCCCAGCTCTGCAGCCAAACCCCAAATGGGGATTGGTACATTTCAAAAAATAAAGTTGTGTTGTGATAAATAAATATTCATTTTAACAGTAAACAAAAGTCCGTATGTTCATTTAAAAGAGAGGTCTTTAATGTTCTTTTTCTGGGTGATGTTAATTCTGGGCGTTTTCGTTAATTCATGGGTGTTTATAACTGATCCACCGAGCGCACTGAGCAATTTGTGTATTCCTCCGGATAAAAAGACAACTGTTTACACTGCCTCGACGCGCGTTTCTAACACTTTTCTTCAGGAGGCGTGATCTGCTCTCATTGGTGGGTTTGTTGTTGGACGTTGGCTCAGGCCGCCCATGAACGAGGGGGAAGAGGACCACGGAGGGAACGGGGGGCCACTGCCCAAGACGGTCTTGGTAAGCCCTGTCTTTGATAAAGGTAGTCTTCGTGGTATAAGTAATCTGGGTTGTGCCAGGAAAGAGTATAAAGGTGCTGAAGTTCACTCCCAGGGTTCCCTCCGTGCCTGCCTTGTGGCAGTGTGCCAAGGCTTTTTGAAGCCCCCCGTCGCCGCGACGGTTTGAACATAAGAAAACAATTTCACAGAGTCACCCCCTTGCCCGGCGTCTGACAGCTGGCTTGACGGA
>CM070041.1:19030475-19044633 GCA_036250615.1 Ptychadena robeensis
AAAGAGGAGGATGTGGTCAAAATACTCATTTGCCTAATAATTCTGCACTCCCTGTATAGGAGATGCAAGCACAGCGCAAAACAATGGGTTTTCCCGGTTAAATACGCTGTCGCGTTACCACTAGCACGTCCGTTATCACCAGAAACGGATGCCTCAGTGTGAAAGGGCCCTCAAAAAGAAATAAAATCACTTACTGAATAATAAAATTGCCTACAAGACTCCCATTGGAGACACCAAGAGGATAACGTTTTGTAGGTGTTGCAGGGTGACATTGTATAGCTAGAATAGTTATGTGAGATAAAGATATTATTATTTAACTTTTTTATATATAGCACCATCATCATCAGTAGCACTGTACAGACATAATGGGGAAACAATATGAGGCCAATTTGAATCTATGCAAGAGGAAGATAAGCAATACAAGTTAAGGTGGCCATACACATTTTATAATCAATTTAAGCACAATCAATCACCCGATCAAAGAAACCTTGATCGAACAGGAAATCCACATGTTGGTAAATGTGGGTACCATACGATGAGCATGCGATTAGTGTTGCTTAGGGTCCCCATACAGCTTAAAGCTAGCCACACATGGTTTGATTTTAGCATTCAATCAACGTTTTTCGATGAAAAATTTGATCGATACTCGATGTGTGTGGCTACTTCAATCGGAAGCTACACATCATTTCCGATTGAAACTAAAATCGTAAGAGGAAACCAATCGATGATTTTTGATTACCTCGATTAACTTTTCAGTAGAAATTGAACAATAATCGTACTCCCCATGTGGTGTACATTGATTAAATTAAAATCTATTTTTTCATCGAACTACAAAATCTAATCTAACGTTGATTGAACGCTCAAATTGAAACATGTGCGGCTAGCTTTAGATCTCTCTGTCAGATATTCTTTAGATCTACCAACAACTATGTAGTGTTGGGTCCTCTGCGATTGCACACAGGTAGACTTGATGGTTTAAGCTAGCCACACACGGTTCAATTTTGGTTCAATCGATGCTCGATTAGATCGAGGAATTCAATCGTCTAATCGAAAATCGATCTTAATCGCATCAACATACACCCCACATTGAGTTTGCGATTGTGGTGAGATTTCGATTCCAAAATATTACTAAAATCGTTGATTTTGGTATAGAAACGATTGAAGTTCAGATTGAAGTGGTTATGTTATTATATCGAATCTAATCGATCCAGGAGAAACACCACAAACATCGACAATTATAAAACGATTTTGGCACAATCGACGATGATTTTCCAACATGTCTGACCAAAATTCGTACCATGTGGGCATTTCTCGATTTTCGTTCAATCGATAAAAATCGATAAATCAATCGATTGAACCAAAATCGAACCGTGTGTGGCTAGCTTTAGAAAGTCCCTCATATTACATGGTTTTGGTAAAACAAAAGGAGATCTAAAGGATATCTGACAGAGAGATCTAAGGCTGAGTCTACACTGAAGAAAACCGTGCGGTTTTCCTGCGCGTAGACTGCGGCGAAAGCTGTGCAGTGCAGCCGCCACCCCTGTAATCCCCTATGGGGAATGACGTGCCAGCCTATACTTATATAATTGGTAAACATTGGGCGCGGTGTGTGACACATGCAAACCGCGCCCCATGGGCGGGTTTGCCAATAGATAGGAATAGGATGCGGTATTGCCTGCACATCAATACCACATCCTAAACAGCGCCCAAACAGCAGGGAGCACGCACACATCGCTGTGCCCATACCGCCCCCCTCGGTTGCAAGGGCGCTGTAGTGTAGACTCAGCCTAAAGGTGTATGGCCAGCTTTAAGGTGTATAGGGGCCCTTAGGACAGTAAGCAGATATGAACACACAGTCCTTGGTATCATCATCACAGGGCTGAGGCAGCACAGAACAAAATCACTGTTTCCTTGGAACGGCTAATGACACTTTTGTAGGCCTGAAGATTACGCTGAGGCCCAGAACAAAGAATTGGGAGTGATTGAGCCCAGGATCTCATCATTCTGCGTGTGGGAAAACACGACTTCCAGCTAACAGAGCGTGGCGGAGAGCTGTGAGTCAGCACAGACGCAATCTCCAAGATGTTTTATTGTTTGTGGTGAGCTGGAGACTGGTACAGCTTGTATTATTGGAAACAGAACGTAACGGTGGGCACGAGTTACACTTCGCCCACGGTGCTTCCTGGAAGGCTTAACGGTGGTATAAATATTATTGGGGGGCTACGCTGTGTCCCTACACGTTCCAATGATACACAACTTCACTGTTTAATGTACATAAGCGCGTTATGGTGTTGTTAATGTTGAATAGCACCCCAATTCATCTCCAATGTATTAGCCCATATTGTGGGGCACTACTTCATATAAACTGTGCATGCTCATTGTTTGGGCTATAGGGGAGTGTTTACAGTTCAATCCTTCAAATGGACTCACCTTAAAGTGGACCTATCACCCGCTTTTGTACAAACCCAAAACTCTTCTATAAAACCTGATGTCCCTCATAGCCCCTTTTCTTTCTTTCTCTGTAACAGCTCAGAAAGCTAAACCTTCCTTCTACCAAAACCATGTAATATGAGGAGCTTTCTAACCCTTCCAATCAATGTGTATTCCATCAGGGAGGACCCGGCACTACATAGTTGTTGGTAGAACTAAAGGAAATTGTATGGATCTTAAGGGCTTGTTTCCACTTGAGCGATCAGCCACTGTGCGTACAAGATTTTAATCGTGAACAATGATCACAGGTGGTCGCATGATTGACTGAACGATTTTTACAAGCGTTTTTTTGTTTAAATCCCCCCCTTAAAAAAAAGATCGCACCCATGGAGAATTAACATGATTGGACATGATTTTTTAATCGTTCATTCATGTCTATGGTTGCAATCAGGACTGAAAAATCAAAAACGATTTTGATCGTGGGTTGCACCGTATCCCGCAATCGCAGCCTTGTGGGGACAAGCTCATTCAACTAAATGGAAGCGATCGTTGCACACGGTTAAAATCGTGTCCGCGCTGTGGCTGATCGCTAAAGCTGATCGTCAAGGAAATAGATTTTTAATCCAACTGCCATAAAATATCTTATTTCCCAATGTGGTGTATCCCATGGTGACTGGATAAGGTGTGCTATGCAGATATAAATACAGGGGTGTGTATATAGAATTCATTTAAACTGAAGAAAGGCATTTAATAGATACAGTAAAACCGACTATGGATTGTGTCACTGCTCTGACTTTTTTACTGTGTAAATTTAAGCTTGGGCTTTTGAGATCTGTAAACGGTAGACTTTATTAATAGAAACTAATGAGGAAACAAAAATCACCTCAACATTAGTGATGGCCGAACCTCGGCCATGTTCGTCCGCGGACGGGCGGAGCGGACTTTTAAAAAAGTCCGCCGTCCGCCCGTTCGCGGATAGATTCAAATTCCCCGCTGCTAGGCGGGGAATTAGAATCGGAAAACCCGGATGTGACGTCAGTAGGGCGGGTCGAACACCCGTACTGTCCGCCGGCGGGAAGGAGGGCAAACATGCTTGTTCGCGGCCGAACTGTCCGCCTTGCGGGCAGTTCGGCCATCACTACTCAACATCAATGGCTGTCTTTTTATAGCAAGAGTTATAATCCAGTATACTGGAATAGGCAATGACATTTTCTACCATAATATGAAGTGGAACAGAACTAGAATTGTGTTTGGCAGGTAGTGGAACCCCCCCCCCCTCCTACTGGGGGATGCCTACTTAACCCAGAAAAACCTGAGTGCTCAGAGCCTGCCTAAAGCTGGGCATAGACGTCTGGATTTTCTCTACGATTTCTGTGAGATCGATCACCGGAATCGATCGCCCGATTCATCACAAATCGATGCATGTACAAAGTGATCAAGTGATCGATTTGACCCTGAATCGCATATAAAATCGATTGAGCAGGTATTGGACCTGTCTGTAAAATTTTGTCGATCGCTCGGGAATCGCGGAACGTTAATGGAGACATGCGATCATTCCTATCGATCTACCTGTTGGCATCCAACCCACATTACATAATTTCCAATTAGAACAGCTGCACGCTGGAGATTGCACGATCCATGATCGATTGATCATGGGAAGGAATCGACCAGAAATCAAAGACGTCATATGGCGCAGTGTGCGATCGATTCTGGAAATGGAATCGCTTGCATGATCCTTTAAAAGATCGGTCGCTGGGAAATCTAAACGTCTATGCCCAGCTTTACACAGAATTCTAATAAAGAATACACAGGGCTTCTAGGAGAGTTTTTGAATGTCCGCACCACAGGTATATATACCTGGGATAACTTTGAATCAATTTTCACCTTAAAACAGTATTTTACTACAGTGGTTCTGTAGTGTAGTGGGATACACGTAACTTGTATATTTGTGATCCTACCATGACATGATTAACTTGCTGTATAAATGTGTGTATAGCTTTAGCTGTCTCTGCATTCTTCTGTAGCAGGTGCAGGGATGAGTGATGGCTTCTCAGTTTCCCTCTCTTTTCTGGCCTTACATTGTAGCTTTTCATATCTGCCTGGAGACAAGATACTGCCCTCCTCCAGGCAGAGGGTATAAATATACCTCCTAAGGCCCTCCTAGAGAGAGTTGGGTTAGCTCCTCAAGCAACCTGTATTAAAGCCAGCGTGTCTCACCCTCTGGAGCATTGGGTTCCCATCTTTCCTTGGTTCTCCCCACAGCCGTCGCTCTGCTAGTGCCCGGGATCCAAGGACCCACATTCGTGGCCCGTGAAAGGGTTGTGCCTCCTGGACCAAGGCCTGCCTTCCCTCCATAGTGCCCCAAGCGGATGGACACTGGAAACCGGTAGGTGTTGAGTTAGGCAGACGCAAGGATTCCTCCCTTCTCCACCTCCACTGGACCGTTCTCTACTTTCCCTGACACTGGACTGTGATCCTAACCCTCTCCCACTGGGAAGTGAAAGCCATTAGTCACCCTGCAGCTTATAGAAGTGTAGATCCTCAAGATTGTGCCCCATTCCCAGGCTTGGGTTTGGTGTTTGGACTGTATATATTCCCTATAGTAAAGACTGTAAATCTCCCCTATCAGCAATACCGGGCATGGGATTTTCCTACAAAGAACCTAGGGCCGCTGGTGCATTAACAAGTCCAGCACCGTCCTCCCTCGTTACATTTTCCAACTGGGGGCGCAGAGGTTTTCCAGGAGGGGCGCAGCTAGGGGGCCAGCCGAGGTGTGAGAATCATGCTGTCAGCCAGAGCGAGGGGAAAGAGATCTCTCCCAGCAGTCAGTTCTCTTTTCCCTCTGTGAATTGCACACAGTCCACCCACCTTCCCTTACCACTGTCAGCCAGAGAAGACAACCATGGGGGAACTAGCTAGACCCTAGGTGCCCAACATGAGGCCCGGGGGCCACATGCGGCCCTTTGGGAATTGTTTGGCGGCCCCCCTTGGTCCTCCACATGCGGTCACCAAAAACTGTTAAAACATAGGGCATAGGAACTCATCTGTTAAGTGGTCATATACTGACCCCACTTTCCTAATCAACTTTGGCGGTCCTACATCAGTAAAATTGGCAATGTGGATCGGGCAAAACAGGTCAACATATGAGCTCTGCACCCAGGGGCAGGAGGGGGGGGTGGCTGCTGTCGGGTTTTTACTGCCTCTTGGGATCTGGGACTGCGTGCTGAGATATGTCGATGAGGAGAGGGTCTGGATCGATGTTATGTGCGGCCCTTTAGTGATGCAGAGGGCCGCATTTGTGGCCCTCCATATCAACTCAGTTGCCCACCACTGAGCTAGACAGTAGGTAGAGTGCATGTAATGTGTGTGTCTCTGTGAATGTTTGTCTCTAAGTGAATGATAAATGTTTCTGTATCATTGGTGTGTGTATATATGATGCATGTCTTTGCATGATTGGTGTGTGTTAAAATGGTAGTTGTTTTTTAACTTAAGCTTAAGGGTCATTTCACACTAGCCACGCTGTGGCTTTGGTGCTTTTTACTATAAAGGACGTTCTAGCAGTAATGCTACCGGTAAAATTAACCCTGTGTTTTCGCATCATTTTGGTCCTCATTCTGAACCTGTGCAGTTTGAATGGGAAGGGGGGCTGGATTTGTTCCTATATAGAAAAGGGGGGCCCTGCAGGGAAAGTTTTGGAACCACTGACTTAGGGAAACTTTGTAAGTTGTAAGTTGAGACTGACAGTTTACAGCACAAGTTTGCTGATTACAATTAACTTGCCCCATCTCACCTGCAGTTGCCCATAGAGGGAGAATGCAGGCGGTCAGAGGTGATTGCCAGGGGAACCTGATAGAGGTTACAGTCCTTCTCTACTTGAAGGCCCCCCCATACACCTTACAATCTTTCCATACAATTTCTGTACAATCAAATTTTGTTCTACCAAAACCATGTAATATGAGGAGCATTCTAAACCTTACAATCACTATGTATTCTATCAGGGAGGACCCAGCACTACATAGCAGTGATATATACCTTCCAATCACTATGTATTCTATCAGGGAGGACCCAGCACTACACAGTTGTTCGTAGATAAGGTGTATGGGGGGCTTTAGCCATACTTAGACAAAAAACTTTTAGTTTTGTTAAATCAATGTTTATTGAGTTTTACAGAGACATAAACATAGTATAGAGAACATCCACAATGCCTGGGCAGTCGCCCCAGACAAAAGGAACACAAAAAAAAAAAAAAAATACAGCACAATGGGGTATAAAACACAAGATAAGTGAGCAAACAACATAAGAAATCAAAAGAAAAAACAGTACATTTCCTCATCTTCACTGTTGTAGCACGATACTAGAAATCAGATCAGCCCCCACAGTGCAAGAAAAAGAGAAACCCTCCAAGGAGCCCCCCAATAAGGCAACGCCCCTGTGAGCGCCCCCCTCCCCCCCACATCACACTGTCTCAAAAAAAAAAACCCCAGCTAGCGTGGACCACCTAGCCTGCCTGGGCTAGGTTCATATAATAGGCAGTTTCTGTGAAAGTATCCCAGTACCTCCACGTCTTGAGGAACCGATCCTCCCTGTCCTGGAACTTAAGGGTCATTTGCTCCAAGTCACGCACCTTGGCCACATCCCGGAGCCAGTCTGAAATCGAGGGGGTTCTGTCAGTCCGCCACAGTGGAGGTATCAGTGCTTTCGCTGCATTTAATAGGTGTGGTACCACCGAGCGTTTGTACGAGGGGGCCCTATTTGCCGAGCAGTGGAGCAGCAGAGAGAGAGGGTCGTTGTCCACCGCTAGGCCCGATACCTTCCCAATCACTTCATGGACAGTATCCCAAAATAGGCGGAGCATCGGGCAGGTCCACCAAATATGTAAAATCGTCCCCCTCTCCCCACAGCCCCTCCAGCACACATCCGGGACCGTCGGGTAAACCGCCGCTAAGAAGGCCGGAGTCCTATACCACCGTAACAGCAGTTTATAATTAGACTCCTGCGTTCGCATGCAAATGCAGGAGGTATGTGCAAAAGAGAGGATCCCAGAGACCTGGTCCTCAGAAAAAGTGAGGCCCAAGTCCCCCTCCCATTCTCTAATGAACCGCGGCGGCCCCGGATGTGCTAGCCCAAGAAGCAGCGCGTAGAGCTGGGAGAGCATATGTGCTTTCAGGGCAGGGTCCATGCAAAGGGTCTCGAACTGCGTCAGCTGCTGGTCCGGTCGGAGTCGGGGCTTGATCCTCTGCAGGAACGAGCGTAGCTGATAGTACCTCCACTCATTGGCCGGGAATGTACCGCCTGCCTCCCGGAGAGAGCCAAGCGGGCAGGGTTCACCCTGGGGCATGAAGCAGGACATCGGGAGGCCCCCCCCCCCCCCCCCACCCCAAGTGCCAAAAAACGATCTATGTTCCCCTGGCTCAAACCAAGGGAAGCCGGCCAGGGGGGCCAAAAAACGTTTAGTTTGACGCACACATGGCTACTCACTAACAATACGTCAGTGTCTCCCTATAAAAGGTGAATTGACTGTATTGTGTGACATTATTTCTTGAGTATCTTTCAGTAAACACATCGTTTTTTTCATGTCCCTTTCTAGAGCGATGACCATGCGGTAGCCGTCATATGTCATCATATTATGATAATTGTCTATCATCGTCTTGAAGGTCAAGATAACCTCATATTATAACGTCTGAGTTGGTGCTCTTGTGAATAGGCTGGCACATTGTGTACATATATAAAAGTCTCAATCACACACATCCACACAGATAAGGGCACAAGCCATGTACAGTACACGTGTTTCAACACATCCTCTGTGACTCAAAAAGATCTTGAGATTATAAGAAAAAACTGCCAATTTCAGAAAACCACCTGTGATTATACAGCAAAAGCAGCATTATGTAAACCCCACGAGAAGAACAAGAGTCTTCCATGACGTATTTATACAACACGGGGAAATCTAAACACAATCGCAGAGATTGGTATATGTTCAATGTCCGCTTGCTGCCATTTACAGGCAACATTTACATTGGGTAGAGCATAGGGGTGGAAAAGATGAGGTCCAGCCTAGACGTGGCCAATAGTGATGGCTGAACTGTCCACATGGCCGGCTTCTCCCAGCGAACAGTATGGGTGTTCAAACCATTACCCAACCCCCCCCCCCCCCTGTTTGCCAGGGTTTATTATTCTTCCAACGGTCAGATTAGGCACAGAAAGACTGACTGGAGGAAGAAATCATCTTTAAAAAATTGGAAGTGACATCAAGTGCCGTATTCCGAATAAGGAATTGTGCGTTCCATGTCAGTGGCGTCACTTCTGTTTTTTCTTATGACCAGGTGGATAGACGCGAATGGACATGGCTGATGTTCAGCCATCACTATTGACCAACAATGTCCTATGTTGCAGCTAACCACTTGTAAAGCTAGCCACACATGGTTCGATTTTAGCATTCAATCAACGTTTTTCGATGAAAAAATCGTTCATTTGAAAATCATTGTGCTGCCCACATAGTACAATCGACGATCATTGATAGATTTTTGTCAAATCGTCGATTAAAACGTGATCGGAGAGGTTGGAAAATTTTGCTTGACTGTACAATCATCAAACTACATTCCTTGCAGCTTTTTTTTGGTCAATGATACTAGATTTGTGTGGCTACTTCCCTTTAACTTTCGATTGAAACTAAAATCTGAAGATTTTAGAAGATTGGATTACTTCGATGAACTTTTCAGTCGAAATTGAACAATAATCGTACTCCCCATGTGGTGTACATCGATTAAATTAAAATAAATTTTTTTGATCGAACTACTAAATCTAATCGAACATCGATTGAACACTAAATTGAACAATGTGTGGCTAGCTTTAGACATGACAGTTTTGGTTTGCTTTTTTATCTAGTGATCTAGACATACACCCTGCTTCTGTCTCTGGGAGAGACTGACTCCAGTGGAAATCTATAAAGATCAATTGTGCAGACACAAGAAGATGACATGGGACCCATTGCAGTAATGCAAGCACATTGATGATTTGAGAACCCTAGATTTTGTTAAGCAAAGATTTGCCAAGGGGAAAGGTGGGTTAAGGACATCATACACGTCACAATCTCACTGAAAAATAAACTTACATTTTTATCAAAAATCAGTTTTATCAAACCAGCTGAATCTTAATTACAGCTTCGTGTCATGGGGTGGCATCAATGCTCCTGGTCTACAAGTATGTCTGTCACAGTTGTAAAGAGTGAGCCTGCTTGCACTACATTGGATGAAAAATCATTGTGGGGGGCTATTGCTAAATCATTCCCATTGTCTCCATTTCTAAAACACAGACGCTATTTGACTTGGAAAAGCTGAGAGCTTGAGTTAACGCAGACAAGACAGCCCTGATCCTCAGACAAGATCAGCAGATAACTTCTGTACTTATACAACAGATTTAACATAATTCTTCCAATGGTATATTACACAGACCAAAAAGGGGCAAATCTGAGAAGTTCATTGTTGGGGATTTCATACACTTTAAGAACAACAAGAACATGACTTGGGGCAAGGCAGACTGAGGAAGTGGCCTCAATTAACCAGTCCATCCTTTAACCTAACCTAAAACAAAAATAAAGACATGACACCAAGTTCAAGTTTCAAGTGAATGTATTAAGGCCACAACTTACAATTAAACTGCTGCAAAGGTCCCTGACAGTGTCCTTAACAATGACCGAGCTCCAACGACCTGTAACCCCCAGCATCCTTTAGAGCTTGGTGGGTTCTAAATTTCCCCCTGACGCCTTCCAGACCGATCTCCCATCGGGTCATTGACCCTTACATGTGCTCAGGGTTAGGCCAAAAGGGACTGCCCCACCATGGGGACATCACCACACCAACCTTCACCTAGGACTACCACCAAGGACACTGCCAAGGCCCCGCCTGCTGTGACGTGTGACCTGTCGGAGAAAAACATTAGTGCAGGAATGTACCCATAGGCAGACAAATGGGAATGGAGTAACACCTAGTTCTAGATCTTTCCCTTCCGTTGCCGCTTTTTGATTTTAATGGGGCTCCGCCCATGTCGGCGAGCCCCTTCCACCCAGCCTGCCCCAGTCAAGTGCCCTTCTCTTACGGGCACTCGGCTGCCAAGAACAATATTCATGTCACATGGTATTTCCATATAAAGGAATTGAGCTATGTTCAGAGTATCCTGCATATGTTTCTTTCTTTTAAAAGCAGAATCTGTAACTGCTGATGTGAAGCAGATCTGAACAGTTTGACAGCTGGGATTTAACTGCAAACGTTACAGGGGGTGGCACAGACTGTGTGCTTTATTGGAGGTTGAATGAGACCTAAGTAAGCTTATCCTTTAAACCTGGCGTACTAACATTTTTCTTTTGGCTTATAAGCTCCTTTTTATATGACAAAAGTAAAATTGATCTACCAACAAATAAAATGGTTAACATTCAATAATCAATATAAATACTGAATATACTTTAGATTTAATATATATATATATAAATAGGCATGTACACTTCTGCCTATAAAATTATCCTTGTGTAAATTAAGACAAGAAAAAAAAGCAGGGCTCCGCGATCTACTGCTTTTGCGATCTACTGCTTTTGCGATCTACTGGTAGATCCTGAACTACCTTTTGAGCACCCTAAGACTATTGTGCGTTGAGGCACCCATACTTGTGTTGGATTGTTATGCGTTGATGTCAACACGGAGCTCAGCATTGACCTTAACGCAATGCAACCCAATGCATCCCTACAGCACATGTGGAAAGTGCCCTTTGAATAGCAATTTTAATATCGTTAAAGCAGCTAGGGCAAAAAGGGTCAACTTAAGACACTTTCACACTAGAGCTGCGCTTGTGTTTCTGTGAATGTTCAATGCCGGACGTTACTGAAAACAACCAGAAGCATGCATTTTTGCAGGCGCAGCGCAAGTATCTCCCATACACTTGAATGCGTTGTTTTTTCTGGGGTTAGCAGCCGCGATTGCATTGCCATTTCTGCATCCGTTATCGGCAAAAAACACAACTGCAAGCACTGTGAAGCTAGTGTGAAAGAGCCCTTAGTGGGTTATTATTGTTACAGCACTTAGGGTATGTATATAAGTACCCTGCTTATCCTGAAGCCAACCTAATTTTACAGGTCTGCTGTCTTTTAACACTTGATGTGATATTACATTTGGTAAATAAGGTGGTGACACCATAGGTGCAGGTAAAATAATTCCTTTATTAATATCGTTGCTGGTAAGTTGATACCATTATTTTGTTTCTCAATATGACTTAGAGTAAAGCATCCTTGGTCATCTATTCTGCAGTACCATGTGTCACTTGGTCATCTATTCTGCAGTATCAGCTGCCATTTTGTGGAAAAGCACTGAGCAGATCCCTCGTTTCCTTGACCTTGGCTACATATGACATGATCCAAAGGGAGGGATATAGGATTGTTCTGCTAATCCCAATTGGGAATGACATGCTAAAGGTACTTTCTATTTTTACAGGTTGCTCTGCTACTTTAAGGCCTGGTTCACACCTCTCCAAGCATAAGCTTGTGAACAACACGTGTTCAAAAAGTCCACATTATAGCAGATGGGCCTAAAGCAGATGGTGTGAAGCAGGTCTAAACATGAATTCCTTCTAGAAATTTCATGCAGTGAAGGTATCACACAGTGCAATGCTTGTTTTTGAGACCAAGAGAATGCAAGTATCACTGTTACCCTCCCAATCCCTTGGTCCATCGGATTCCAGCATCCTCTATATCTATTTGTGTTGCTCATTCCAGGGCCAGTAAACACACCCCAGTGCATTAAAAAAAATGTCTGCATAAATTGTATAGTTCTATACAGGGTTTTTTTTCTGGCGGAACGGCGTTCCACCACCTATTTTTCTCCCCCCTTCTCCTCCTCCCTGTGACAGGCAGCAGAATCTGTGCTTCTCTGACAGATACTGCTCTCTGTAGCTCCTCCCACAGATACATCATCCCTAGCCAATCAAAACGCAGGACAGGACACACCCTCTCCTCTCCAGTGCTGTAGAATCTAAGCTAAATAAACCTGTGTGACAGTGTAATTTTTAACATTCATAGCACGGAAACAATTCATAGAATAATCATGAAACTTTCAGGGTCAGTAATGCTCACCTACTACTACTTAGAACCTAGAACCTTGACATTTTGGGGGTAACCAGTTAACCCCTGGGACTACATCCATGCAAATTTTCAGGTCCCTAAGCAGAATTCTTCCTACTAAAAAGCCCCCTATCACATATTGCTTGGATGTAGTCTCATTTTTCCATTGGGACCCCCTCCGTATTGCTTGGAGGGAGGTCCTGACGGAGCACATTCACTTACCTGCTCGGTGGCTGCTGTGTTCTCACAGCACTAACCCATTCAGCTGATGCAGGGCTGAACATAGTGGAGTACGTTGAACCTCTGCATTGGCAGATGTCTGAACACAGCATCCGCCAAGCAGATGAAGTCTATGTGGTCCACAGCCCGTCAGAGCCCTGGTCCACGGGCTGGTGAAGGCTTGATGAGTTCCACCACCTTTTCCCTGAGAAAGAAAAGGTTCTATAGAAGAAAAGTGAGAATTGGTATTTAGACCCCTGTACACTAAAATTGAGAATTTGAGCAAAAAGTTGGCAGCAGTCCGGAAAGCACCTTCAACACAACATCCACCACCCCCCACCCCACCACGCCTTCCGTCTCATACAATGTGCAGGTGCTCGTGAGGCGTTTACAAAATGCCCCCATTCTGTCAGTATCAGGATTCATTGCTTTTCAGACATCCAGACACAGGAAATGTGTGAATGACCCCTTATTCTTCAGTCTGAGGCTGGCCCAACTGCAATCAATCCAAACAACATGAACACAACCAACAACCACATACTTCGAGGGGATCCACACTGTGACTTTACTCACTCCATCTGCTTTTACATTATTTAGAATAAACCTATTTCCTCCCATAATATTCACCAGAAATAATCAGGAAGCAGAAATGTCACTGAAACAAAGCCGTGATAACCAAGCAGAACATATTTGTTCAGGTTTGAAAAGGCCGATTGTGAAATGTGTACCTGGTTGCCTGGCTCGGAGGTGCCAATTTCCTCACTTTTCTCAGATATAGATAATGAATGTGGTTTCTTTATATCTCATGTTTAGTGAGAATGACCTTCCAAATAAGTAAAAAGAAGACCTGACGCTAAGAAGGGTAAGTGGACCTAAACCCGAAGAATGAACTTTTTATTGGTTTTTAACTTGTTTTATTGGTTTTGGTCTACTAAATTCAGTATTTTTTAAAGAGTTTGTAATATCTATTCGATAAGTGAAACAAAAAATACCTGGTAATTTGCCAGACACCTTTCCAGGTGATAACTTTGTGGGCTCTTCACCTTTGCTGACTGTTATCAATGTCAAATACCCCAGTTGTTCCCCCACACACTACAGAACTAAAGTCCTTAAGAATGATCATTCCCAACAACAATTATCTAACATGAGTGCTTTGGAAAAGAAGAAACCTCTATTTACTGATAAAAAACAGACCAAATTGGGAAATGTAGACCACCCCAAAAAACACACAAGTCATTGCGGCACCCCAAAAGCATAAATAGATAAACCATTGAAACAGACAATAGAACCAGGGATTTTATGGCACAGAAATAAAAAATACATGGCTTCAAAAAGAAATTATTTTATATTAACCTCCCTAGCGGTTGAGACGAGTCCAGCTTGTCCAGTGCTGACATGCTGAAAGTG
>CM070041.1:19044733-19061764 GCA_036250615.1 Ptychadena robeensis
GCAGAGGACAGTGAGGAAGACCACCCTACATATGGGTTGAGTACCAAACACCATCTCCTGTTACTTATCTGAGGAGCTCGCTAAAAAAGTTATGTGCACCCCTGGCTATAGGTATCATTATAGCATGAATAAGTCAGAGCATGTTTGTATTATTTTCTGTTTTAGGTTCAGAATAATTCAATCTGTTTTTTATGTTATTTCTTATGTGGGGAAAATACATATTTCTGATCCTCTCCTGATGACACATCCCAAACAGGGATACAGCAATAGAAGCCACCAAGTCTCTCGTTCCCATCTTCCCCTTTTCCCTCTGTTAATACATTCATTACATTTTGTATATTTTCATAGCAGCTCATCATTTTGCTTTCTTTGACATTGTGCCAGATTGTATAACAAATACATTCCATGGAATTACAAAAGGTTGGAAACAGACGGGAGGCGGCGCAGAGTAGTTCCATCCTCCCGGAGGCCTGTTCATTGTTCCTACAGAGGGCTGAGAGGCAGCAAAATGTTTCTTTAACCCCAACACCGTACAATGCAGGCTTTCACTAGGCATGGTGCTCACAGGCATCTGTAGGTAGTCATCCTTTGTAAAGCTTAGTGTACTGTGGCTTTTGGCATTTTATGATAGACACCTATGTCACATATTTAGGACCAGCAAATGTATCTTAAGATGGTGGTTGCCAAACATTCCATGCAGGGCCCCTCTTTTCTACATAGGAACATTATCAAGCCCCTCACCCCCATTCAAACTACACAGGTTCAGATTGAGGGCCCTTATATAGAGACAAACACACACAGACACACACATTACATGCACTCTACTTACTGTCTGCAGATAGTTCCTCCATGGTTGGCTTCCTGTTTGTCAATCCCTTAGCCCCCTAGCTGCGCCCACCTGGAATACCTTCGCGCCCCTTCCAGTGGGGCCCGCCCCTCAGATTGGGAACCACTGGCTTGAGGGAACCCGTACTATGATTGTGCTGGGCAAGTCAACACACTCACTCAAAGAATTCCTAAAGTTGTTCCCAAAATTGCAGAGGACAACTTGTCCTTTATGTTTCTTGTTGGTGCCTGCCCCTGGTGATCTGATGCCTGGCATGTTAATGATTTCAGCGAGGTGCACAAAACAAATCCACATAATTGAAGCAGAAGGAGGGAGATTCTTTCACTGCAGATCCTCAGATACACTTTTCTCTTCAGCAAGGAGTGACCTGTGCACAGCATTGGAGAGGAATTGGAGCAGATGATGGAGGACCCTAGTTGAACTATCCAGCTATAAATCTGTGGGTACAGAAATTGTTATTATTTTGAAAGTACTGCGTTCCCATTGATTTTCACCTATTTAAGTTCAGGTTAACATCAACCATTGCCCACTGGTCAAAAAGAAATGTTTTCGATTCTTCCTTATGTCAATGCTGGGTGTCTAGAGGTTACCCTATGGGAGAATGAGGATTAAGTATTTCCAAACCCAGATATATTGAAAAGGCTTTTACAAGGTCACGTGCAATCCCTCAACTGGGTTTAGAAATAAGCAAGCCACTTCCCGTACAACCCTTCCATCTGATCTCTACCCCAGTATAAAAGACACCATTTTTTTTTAGTGGCCCCACAAATATCTGCTGAGCCCACTACCTTAATCCACTAATACAGTTTCCTGTGAGAGAGTAGTTGTACTAAAAATGTTCTGAAATTAGTTGGATTAAGTGGAAGAAGCAGTTTAATCAGTCCATCCGATGACAAGATGGTAAGAAGCTAGATTAGCTCACCAATGTTCTGCTTCTCTGTTCACTGGCCATTCACAGGCTTGGACCCTAGTGGGTTGGGTTGAATGCAGTTGGGCATCAGATTGAGAAGATTAACCCTCTGGGTGTTACGGGCTTTTCGTGCCATTTTTTATGCACGAAAAGCCGTTTCTCCCACAGTCACGGCGGAGTACACTGTACACGGGCATGATTGCCGGCTCTCTGCCCAGCCCTCTACACATTGTCGGTGTCAAATAGACGCTGGCGTTGTGTGAGGAGGAGAGCGGCGCCACCTCCATTAACATGGAGGTCTATGGCGCCGCCCCCCTCACCTTCCGCGTCACAGAGGGCGCCGAAGACACGGGACCGGGAGGGCTCCGTGTGCCTCCGGCTCATCCACAGAGCCGCAGGCACACGGAGGGGCGCCGTTTATGCCCGATCCTGGCACGGGCACAGTTTGATCAGCGATCAAACTGAGCCGGAACTGAGTTCGGGCATAGCGCCCAGGAGGTTAAGGAGGGGTTTCCACATCCGTCGGGACTCCCTCCGCTCAACCGTATTGCTTGGCGGGAGGTCCCAATAGAGTGCATTCACTTACCTGCTCTGCGGTGTTCTCACAGCATTGAGCCCTTCCGCCGATGCAGGGCTAAATGGAGTGGAGTACGTTGAACCTCTGCATGCATGCTGTGCTCAGACATCCGCCGAGCAGGTAAAGTCTATGCTCTTAGTGGAGGGGGTCCCGACGGATGTGGAAACATATTTCTGCAAAATTTACATTGTCGTTTGCAAGGTCGTTTTCTGGTCTTTTAAGTGACAGAATATGACATTGTAGTACGTTTTTTTCTGTCTTTTTTTAACGCCTTCTGTTGCACTCATCGACTTCAATGGTGAATCTCTGAAAGCGACTTCAGCACTTTGCAAAGCTTTTTTCGACCATTGTAGTCCCTCCTGTGGCTGCTTGAAGGCTCACCCCTCCCCCTGGTCGTTTTTCAGGCTTTAAGGCTAGAGTACATTGTATAAAAACGCCTTTGCTTTAAAGCGCCATTAACGCTTTCTGCCACTGGAGGGCTTCTTGCAAGCATTAAACGTGTTGTTCAAATAACGACAATGTAAATTTAGCCTAAGTAATTGCAGGTGATTATTGCTATATATATAATTGCTATATTGCTATATAATAATAATAATTTAGTTATTCATTTGATCATCTCTTTCTGTATTTAATGAGACCACATCTCATATGCAACACATGCAATGAGAAAAGAAGAATTTTCCTTTGTGTGATTTTGAGCAAAGAACTATAAATTGCCTTTTTTGGGGTCACATTTAGGGGTTTCTTCACAGCTCAAGGTGATGACATTACCAAATATCTGTATTGGTGGCCCATACCTTGACCAAACTCCCTCTGAATTGCCAACAGTCATAGGATTGTTCACAGCAGTGGTTCCCAACCTGTGGATTGGGATCCCCTTGAGGGTTGAACGACCACGTCACAGGGGTCGCCAAGTTCACTGAAAGCATCAGAGCTGCTGCTAACAAGACACAGCACTGATGCCCTCAAGCACGGCTTACCTTAGGAAAGATGAGGTGTAAAGCCTGCCATACACCCACCGAGTGGGTGCCGACAGAGCTGTTCAGATCAGTTCGGAATAGCAGCGTGATAACGTCATCACGCTGCTATTCCGAGCTGGAAGCATCGGTGGGCACCCTTTGTGTGCCGGCCATTACCTTTAATGAAGACGCCGGTCTTCATTGAAGTTAATGGCTGGCATCGGCCAGAGAACATCGGACATGTCTGTTCTCTGGCCGGCCGAGCTGTGGGGCGACAGGGATCTGTCGCCCCATGTGGGGACCCCCGATCAGCGGCCGATTTTGCGGCCGACAGACAGCTGATCGGTGTGTGTATGGCAGGCTTAACTCCCCCTCCTAAAATAAATAGGTAGGGACATTACACTTGCCTTATGGAAATCCACATTGTCACTTCCGGGGGTCACAGATCTAAAAAGGTCTAGAACTACTGGTCTACAGCACACTGAAGAGGTTTTAAATGAAACTCCCACACATAGGAGCTAGGGTTATATCTATTGCAAAAACATACTTGTTGTACCACAAGTTAGTAATGTCACACAAGACACAAATGAAACAAAATGTTAAAGAAAAGAACAAATAGGACAACGATGACAACGATCCATATATTGTGCTGTGTGATCTGTTCAACCTATGCCCTGTCTGTCCTTGCTGTAGGTGATATAGGGGTTCTATGCCATACAGCTAAAGTTTGCTTTTTCTATGAGAACAAAGGGTTCCATTGTCCAATTGGTAGAGAAATTAATGTAAACAACACATCAACCAAAGAAAACCACCAACTGTACATAAAGAATGCGTTGTGACACCAGATCCAGAATTCCAGTTCAATAGTTGAATGTACACCGGCTGTTCCAAAATACACAGGGCCGTGGTAACTAAACACAGGAGAGGAGCAAAGAGCAGTGATATTAAACATGGAGCTGGCAGGACTGAAAGAGCTCTTATCGCCCGGTGATCTCTCACATACCGCAAACCAGTCCTGTACACACTACAGTTATATAAGCCAACCCCATTCACATTTCACATTCAATAATAATTAACAGGATATTTGTTTCCAGTCCAACTCAGAAAACACAGAAAGAATATCTAAACCTTCTCTACCACTCTCACATTGCAGGGGTTTAATGTGTATAAATAAACCCCTTAAAGCTTAGAAGACTTGCCTGGTCAACTTTCTTGGTCCACCAGTGGCAAGTTGCTCAGTGAAGTCCAATGCAAGGACAGCATGAAAAGCTCCAACACACCATGGTCCTGCACAGGGCCACTGTCAGATCAACTGGACTGGTCTGCTGGCCGATTCTGTGTTTCTGGCAACTGTGTTCCCCATCCTCCACGCTGGCTTCTGACAGCAGCATCTGCGTATCTGCCCCTTACCCAAATAGGGGAAAGATCTAAAACACCCCCCCCCCCCCCCCTCCGATGTGTGAGAAAGTATACGGTGTGCTCTTTACTTTGATGGCAAGTATTCACTAGGGACATCTGTTGGCTAAAGTTGATATTGTAGATTGAATTGAAATTAAATTTAAATTAACATAATAAATAGCTGTACAAACAACCTCATTTTATCATAGACTACTCTAAAAGTAAAATATTTTAGATTGCCAGAATTCTTTCAGTTTATTTTTAGATGTATACAATTTATATCAGTTAGATAACTATGAAAGGCTTCAGTTAGGGGCGTCAAATTGGGAATGTAAATTACTAATAAAAAAAAGATTGGACTTATAAGGGTGTTGGAGATCTGGGGGTTGAAAGTCAGAGTAGGCATATGTGTAAAGCAGGGTACAGACATAAAGATATGGGTCAAATCATGGCCATCTATCTGACCCATATAATCTGCCCCTATAGCTGTTTTTAAGCGGGACAAATCAATCCCGCTCTAAAACAGCCTTATCGGACATGACCGTTAGTACGGCGATGTCCGATGCTTTGCCTGGGTCTCCAGGCAAAGCTCGGCTGAGGAGGAGGAGCCGGTGAGTGACAGTTCTGCTCTCCCCGGCTGCTCCGATATCTGACAGCAGCATGATGACGTCATCACACTGCTGCAGGGTACATCGGACGGCTCGAACATCGAGCTGTCTGTACCCTGCTTAAGTGTAAAATCTGACTGAGACTGAGAAAAGCGCTGTTTGACTACTGAGGTATGAGATCAAACGGTGATGTACTGTGAGAGTTACTTTTGACCCAAAGCCAGCTGTGGATGGAGATAGATAATTGAAGAATCAATCAGGAGCTGGGAGATAGATCAACAATGCAGGAAGCTGACGCAGGGGACAGTGAGGGAGCTAATGAGGATGAGGAAGTAGCTCACTAAAAAGTTATGTGCATCCGCTGGAGCCCTCAGAATGGGGCGAGGGGGGCTTAAAGGAGTAGTGGTAAGCATCCTCTGGAGTCCTAAGTCCTAAATATTCTAATTAGGAGCACTTATGTGGCCCATGAACCCCGATAGGTTGGGGGACTGGTCGAAAGACTACAGCACACCATGTTCAGCAGAGGCCTAACTCTATAGGGTTATTTAACCTTCCTGAGAAAAAAAGCTGTAAAAGCAAAAAATAAGATGCTTTTATTGTATACACATATTGATGGCGTTGCAATTAAATGATTCATTTAACTGAACCTGTTGCTTTGGCCTGCAAGTCATTGACTCTAATTCTAATACCCTGGGGGTCCTCAGAATTGTGACCCTATAAACTCCCCTATACACATCTAGATTTTCCTTTCGATCAACTTAATCTGTGATTGATTGCAATGTATGCCAACTGTAGTAACAGATTTTTGATCGATTTTTTTGGGATCGACTGAAAGCATGATTGAATTAAGGTTAAATTTCAATACAACTGATTTAAAATTTCCAGCATGTCCAATCATTTTACCAATTTTAATCATTTTAAGGCGATCTAACCATGTGTGCTGCCATAGATTTTCAATCAATCAACAAAAGAAATTGATTGAAGTAACTTGATTGAACGAAAAATCTAGATGTGTATGGGGGCCTTAAGGCTCATTGGTGAGTGGGAATTTTTTGAATTTCTCTGCATGTTTTCCTACCATATTATTCATTCTCTGTCAAGGTAACTTGAAATTGCTGTAAGTTTTTCTTATACTCTGCTTATCTAAACTTCCCAGACATGTTTGCTTATGGCTTTATTTTTAGACAAGTGGCGTCAAGGATTGTAGTTTTATGTAGATCCCGCTGTTCCATTTACAGAAGCAGAAGGCGATGGACGTTCTTTTAATACATTCGTCACAATTGCATGGCTAAAGGGGAGGGTTTTCCTTAATATTGATCTGGAAAAATCTTCACCCAAAAATCTTAAAGCCGATCATACAGCTTTCAATCAATCAATTTCAAAAACTATTATTTCCTTTAGATCTATCAACAACTATGTAGTGCCGGGTCCTCCCTGATAGAATACATAATGATTGAAAGGCTTAGAAAGATCCTGATATTACATGGTTCTGGTAGAAGAATAGTTGATTGTACAGAAGTTGTATGGGAAGATTGTAAGGCGTATGGTGTCATCCTTAAGTTGATGTCATCATGAATGCTGCTGCTAGACTCATTTACTCCTCTAACCGCTCCTCATCTGCTGCTCCGCTTTGCAAATCTCTTCACTGGCTTCCAATTGTCCATAGAATCAAACTCAAAGTTCTGTGCCTTGCTTTTATATAACTCCTCACCTCCTGTCCTCCTTAAATCTCCAAATTGGTACATAAATATACCCCTAACTGCCCCCTCCGCTCCTTCAGTGACCTACTTATGACATCCACACTTATAACATCACCACATGTGCAGCTTCAAGACTTCTCTAGGGCTGCTTCTACACTCTGGAACTCTCTCCCTCATCCTATTAGACTTGCTCATACTTTAAATACCTTTTAAAAAGCCCTGAAAACCAGACCTGTCAAGCCTCCGGTTTGGCAGGGAAAGGCACGTTTTTTGTGGCTTTTTCCCGGCCAAACGGGAGCTTGACAGTTCTGGTCAGGGCTCAGGAATCAGATTTTTCCTGGATTCTGAAATCGAGCTGATTTAGCAGGAAGGGCATTACTCTCCTGCTTTGTTCCCGTCCCCCGCCTTCAGCACAGCGATGTGGCCCTTAGCAGGGAGAGTCTCTCTGTCCCTGCTAGATCCAGCCCAAAGCCGCCATAAGCCGGACGTGGACTCTTGACTCACTTCCAGTACGTGAATGCGGAAGAAACCCCGATCCTTACCGGAAGTGACATCACTGACGCACTTCCTGTACGTCCCCCCGTTTTTTTTTAAGTGCCGCCACCTTGCCAGGTATGCTGAAACCCTCCTCGTCAGTCCTGCCACCATCTTCTCACTCCTAACATCACCACTATGCCCGTCCCCCCCCCCACCTATTGTATACTCTGTTCCCCAACCTATTAGATTAAGAGCCCGATTGGGCAGGGTCCTCTACTTCTTCTGTGTCATAACCTGTAGCTTTGTTATATTATGTTTCATAATCTCCAGCTGATCCTTTATAGTATGCCCCTTGGACCTTGAGCAGGAGAGGATGGAGCTATAATATACATGGAAAAATGTTATACTAGGGAATTGACTCTTCCTTGGGTAGTCAAATTATTTTTTTCTGTAAATCAATGTCATGGTATGTAATTTGTAAATGTGACTGTAAATCTTCAAACACAAGGTAGGGCTGATAGCTTAATGTATACCTTTTTACAACTGGTGTGTCTAGCTATAGATCTCAATTAGACATATCAACATTCCACCATTGTATGAATGACATTGATGCTGTATTCATTGTATATGTAGAGCATGAACTATATGTATGAAGCATCTGCACCACCTTTTATTATTTTTATCATTTATTTATATAGCACCAACATCTTACGCAGCGCTGTACAATACATTAGAGTGGAGATACAAAAACAAGATAATACACAGGTACAGGTTATGACATAGGATGAGTAGAGGACAGGCTTACAATCTAAACCACCTATGAGCTACATAACCTTTATTAACTCCCATCATAATTATTTGCCCATATACTTCTGATATAATTAGCAATTTGGAACAAGACATTTTTCAGGGGCTTACAATTACTTTGTAGCCATACCAAGTTTGTTTTCCACCCTATCCAAGAGGTGTGCTACTCCAGGCCTGGACACATTCCTGCCTTTTTAGAGTATTTCAAGATTAACATTATCTGTTGTAGATGAGCAGGTTGTTTGCAATGAGTAAAATGTTTACCTAAAACAAGTTTGTCCAGTGGGACAAAACAGAATAAACCAGCATTATTATCTTTCTGTACAATGGTTTTCATGTGTTTCTATTGCCTTTAAATGTGGGTAGGGTTGGTGTTGTATTATTTAAGCATGCATATATCCACACGGGAGAGCTCCACATCCCTTTAACCTCCCTAGAGATCAGGGAGCAGTATGGCATCGCTGCAGAGTATTCCCAAATTTTCAATGGCTTGAATTTCCCGCCCTCCCCCGCCCCTGTCCACATTGAATACATGGGCTGGGAACCTGACACCCCTCCATTATAATGGAGTTCTAAGTGATTCTCTAAATTTTTCCAATACCCGCTCCAGTAGCAGTGGAGATGAACCCAAACTGCAGACAAACTGGGTTCGCCTCAACCAGTAAGAAGCTTAATGAACATACCTACCTGGTGTTTCTTTCAGTGCCGACCCATGAAATCCCCCTACCGAGCAGTGGATCATTCTTCTTTCCCCTGATGACTTCTGACCCATATATCAGTAGCCTACGTTGGGACCTCTTGTCAAGTCATGACATTTCACAAAACTTGGGAAGGGATGTCATGAAGGCAATTACATAACCCTTCCTAAAGTTAGGCATAAACTGGTTGACTTTTGCATGATCGATCTTCAATTCGATAGACTTGTGTTATTTGAATATCGATTGGTCAGTCTAACATTGATTGTCACACCACACACTTAGATCTGTGAGCATGATCAGATACTTGTACGATTGACTGAAATATACCAACATATACCAACATATCTAATCACGGCTCGATCAAATTTTTGATCAATATTGATCACTTTTGGTTGATCATACCATGTGTCCGGGAAATGATCTCCCCTCATCGATTGATTCCCGATCCAATTATTCCCGGCGATAGTTGAATTGGCGATCGATAATTTTGGAATCAATGGTACTCCACCTTGGGAATCCGATTTGTTTGTTTTGGACATTAACCAATCTCTAACATGGCTGATTCCACAAAATCCATCGATCGGAAAGGCTGCTGCATAGGGAGCTATGGGTCCACTAACGTACTTTGATTGCCAGACGATCTATAAAAAAAAACGAGATGTCGGTTCAATGTCTGATACGATTTTTAGTCGATTTCTATTTTGTTTGGTCGATCGTTCAGGGTGGGCAACACTCGATAGATCACCGATCAATCGTCATGAACGCATGGTGATTGATTAGGAAAAATCGGGTTATAAATCGACGCATGTATGGCTACCTTTAAAACGATTGATTTATTGGTCAATTAAACAGAAATATCGAAATGTGTATGCACCTTGCACCCTGAGCAGATATAAAAGTGCCATGGCTCAACATCATCTGAGGAGCAGAACAATTCAAGAAAATAAAGACTGGAAATTTATTTTTTATTTTAGCCTATGTGTGTTTTAGGGTAATTTGCCTTAAATTATTATTGTGGAGTATACGTTTGCTTTAAGGGAGACTCAGTCTTTTTTCCTAATTGCTTTCTCATACAAGTCAATGTGAATTTAGAAGAAGAAAGAAAGAAACTCAATTATCTTGGAGCACTTCTTGAAAAATTCTAAGGGACCTATTTTGATGTCCATTAAGTGATCTCCTCCCTCACACAGGAAGGAGACCTTTTTGTCTTCTGGGGACAGTTTGGCTAGAAGAGTTAACTTGGGCTGAGTTTTATTCATCATGAGCCCGAGTTAACTATGGAAAAACTTACCTGTCCGCCGGATTCCCCTGACAGATTACCCTGCTGGGTCTGCCCACAATCGTGTCACCAGTGGCACAAGGGGGGGGTAGGCATCGCCATAGACCTCCATGTAAATGGTGGGGCGTCGCCTTTCCCCAGCATAACTTTGGTGTCTCCAGTGACGCCGGAGTTATGCACAGGACCTCTGGGTGGGTAGGAAATCGCAGCAGAGCATGTTGTTGTCCGTAGCCCGGTTTTAAACCGCCCAGGAGGTTAAGCTAGGCATACACAGTTCGATTTTAGCACAAACGATCTTCAATTTTAAATCTTGATCTTTTCTTTGAACATTGAACTTAATTGTATTCAAAGTAGTATCACATGGAAGGTTTGATCAGAATACAACTAAATTCAGTTTAGATAAAACACAGGAACGAGTCATATATAGATGTGTTCATTAAATACAATCGACCGACCAATTTCTCATGGTATCAGATACAAATCTATCAATATAGCAAGAAAATCCATCATACTTGTAGGATCGACTGAAAATTACCAACATATCCGATCACTGGGCAATGGGCAATGGGCGAAGATCGGCCCCGTCTGTTTGGGAACAGGCGGATCATACTTTTTGTAAGTCCGACTTCCGCCTGTTCATGGCGAACTGATCATCTAATTTGGTGAAAATACCATAAGTGAAGTCACTTCCAGTATTTGTGATACAGAACTGTGCGGTCCAAATACCAGAAGTTACATCACGGACGTCACTTCTGGTATTTTTACCGTATTAGAGACCAGAGTCTCTAGTGAGGATCCCTGTGTGCCTGATCCAGCCAGGGAAAGAATACTCACACTTCTTCTGAGAAAATAGAATAAAAAGAATAAAATAGAACATGTCTGCGGACTGTCTGCCACGTCAACACTGCAGCCATCTCTACCATCACTGCTTGATCTAATTTTGTTCACTCTGGATCAATTCGACCGATTAACCTAAAAATCTATTTTAAAAACCTGAAAACGATCGTCAATCAACTGGAAAAATCGAACCTTGTATGGCCACCTTAAAGCTGACCTACCACCAGGAATCGATGTTTTCATGAATGGCACTAGAAGTGCCAATAATAGGGAGGAATGCAGTGAAAAATCCCAAAAACTTACCTGTAATGACCAATTTAGGAATATAATCCGGCAGCTCTCCTCACTTCCTGGTTCATGGTCAGCAGAGCAAGGCAGGACGTCACAGGAAGCTTTGATTTTTCAGTGAACTGCTTTGAAAATTCCCATAGAAGATCACTGAACGCCCCCAGTGGCCACCTGCGATATTGCACCCCCATGTGTTTCATGTGTTGGCTCCACAAACCAGAAAGTGATGGGAGCTGTGTGGTAATCTTGTTAAATTGCTCATTACAGGAAAGTTTTTGAGTTTTTTTTACTGCATTCCTCCCTATTATTGGCACTTCTAGTGCCATTCATGAAAACATAGATTTCTGGTGGTAGGTCCACTTTAAGTGCTTACTGACTGCTAGAGATGGTCACATTTTTTCAACAATTCGACTCATCGGCCACTGAGCATGGTATCATCACCAAACTTGCTGGAGATGTAGAGAAGGGTTAGCGGTACACTACCCCAAAAAAGTTTTTCTCAATAACACAAATAGTTTGTGCAAAAATTAAGTTCAAAGTCAAGTCAAAATTTTGAAAATCGGAACTTCGACTTAACTTTGAACTTAATTTTTGCGAAAACTTCATGAGCTAGAGCAAAGCTTATTTTTTTCAAATGTTCCTACAGCCCTTCTCTACATCTCCAGCAAGTTTGGTGATGATACCATGCTCAGGGGCTTTGCAATCAGCTCACAAAATCAGCTAGTCGAAAAATTCGACCATCTCTACTGACTACTTTTCATGACCTGAACTAACCTTCTATGACTAGAAAAATATATCCCGTGTCTCTCCAGCTCCAACCTGATAGGTCAGGAGATATCTGCTAAGTACAACAGCCACCTCCATGACACATCCACCAATGCGTGAAAGAAAACTCATTGTCTTTACAAGACTCTAGAAACATTCAGACTTCCAAAACTCAAAGTACATTTTCTCTTTGTGCTGTTGTGTTTTTTGTTTTTTCTTCAACTACAGGTTTCCAACAAAAGAAACAGTTTGTATTCTGAAAAATTCAGATGATTAAAATGACCTTTTGTATCACCATGGAGACTGGGACTTTTTGTGAGTAGAGATTAAATGTGCTGCATATACAGAGCAAAGGGAACAAACATTGTGTATGTCACGGGGAATAACGCTGAACGGCAGCACATTGCCTAGGCAGGCATACACATGCGATGGGCTACATTGAACATTGGTTGACTGCAACAAGCCCTTGGCACTTTCACGGTGTGTGTTTATCTTCATGTAAAATTAAAAGTTTTCAGGATACTGAAGTTATTTAAATAAGTTATTTGAGTTTGAAAGCTCTCATAGTATACAAACATATCTATGTAAAAAATCCTAAAATTGTTTATATTATAAAGTAGTAGGCGTTGCAAAGTATCTCTTTATCACAAATCGACCTGGGTATCTTGGTTGATTGGGCAACTACATACATCACAGATGGTTAGGCATTGACACTACAAAGAGGTCCAGTGTACATACAGTAAGGCAGAAAAATATTTTGTCAGCCACCAATTGTGCAAGTTCTCCAACTTAAAAAGATAAGAGAGTGTAATTCATCATAGGTTGTAAGTGTCCTATCTGGCTACTAGGACACCAGGCTGGAAGGTGGAGTGAAGTCCAGTGGCAAGGGCCGCAGTAGTGAGATAACAGGCAGAGAGTCAAAGCGGGCTGCAAGCAGAGTAGTGAGACAGTCCGGGTCGGCAGCGGTTGTCGTTCGTATAAACAGAGAAGGCAGAACAACGGTCGGTAGGTAGTTCAGGGTCGGCAGCTGGAGTTCAGTAGTCTACTACTACAGAGAGGATGCAGAAGATGAAGATAGATCAGAGTTCAAAAGCACAAAAATCATCAAGGACCTGGTGCAGGCAGCTGGATATAAATAGAGGAAGTAGCAGGTGCAGGAAATCAGGGAAATTAGCAGGCAAGGCTGGAGCAATGGAGATGAATGAGTTAATACCAAGGAAAGTCCAGGAGGGCAGACAGCCTAGTGGGCGAGGCTATTGCCCAGAATGCTGCTGGTCACAGGTTCGAGACATAACATAGGTACACCTCAACTATGAGAGACAGAATAGGGGAAAGAATCCAGGAATTCACATTTCTGATTTTTAAAGAATTTATTTGCAAATGAGGGTGGGAAATAAGTATTTGGTCACTATAAAAGTTAATCTCAATACTTTGTTATACAAATATATGACGTTATATATATGATGAGGTCAGACGTTTTACATAATTCTTCACAAGGTTGTCACACACTGTTGCTGGTATCTTGTCCCATTCCTTCATGCAGATCTCCACTAGAGCACTGATGTTTTGGGGCTGTCGCTGGGCAACACGGACTTTCAACTCCCTCCAAAGGTTTTCTATGGGGTTGAGATTTGAAAACTGGCTAGGCCACTCCAGGACCTTAAAATGCTTTTTACAAAGCCACTCCTTCATTGCCAGGGTGGTGTGTTTGGGATCATTGTCATGCTGAAAGACCCAGCCACATTTTATCTTCAATACCCTTGCTGATGGAAGGATGTTTTCACTCAAAATCTCATGATACATGGCCTCATTTATTCTTTCCTTTACACGGATCAGTTGTCCTGGTCCCTTTGCAGAAAAACAGCCCCAAAGCATGATGTTTCCACTTCAATGCTTCACAGTAGATATGGTGTTCTTTAGTTACAACTCAGCATTCTTTCTCTTCCAAACATGACGTGTTGTGTTTTTACCAAAAAGTTTATCTTCCAATTCTGTTCTAGATCATCCAAATGCTCTCTTGCAAACTTCCGACGGGCCTGGACATGTACGGGGGGGGGGGGGGGGGGGGGGGGGGGGGGGGGGGGACATGTATGGCACTGCAGGATTTGAGTCCTTGGAGATGTAGTGTTTTACTGATGGTAGCCCTTGTTACTTTGGTCCCACGGGGGTCACATCATGTGTGGAGCCCCAGATCGAGGGAGATTTCCTGGATTTCTTTTTCTCATTCTGTCTCTCATAGTTAATCTTAAGAGAACTTGCACAATTGGTAGCTGACTACATTCTTTTTTTGCCCTACTGAAAATGTCAAATTAGGTAATTAAAGCAATGTATTAGTTAAGGTTGAACAGGCATATCAAATACAGCTCAAAGAATAAACTACAAAGGTGGCTGAACTTCATCCGTGGTCCCCACTTGAATAAAGAGAATTTACTCAAATCTATTTTCCATCAGCACCTTCTGTTGCGCATATAACCTGATTGTCCACTATGTAACCTGGGGAGGACCATTAAGCCCAATGTATGTCTAGGCAAAACACTGAGTATCCAAAATTAGAAACTCAGACAAAGTCATGGGCCAACCTTAATATTTATTAAAACATTTTAGAATTTTGTCTTCTCATCCAATATAATGATAAACCATTTTATGTGGAAATAAGGAAAAATAATTTTGGAGGGACCTACCGGTAATGTGAATCACCACATCCGATAAGTAAGATAAAGTATTTGAGGGGGGAACAACACCCAAGGGGTGGCCAATCCCTGATGGACTTTTAAGGTGAATATACTTTAAGTTAAACAGTTCCAGTCAAGGGGATGACGTTTTTTTATGACAACTTTTATTATGACAACATAGTGCAATAGATACAAAATTGACATTTGATAGACTCTATTCCTAAAATTTTTTTCCAATTCCATTTGGTCAATTTACATTCAGAAGGGATATAAAACCCCTATGCATAGAAAATAATTAAGTTCAATAGCTTATCCGACATCAAGATAGTCCAGAGAAATAAGTCCTGTATAGTCGTGCTGTCTAACTTAGTAGTTCCCCCCTCAAATACTTTATGTGTAAATAAACCTAACATTTGCTTAAACATGAAATCTGCAGCAAGCAAATTGTAATCCTATAACATATGTCACATCAAATGTCAAATAAAAGCCACATATGTGTCATTCATTTCTAAAAAAAAAAAAAAAAAAAAAAAGCTTGTGGACCAAATATAATTACGCTGCAGGTCAGAATTAGCTTCTGGAATGAAGTTTGAGGTCTAGGGAGACCAGGCACAACTACTCCCTAGTACAATAGGGTACCTATACATATGCACCAAGTGTTCCATCTATACACACAGATGCACAGAGAACTTATTTATGTTATGTTCAACACAGAGATGGCACCCATTGATCCTCCCCATTCCCCTCTCCATAGTAGAACTATTGATGTGTGAAATAAATTTGATTTGACTTAAATTTGGATGTCCCGATCTACTACCACACTGTGAAATGTCGACCTAAAAGTCGAAGTCTTTAAAGTTTCTAATTCGAAATTTCAATTTGCGAGCGTTTGCGAGATTTCTGAAAAAAAAGTTAATTTTTTGCATTGCAAATTTTTTGTCCATCTCTTGAATGAACAGCAGGGAAGCATGCCAAAGCATACAGTAAGTTAACAATTGACACACACCCTGATGTACCCTAATGCTTTGATATCATAACCTACAGATCTGATATGTCTTCTGATTTATAGATAATGATCAACCACTGTAAATATTCCAGATGAAGCCATTTTTTAGGGCGCAACATGTTAAAATATGCATAATTTAATTTGTACTGTTTATGTATTTACCATTATTATGCTATCTACAAATTGTAAGTGATTGTTTTCATTTATTTGCACATTGTGGGTTTCGCATTCTTAAATATGGGTCCATTGTTTGTTTAACCTCCCTAGCGCACTGCTGAGGTCCAGATTTTTGTACCAAAAAAAGCACCATAGACTTAAATAGATTTTTTTTTATGTTGTAAGCATGTAACTTCCCGAAATATTTCCGTACAAGGGTCGAGCAGACATCCTGACTATAATAATGTTTGAAACACAATTATGTAAAAAAAAAATGACATAAAAAATGAAATAATAAAGGTATTATTTGAATGATAAAATCTCAAAAATACTTATTTTGCATGAGATGTTTATTCAATTGGAAATGTGTTTTGTGGTTTTGTTTAATTTGAATTGTTTTGGAAACAGTTATCACTGTATCCAGTACAATTCCCTTTACAATGCCCCATCTCTAAAGGGTTAACTGCAAAGGGGCACATTGGGGGAATCACACAGAAAACTGTTTTCTCCATAGAAAACTGTTTTTTGTGCAATTTACTTTTGGACCTTCCTCCACTGCCCCGATGTGACGTCATCACGTCACTCGGGGGAGGGGGGGTGGGGAGAGCGGTCCGCTCTCCTCCAGCAGCTTCTTCCTTAGATCGGAGCCACTGTAGCAGCACAGAATGGTAAATCTGTGTTGCCGGGGGGCTCCTATCTTCGCCAGACGGCCCCATCTCGTCCAGTGTAGTACTGACAGCATAGCGCTGGATGAGATGGTGCCGTCAGGAATAGCAGGGGGGTTAATAAAGAACTGTTTTAACCTCCCTAGCGCACTGCATAGGCACAGATTTCTGTACCAAAAGCGCACCATAGACTTTAATGGAATTTTTTTTTTGTAAAAAAAAAAATTTACATAAAAAAAAAAAGTTATTTAAAGTATAATTTTCATTTTGTTTGTTGTAAATAATAAAAATTTATTTAAATGTAAATTTTTGTTGTGTTTACTACTTAAAAAATTGTACTGGGTACAGTAATCACTGTGCCCAGTACAATTCCCTTTTTTTT
>CM070041.1:19082569-19124241 GCA_036250615.1 Ptychadena robeensis
TATTTTTCTTTTTGGACAGTGATTGCCCTATCTATTGGCAGCCTGATGCCGATAGTGCAAGTGCAGGTCCACTTTAAGGCACAAAGAAGTTCTGTAATGCAGTAAGAGCTGTGTCATATGTATCATCAGCAGCAGGCAGAGTATAGAATATGCGCTGTCCTTCGGCCCCCAGACAGTGCATGAGTAAACCACGCTTTCTAGCAGCAGATAAGTCATCCTGACCTTCGAATCCAAGCAGGAAAAGGCATAGTAGGCTCACCCGGGTGTGGAAGGAAAGCTGCAGGTTGCTGGAGCGCTAGGAGAGACATCCTAGTCGCCAATTTGTTTTGTCTTGCAGTCAGGAAGGCAGAGTATATTTTATAAGCTTTAATCCAACAGGACAGCCATAACACATGTGTAGTCTCCAAACAGATACAAAACACAGAGAGCTACAGGAAACAGGAAATCATACACACCATAGAGATATTGCAAAGTAATGGCTATAGTGACACCTACAGGTCAAAGGTATGAACATCACAATACCATTGTGACTACGATGTAGACCTGGGTGACCAAGTACTAACATCACATATAGAGAGGAGCAGGTTACAGTCTTTCCTATACAGGTATTAATCTTCCAGCTGGGAGGGGGTGGGAGCACGGGTTTACTACACTTCATACCACCCATCAAGGCACATGTGTGCAGTACTAAATTTCTTCTTGATGCATTTAGAAAATAACTTATCCAGAATGTATTTTTATTTTAGGCTCATTCATCTCTAGAAAGCCTAGACTAAGATGACATGCTCTTCAGCTAGCAAGATGATTGCATCATTAAGGGGAAGGCAGCTAGCAAAGGCCTGTGTGACAGCCGATCACAGTCTGCACTGCCTCTTGCTTTATATTATTTCCATGCATGGCAGCCTCACCCCATCCCCTATTTCCATGACAGCTGCCAGCAAACCCCGAGCACATACTCAGTGGCAGCAGTGCTACAGTATGGGTAACGCTATAACCCCAGGAAGTCAGTGCACCCACCTCCCCTCAACAGACACTTCATTACCGTAGCTGAGCAGACTTTGCTTTTCATCCCACCTGTAGTGTCGTGGAGGGCATTCTGTTGCTTCGAATAACCAGATTCTTTGGAATGTTCAAACACACTGTCTTAGGCTCACACACTTCAATAAAGAGAGGCTCAGGCAGCTGGTAGGGGGATATTTACAGTCTTTACTAAAGGGAATATATACAGTCCAACACCAAACCCAAGCCTGGGAATGGGGCACACACTTTAGGAACTACTGTTACAAGTAAAGTTTCTACCAGCTGCAGGGTGATAATGGCTTCACGTCAGTGATCAGGGCAATAGGGAATAGCGGGCAGGTGAGGTGGAGTAGGGAGGTATCCTGTGCTGCCTAACTTTAGCACCTACCGGTAGCCGCAACCATCTGCTCGGGCATGCTCGAGGGAAGGCAGTCCTGGTCCATGGGACAAACCCTTTCGGTCACCACAGATGGGGGTCCTTGCACCACTGCTATGGGATGGCCGGCGGGAGAACCCAGTAAAATGTAGGAAAATGCTCCAATTCAGGTTGCACTGCACTGGCTGTAGGTGGTTCAGGAGCTAACCCAACTGACTAAGGAGGGCCTAGGGAGGTATATTTATACCCTCTGCTAGGAGGAGGGCAGTAAGTTATCTCCAGGCAGATATCAAAAGTTACAATGTATGGCCAGAAAAAGAGCGGGAAGCTAGAAGCCATTAGTCCTCCCTGCACCTGCTACTGAGGAATGCAAGGAAGGATTTAAAGACATATACACATTTTACACATTTTCTGGTGACACAGGGCAGTATATACAATTCAACAAATATATACAAATGTGGTGTAACCCTGGTCACTACACTCCCCCGGGGCCTTTCCAGACTACTCCTGGAGTCTGGCAACCGGAGAGGAACAAAGAAGTAGTGCAGGTTGAGTGCAGGTGTGCCATACATTGCGATACCCTTCTCATAAGGAGAACCTAAGGGGTACCAGAGCCCACATGAACAGAATACAAATATATACACCTGTACAGGGATTGCATGTCCTAGGAGAGAATCTTCAAACCTGGCTCTATACAGGAGACAGCTTTAGGTAAGCTGCTCAGGGCTAAAGGTCAGTGGACCTGCCTAGTCATCCTGCTGATGTGTGTACCCAACCTGCAGAGACGACAGAGGGGCTGCGCTAGACGAATGGGAAACTTAATCCCACAACCGCTTACCTGCAATGCAAGGTTTGGACATCAAGCAGGGGAAATGGGTCACCCAAACGACTGCACTCACACTGAGGACAAGTGCTTTAGGCTAGAGGGTTTATCAGTCCTGAAATACATCAGGAGGGTATCCATGTCTAGCAGCACTGGGTCCTATAGGTGGTTGTGTCAACATCTGCAGACCTATGGACGGAGTAAGAGAGGGGCCTACACCTGGAATCACTCAACAGATGCGGTACCATCGGGGCGACATATGAACAAGGAGGCTGTTATAGGCCAGTGGCTAGTCACACCAACCAACACACCAACCCCATATGTGCCAAATACAACTGGGGGTAGGCAAATACTTCTACCTCCCAGGGAGACATACTGCCAGTGGGCAGTATATCCAAAAGGCTTCTACCTGGATATAGGCCACAGGTGAGCAATAGGGCTTCTTCCCGTATATGGGCCACAGGCGAGCAATAATAATATATAATCCCTAACATAGAGAGAGCGAGTGGGAGCCTGTCCTAATGTGGCAGTGTATAGGCCAACCTGCTAAGGAAACAGGGCCACTATGTGTGTGCCGTACATGTGTGCAAATTCTAACATCACAATATATACAAGGCACACAATACAGCAATCAAATACATACATTGGTAATAGCAATAATAATCCTGAGTTTTAGGCCTACAGGGGATTCACACCTGAGTAACCCACCCAATGATGTATATATAATAAGGCTACCCTCAGAGCCCTGAGGTAGGTAGCAAAACAGTTGGCACTGGGGAGATAGCAAGAATCTATAAGGTGTACTAGCCCAAGGGGTTCACTATTCCCGGGTCCACGCTACCTCCCAGGGACCTATGGTGAGATATTGCCCAGTATGCATAGGAATAAAGACTATGGGCGATCCTATAATGACAGGGACTATACATGTGAGAAAAACAAACCCATGACAGTGTAGGTGCATTAGACACATGTTACCGTGAATAACCGAGGGGCTGCCGTAGGCATGAGGATTCTCCAGGCCCTCGCACACCGAAGCTGAGACCGAAAACTGTGTGAACACCTTACCAATAAAAATACAAAAAGGCATACATTGCATGAACAATAAACACATTCAGGTCTTGAGGTAGGTATGGCCCACAGAGGGGAATATAACTTTATTTACAGAGCAGCAGTGAAATGTAAACCCACAAGGGGAGGAAGAATAGATTTATTACCACACAAGAATAGAGTGTCTTAGCATTCAACATGAGTATATCCTTCTCGGAACAGTCAGGCCAGCCGGTCACTGACTGGTGCTATACCGACCTCTAGTGGCTATAACAAAATAGTGCTATACGTTTTTAATGGCAATAATCTAAGTGCAATAAACCTTATGCTCTCCAATAACTTTAGAGTCCATAAAAGTTTTCTTCTTTACAGATAGGGTCTACCCAAAAAGGGGGTGACCATAAAAACATGAAAAATACCCAATCAACAAACAACATTTCCAGAATCCAATAGTTCTGAAGAGGGGCTGAATAGGGGGAATGGACCTGACCCAGTGTTCAGATGTAATAATCCGGATCAGGGACAATGCAACCAATGGGTGACCGAATAAGTATCAGGGCCATTGGGTCTCCTCATCAATAATTTGTCTTTATAGATATGGCGGCCATATCCAAATTCTTTATACACTTTCAGGAATTGTCGAAATATGTCGAAAGGGGGAGGGTCTGGATCAATGTTATGTGTGGGCCTTTAGTGATGCCAAGGGCCGCACTTGTGGCTCTCCATATCAACTTAGTTGCCCACCACTGTCATATATAAATACACAAACATGTGCACACACTGTGTTATAGTTCTATAGTCTACATGTCATCTACAAGGGCTGAGTCTCCTATGAAGTGTGTCCCAGTTTTAATGTTAACTTTTTTTGTACAGAAACATCTGTACTGCATTGTATTTTGTATTTCACCCCCAACACTACCAACTTAATATAAAATGATGTGTTTAATAAACAGTGCCAAAAACCCAATAACATAATTTTTTTATATATCATTGTACCAGTCCTTAAATGTGGTAGCTATATTTTTTTTTTATTTTTATGTTTTTGTAAGCACAGAAAATGCCTGTTGGTTTTGCTCACAAAAATGTCGGGGACACATTTTGACGGGACACCTGGACTGGATGAAATGGAAATGAACATTTCTTGCCACCCCTGTGTACATATATTAACAAAGACTAGGCTCAGGTTGGTTTTACTCCAGATTGTTAAAAGTTCTTTAGCTTCATTCCAGTAACTTGTATGCTTTGAACTTCACAAGGGACACATTTTCAGAAGAGTTCAGAAATAGTTAAAAATTCTCATTTGCTGTTTTTCCTGGCTCAGTGATCTTGCTGTGCATTTGTGGGTGTCACAGAAACAGGAACCTATGGAAAATCTCCCCCAGGGGAGTCATGGAGAATCACAAAATCTAATATGTGAATGTAAAGATTATAAAATAATCTTCCTGGTACAGAGGGATGCAGTGGTAAGGAGCAATGGGGGATGATGCAGAGGTGATGAGTAATGTACCCCTGTGTGTGGGTGCATGCACACATTGTGTTCGGTGCCTTTATTTAAGGGTGCCTGGCAACCTTGTCAGACACTTTTTTGGACTTCTTTTGGCTAATGGCTTTTGGCTTACTTTGGCATTACAGACATTTTGAATTTACTTAAATGACATCTGTTAGTTACAATGACATGTTCTAGTGATATCAAAGATTCCAATCACCCTGCCTAACAATCACAATATAAACATCAAAGACAATGTTGTACCAAACACATGAAAGAGAGAAGACTGGGGCTGGGATTGACTAAAACTTTTATCAAAGGTGCCCATACACCTGACGATAGCCGCTCGGCTATCGACATGTTGAGAGGCTTATCATACAGGCTGCCATACCACAGGTCCCCATTCAAAGCATTGGCTGAGCTTGTAACGCAGCAGTGCTGCGCCCGCCGAGCTCCATGGCTGATCTATCTCACTGCATCGACCCATGTATGGCAGCCTTAACTTAACAAAAAAGTTTTTTAACTCATAAACTACTATCATTGTACATAGAACCGATTGGGGGGAGCAACTCCTTACCATACACACACAGGCTCTAGTCATTTCACAAGGATGTGTTTTTATGTTACCATTCAACTTCATGCGTTGCAAATATGTTTTTTTTTTAACGCCCCGCTGCATGCATGTTTGATGAATTTTTTCATGCAAATGCGTTGTGGCAAAACGCATATGTTTATGTATATATGCGTTAATGCATACCTTTAAATAAGGCATATAGTGCAAAAGGGCCCTAAGCAGCAGCTCAGACAAGGCGACATATGTGTGAGTGGGTATAGGAAGAGAGAGGACAGACATGACAGATCACAGGCAGTGACACTACTGTCCATGTTCTTTACCAGCTTTAAACAGACCCTAATGTATATAGTGTACAGCAACTTTTATGACATTTACTTATAAATCCATAGATACCAAGGTGGAGTTGGTTCCTATTCTTTACCACTCTTCTGGGGAGGCTTTCCAGAAGATATTACAATGTGCCTGTGGGAATATTGACTAATTCTTCCACAAGAGCAACTGCAACGGCAGATACTGATTTTGGAGGAAAAGACCAGACGCATACACTTTGATCTATGCTATAGATGACAAACATACGTTTAGCGTTAATTGCATTAATTATTTATTGAAAAGGCGATCCTGCGTGGAAGCCCACAAGACACTTCCCGTTGAAATCACCACACCCTGTCCATCCTTGCTCCCTTCTTTTTTCCTCCCCGTTTTTTCTATACTACATTTCTGGCCTTTCTGTTATCTCTTTTTTTATGAGGCAACATGATAGACACTGGGTCTACTGTTTTTTGATTTACTATTACCCAAGGTACATTTGACGTTTATTTCGGGGGAATATCTAGTACCCCGAATTCAATAAGTAGTTTGATTCTTTGTTATAAATAACCTACCTGCGTTTTATGTTGATTGCTTACTTGCTCAACTACAGTGCTTGGGTATTTTTTTTCTCATACCTAACAAGCTGAAATTGTTTCGGCGTTCGCTGTGAACCAAACTTAAGGAAAACTTTGTTTAAATTGTCTTAACCCTTAAGCCCCCCATAGACAGGCAGACTCCTCCATGCAACTTCTGTACAACCAACTTTTCTTCTACCAAAACCATGTAATAGGAGGACCTTTCTACACCTTCCAATCACCTTCCAATGTATTCTATCAGGGAGGTCACTATACTACATAGTTGTTGGTAGGTCTCATGAAAGTTGTATGGAGGAGTCTGCCTGTCTATGGGGGGCTTTAATTTACATAATGCTTGTTACAAGCTTATTTGTTTATGAAGACTATTTTTGTACTCTGTTTCTTATTTTGTTTGTATATAGTGTGGAATGCTATAGTTATTTTGTCGATAGAGTGTCAGAATTTTTAAATTAAGAAAACCATTCGGAATATTAGCAAAGCATAATATAGCAAGTCCACTTGCTCCAGATATATCATGAACTAGATGAAGGAGGACCTTGAATTCACTTACTAAAAGGTAGTAGTGTGTACCAATACTTTTGCCAATTCAGTGTGTGTGTGTGTGTGTATATATATATATTTATAAAAATTTGTGTGTAGATATATAATCCGCATTGTACTAAACATGAGCAGCAGGCTGCGGTGATTAGCTTACTTTGTATTCACAAAAGAAGTAATAAAAGAACACAGACAAGCACCAGAACATTTGGCTGGTTTATCTCTGACCACCACCTTTGCAATGAAGTCTTATCTTCATTTATTCAAACAATACTGGGTGCTAATGTGTCCTGACTGCATCTGATCTACACACTCAGCTTTCCCTGCAGCTCTGTTTTCACGGCTGTCCAACATTGTGTCTCTACAAGAATTATATTCTATGTCATTTATTGATCTCTTTATGGCCTGAGGACAATGCAGGGAGGCATAAAATGACCATTGGTACATTAGCACCTTCCTCTGTTTGTGCTATATTAGCACTAGTAGATCAGTTGACTGGAAGACGTGGTCCATGTAGCATCATGTTCTACAGGACAATGTGGTGGAACATTTTACTTTCGTTGATTCTTACTGTCTCTGCAGATTTGACTCCTTGCTCAAAGTACCAGGTCTCCTACAACGGCTCCTGCTATGAATTTGTCCGCCTTGAGCGTACTTTCCATAATGCTCAGTCCTGGTGTGAAAGAGGAGGGGGACATCTGGTCTTCATCCACGATCAAGGAATTCAAGACTTTTTAGGAGGACATCTTTCTGATGATACAGATTGGTGGATAGGAATTGTATACAACCAGCAACCCAAAAGTGACTCAGGTAAACTGTTCTATAAAAATATCTCGGAAAGCCAATTTCTAAAAGGTTTAGAAAACCACAGATCCAGCAGATGATTTAATTGTGTAGGGTTGTGTGCCAGATCATTTTCAATGTGTATTATTAATGCCCTCATCAAAAGCCAATAAGGGCAATAATATGAAGAATAGCGCTTAGTTTGCAATAACTGGAAAGGGTAAAAATAAAAATAGTAAATGTGAGAATATATTGACAAATCCTGTAATATGGCACTTTGTGATTGATATTTTAAATAATAACATTATATTTTAGGCAACATGACAAGATTATGGGAAACAGTTACACCCAGCCCAGTGCCATGTGTGTCTACCTCCTAGCAAGTGCATTATACTTGCAAAAATAAAGATTGCATATACTGGTAAAAGGTGTAGGTCAAGGCTACTCAAATATCAATTTGAAAGGTCCACTTACCTATTTTCCATGCAGTCTGAGGTCTGGAGTTTGGAATTTTATCGCACACTGGCAGCGGATCGGCAACGCTGACCCAGTCCGCCAGACAGAAGCCTGGCATAGTCGAGTACATTTATATAAATATTCTCTATTCTCTATGCAGGACACAGTCTCAAACATATGTATTTAATTACTAGACAAGGGACACCTCACAAGTATATATTGAGGGGTCAGTGGAGGGTGAAAGGGGTAAGAGGACCTGAGGAGCCCTGGGATGGCCATTTTCTCTGCTCACAAAGCTTCCTTTAGGAAATATTGATATAAATTCAAGCTTTTATTAACCTTCCTGTGCAGGGCCGCCATCAGAAACTTCAGGGCCCCATACTAGGTAATTTTTCAGGGCCCCCTACCACTTGCACTCCCTTTCCAATATTTGATAGGGGGCTTTTAAGTAGGAAGAATTGTGCTCAGGGACCTGAAAATTTGCATGGATGTAGTCTCCAGGGTTAACTGGTAACCCCCAAAATGTCAAGGTTCTACCATGCAGGGTTTTCAAAGATCTATGTGTTCAAATTAGGATAAGTGAAAGCCTGTATGCAGCAGAGTAGTGCTTTATGCTCATAGGGAAGCAATATCTGATTTAACTAATTTAACATATAAGTGTTGTAGATAGAGGGGGGGGGGGCTCGGTGTGTAAGTAGTAATAGGGGAGCATTACTGATCCTGAAAGTTTCATGATTATACTATGAATGGTTTTCGTGCTATGAATGTTCAAAACTAGTGTCATACAGGTTTATTTAGCTTTGTGCTGTAGGAACTGAGGGGGAGAGGGTGTGTCCTGTCCTGCGTTTTGATTGGCTGGGGAGGATGTATCTGCGGAAGGAGCTCTAGGAAGCACAGAATATAGCTCCTCTCCTTTGCTTCAAAGCATCGGCAGGAGGGGAGGAATAAGCCTGGGGCAAGCGGGGGCCACCGGCCCACATGTGACCCTATTTGGGTCGGGACCGGGGTCCACCTATTGAGTAATAATGTGTGCCTTAACAGCCCCTATACTATAGGGGCTGTTAAGGCACACATTATAACAATAATATAACAATAACACAAAATTTCAAACGTTAAAACTGGTCTTTATTAACATATCTTGGACCAGAGCAATAAAATCAATTTAAGGTATAATTTGCGAGTACTGAGTACAGTCATATTGTGTTATGTACAGTAGACAAACAGAACTGTGTATATTACTTGACAGTGACCCAAGTGACAGTGACCCAATAGCTCAATGCATTTTACCCACAATAGCGTTGATATCTAAAGGGTCACATCTAAATCTAACACTACCCTCCACACAGCTTTTCTAAGGGTGGCTACATTCCACCTCCATAGATACAGCAGAGTGGAGTGTAGTCAACCTAAGGCATGATGCTTGTAGCCAGCTGAATTATCAGGTTGAAATAATTTTTTTTAAGAAAAGAATTATGCAGACACTATATATAGGGACTAGTAAGCTGCAATAATGCAGATTTTTCATTGAAGAATGTGGAGAAATCTTGTTTGAAAAAGGTGAAAAACAGTGTAATGCATAAAGCAAATTTTCTAAGTTATACAGGTAATAAAAATGGATGAATGTTGGGGGATGTTTGCTTGAATCATTGATTCACAACCAATAAATGATGTGAATACTGCTGGCCATCATTTTTTTTGCATTAATAAGCCTAACTTTTGAACAGGATATCTGACCTGGATGGATACATCTAATGTAAGTTATGCTCAGTGGGGGAGTGAAGGAGCATCTGTTACTGGTGGAAAGTGTGGCTACCTAAAGAAATTGACCGGCTATAAATGGGCAACGACTGACAACTGCAGCCAGGAATTCTTTTTCATCTGTGAGTTTGGTAAGTTAACACTGCATATACGTTGATTAGCTATTTTCATAAAGTCGGTGATTGGATTACATTCAAGACGAAAAATCAAATGAATGAATGCACCATCCCCCCACCTCACCTAAGTGAGGTTTTTTAACAACTTGAGAGAAAAGCATGAAACCATATGTTACCACATATGATGGGGGTTCCAAAGGTGCTTTTTCAACTGATAAATCTCAATAAGTCAAAAATCATTAAAAATATAAATGTTACTGTTTATATCTCAAACAAAATTATACACAAAACACATAATTCAATACTAAATAAGATCATTCAAATACATACTCTTACATTTAAAAAGAGAAACAGAAAATTGATCTTTAACAAGGGGAAAAAATATGAATGTGGCCCCTGTTCCACCTCTCTCGCCAAGAACCAATATGTATACATATGCGTATATCCCTACAACAGGGACAGTGTCAAGCTGTGTGCCGGGGTAACCTTCGACGCGTTTCGTCCCACTGCAACTTTGTCAAGAAGACCCCAACACTGTAAACATTGAATAAAAACATATGTATAAACCAAAAATATATATACAACACATAAATTATCCAGTTCAATGAAGAGATCGTATTACCTGTTTCCTGTAGACCAATGTTTTGTTTTCTATTTTATTTCAGAGTGTACATTTCTGCCCAATTTCCTTCGAAATTAAGGTTGAAGGGAGAATTGTTTGTAAATATTTGACACCTCAGCTTTAGTTATTTGCTTGTTGTATTTTTTATTATTATTAATTTAGTAAAATATTATTGTTATTCCTTACTTGCTTAATACTTTCCCCTCAAATGAAAATAATGAACCTATAAACCCCACCTGCACATCTCCATTAGGTGCCCTTTATAAAAAGTAATATGTGTTTACTGGATGTGGCCTTTAATTGCCCACATGTGTACCCCAACTCTATTGTTTGAAAATTATAAACCGTATATGCCGGCATATAAGACGACTTTTCAGTACCTTAAAATCCTGCCCAAAGTTGGGGGTCGTCTTATACGCCGGGTGCCGCAGGCAGGGGGGTACAGGGGACCATCTACTGTATGGCAGCCGGTTACTGAATCCGTGCTGCCTGAAGCTGCGAGCAGCTCGCTTAGATACATTGTTACATTGTAAGAATGAGTGAGCAGTGTTACCATGGCTACAGGACGCTCTCCACAGAGAACACACACTGTTTCTGTTGTAGAAAAAAAAACCCTGTGTGATGCTGTAACTTTGAACATTCATAGCAGGAAAACCATTTCTAGTATAATGATGAAACTTTCAGGGTCAGTAATGCTCACCTACTACTACTTACACCCTGAGTTTCACCACTCTAGCTATAATACTTATAAGTTACATTTCAGCAAAATTTCAGCCACCAGACAATGCTTTTTCATGGCCAGTGATTTACTCCTATATGCAACATTTAACTTGCCTACATTGAACACATATATCTTTAAATCTCGTTGCACTTATTGAGGACAGGGCAGTTAAAAACCACCTATGTAAATGAGCCCTACTTGTGGTATAGTAATGAGGTAAATCTGGGTTTGAGGGACCTACAGGTAACATGAATAACTTCCTTGTTGTATGATTTTTCTAATGCATTCTTGAAATATATAGTTTGGATTTTGTTATTTTTGCTTTTTCTAGAATCTGGCCATACCATAGCCTGTGATAATCAGAATGCCACAGTGCAGTGTGGATCAGGAGAAGTGGTACAGATTCGAGAGAGTTTCTATGGACGCCAGAGCCCCCATTTCTGTGCCCAGGACGCCATCCCCCCTTCAGCAGCCTGCCGGTGGAGCAATGTGAGCGAACAAGTTTCAGGTATAGTTCTGACTCAGGATTTTTATTACGGTACTTTGATATAAAGAGGGATATGATTTATCATTAGGCACAGAGGCACACAGGGATGTAGAGGCTGGAAACGTTAGTGAGGAGAGGAGTGCATGGAATGCATGTGCTGGTGTTGTTAAGAAGGAGGACATGTGTGTGCTTCCTAAATAGAAAGTTTTGTTTGCTAGGAGGTTTCTAAGGAAAAGGACATGTGGTATGGGCGAATGCAAAGAAGGACAGCTTGTGCTGAGTGTTTGCAAAGAGGGAGACATGTGGCCTGGGTATTACAAAGGGGAGGACATGTGGCCTGGGGACTACTAACTCAAAGAAAATGAGGCCTGGTTGTTACTAAGGGGAAGGAAATTTGAGCTATATTGTATGGGTAACACGGTTACTCAATGGTAGGGTTTCAGGTCAACTTCTTACAGCTATCCTGTACCCTGTCCTTTCTTCTTCACATCTGTGTGCTCTCCCTGTGCTTTTGTGTTTGGGTTTCCACACATACTAAAAATATGCATACAAGTATATTTGAATTACAATGCAAATAGTCCTAGTGGGGCCATCATGGGTCATATTTCCAATGTATGAAGATATATTGTATAAAAAATAACCTTTTATTTGTCTACTTCCAGTATGTACAAATTTGTATGACCTTTTTATATTTCAGAACAATATATCATTTTAAATAACTGACCTATCCTAAGTCCAAACTGGGTTGCTTGCAATAAGTGTTGAATTTTAGCTGTTTATTTAGTAACCCTGCCTATAACTTTAGTTTTTTAATTTACACCTGACTTTTTCCGCTAAAGACGTTTTCATTTGATGTGATATTGGTTCTTATTGTTTACATTTTTACAACTCTGATATAGAAAATCACGTTTGTATCACTTATTTATAGGTCATTCATTTCATGAATATGTTCTTGTTTCCAAGGTCAATGCCAGGGGCTCCAGGCTTGTCAAATTGCCACTGAAGTTTCTCTGTTTGGTGAGCCATGCCCAGTGTCTGGAAGTTACCTCTCTATCAGATACTCCTGCATGGAAGGTAAGTAGGCCACATTCAGTGTACGTAGTTGTGTTCATATCATGTACTCATAATTGATAAATGGCTGAGGAGAACTAGTTAATTTGAAAATCTTTAGATTGTAGACTGCTTTCTGCGTGTGGAGTTCTTATTTTGCTATTAGTCCATACGAGTGAACAGCTCTACATTCTGGCTGTATTAAAAAGGTATGCACTATATCATAATTACAAAATATAACTGAATGTGGATTTCTAGATTGTTACTATAAAACGGAACTACCACCAGAAGAACATTATTAAATGAATGGCACTAGAAGTGCCGATTATATGGAGGAAAGCAAAAAAAAAAAACTTACCTGCAATGAGTTATATTTCAGAAGATCCCACGTAGCCTTCCCTCACTTCTTGGTTGGGCCGCAGCCTCCGAGATCTCTGAGCACAGTGTTTGATGGATAATTCTGTCATCTCGGCTCTCCATTCAAAGTATATTGAGGAAAATTTCCTTAGAAAACCATTAAACACCCCCAGTGGCCACCCACGATATTGCACCCAAAGTTAACCCTCGGAAGCCTGGCCAATAAATATGGAATCGCTCACACGATTTCACTGAACAGCAGGTGAGTATATTATTTAAGGATCCTGGAGCCCTAAACCACCATCATACCAGCCCGAGGTAAGTCAAACTTTAATTTTACATATGTCATTTTTACATATTGAGTTTACATCTGCTTTAATTATACATTTTATGTGTTCCCACTTTTTCAGCTTTATAGATTAATAGTATTTAAGCAATTTCACTGTTATCATGACTATGAAAGTCCAGTAACTAGTTCCTCTGTAAATGCCACTTTGCATCATTTATTTTTATGGTACCAGTGCACTTTCGAAGCTTTCAACACTATCAGCCATATTACCTCCTCTCATTCTTGGCTATAGCAGCCTATCATTGACCTCCCTCCTGTTTGACCAATAGGGGGTGTTCCACATTTTTGGAATCCTGATAGACCAGGGTCAGAACAGAATATATATTTCCCATATCTCATAGAAGACCTAGTGCACTCATCAAAAGACTTGGGTTATATTGACTTGGTGCTAATGCCCCTGGTTGTAATTACTTCTCCTAGCATCCAGCTGCAGGAAAGAAAGAGATACAAGGGAGTAATGATAAGTCTCTGCAAAGACACTGTCTCTTTACCCTGCGTGACATATAAGGTGAATGCTTAGAAATAAAGATTTTATTGTTTTGTTCCTAGGTTTGAAGCTTGATTTGCCAGATAAATGTCTTGTGTCTGAAAATGTCACTCTTACTTTGAATTGGCTCCTGAGTCCTTTCACTGGTAATCTATCCTGCATTATAAACACCGGAGATGGATTTTCTATTGATCCCTATCAGCCTGAGAAGTAAGTGAACCATTACATCAATATTTACAAGTGACACAGCCATTTCTGATCAGTTTCAGGATATGTGCTTATTATCATGTTTAAAACATTATTGTTTTATTACTACAATGTCTTTACTGCATGAATGTAGCTGCAGAGCCGGACAGCCGAAGGGGGGTAGGCGGGAGCAGCTCTGACAAGGTGTGTTCCCGCCTGTGACGGACAGGTAGAGTAGGGAAGTAGATGGGCGGAGTTAGGAGGCGGAGCAGAGAAGATAAAAAGGAGAGAGGCCGGAAGTGGGGCCTCTTTCCTGTGAGAAGCACCCACCCTCCCTCCCTTTTTGTTGGTTGTTTTGCTGTGTGGTATATGTTGATTTCTTCTGTATTTGTCGCAGCTGGCGGGTCCTCGTCAGTGCCGATAGATATTTTAGGGATAGTGGTGACGTGCTTGTTTAGGGAGGGCAGTCATCAAAATGTGGTGTATTATAGAGGGCTTAGGCCCTAGGTTAATTCATTGTTTCCTGTTTAACAGGTGTTTCAGCTATTTGGAAGTACCCACCGTGCTGGATTTAAAAGGGCAGGTGGCTGGTAGGGACGGTGGTGTAATATGTTTTATTCATGTTATTTAATGTTATTTAACTATAATGTTTATTAAGGTATTTAAGATGGTCGGCACTGTCGGGGATAATGTCAGTTTTTGGATAAGCTGTGGCCTTTTGTAAAATCGCACTTTTAATACAAACAAGTTCTTAAGAAGCAATGTGTCAGTGTTTATTTTTTGGGGAAAATGGGCTGAACGGTAGACAGGCAATTAACACTGACCGGTCAAGAATTGTACGATCATGAGAATAATGACTACAACCACTTTGTTGGGTTTTCTTTCTAAAACAGGAACACAACCCCACATAACTTTTGTTCAAATTTCACAGAGGTCAGTGTCATGTAATGGTTTAGGAGAGTCAGCATTATAAAATAAGTACATTTCTTAAATTCCATACCTATATAGCAAAATCATATTCCATATCACGTGAAAGATAACTATTCATGATCCACTGGCCCATGTTAATAAACATATATATACTTGATACAAGAGATTATGGGAAAGCCTGCAGATATAGCTATTACAGCTTAGTAAGGTTTTTCATTAAGACCCTCTGAGTAGTTGGCAGCAAAAATTTTGACTTTGGCTTTGGCAGACACCACAAGACACGCCTCTTTGGGATGAAGGATCAAAGTCTTTTCAGCCAAGATCAACATTTTATACCTTTGATTCCTCTTTGCCAGAGCAGTGATAGGGAACCTATGGCACGCATGCCAGAGGTGGCACTTCAAGCCCACTCAGCCAGCACAAAGGCAAAAAAGGAGGAAAGAACAGCAGCCTGTTAGCTCTCAATGCTGTCAGTTCTCTTCTGATTGTACACAGCTGCCCATACCCTCCACTAGCACTACCAGCCAATCAGAAGCCGGGGGAGGGACAAGCAGTAAGCGGAGGAAAAGGTTTATGTGTATATAATGTGTAAAGCCCCCCATACACGTTCTGATTTTTCTCCCGACCGTTTTTTCGTCCGATCGAGTCACCCGATTTTCACTTAAAATTTTATGGTCGGCTGCCACGAAAAATTGGATCTCGAATTATCACCAATCGATAGGCCCGACACTAATTTATTAGCAACAGATCGACCAAAATTTACGGACAGGCCTGAAGCGGTCCTGGCCGATTTTGAGAAATCATGATCGGGTACAAAATTCTGCATCCGATTATTCTCCCGATCGATCACCCCGGTCGATTTGGCAAAATTCGCATGAAAAATTGGAACGTGTATGGGGGGCTTAACCCTCTGAGCGTTTCATGGTTTTGAGGGTTTTTTCAAAACCATGCCACGGGCATGTGTGCTCCGCCGCGATTGCCTGCTCAGCTGAAGGTTGTTTACATAAGCCCGGCGTCACTGGAGACGCCGGACTTATGCTGGAGAAAGGCGACGCCCCTCCATTTACATGGAGGTCTATGGCGCCGCCTACCCCCATACATGCATACATGCCGATGCTCCCGACCGCCGTCAGAAGACGGCGAGACCTCGGGCGTTCCTCCGGCTAACTGGGGTTGAGTTTCATGATGCATGAAACTCAGCCCGAGTTAATTCGGGGAGAACGCTCAGAAGGTTAAGAGAGGGAGTGTGTATGCAATGTGTATGAGTAGAAGAGAGATGATAGGAGAAGGCAGAAGGAATTGTAGCAGAGCAGGTTAAAAGTTGTAGTTCTACAACAGCGAGAAAATCGACGATCAATCGTACAATTATCTCAGTGCCCACTGCCTTGGGGAATAGTTTTCTGCTTGATATTTTGGATTGCTATCTTTAGGTTTAAGCAGGGTACAGACAGGGTACAGACAGCTCGATATTCGATTCGATGTACCCTGCAGCAACATGATGACGTCATCACGCTGCTGTCAGATATCGGCAGAGCCGGGGAGACGGCTCTTCTCCCCCCCCCCCCCGGCTCAGCTGAAGCTTTGCCTGGAGACCAGTGGTCTCTAGGCAAAGCATCGGACATCAGCCGTATTTACGGTCATGTCCAATAGGGATGTTTTAGATCTTGAAAACAGCAATAGCGGCAAATTATCTACCCTGCTGTAGTGTCCACTGCCTCCTTTTCTCAAAGATGCAGAGAGAACACTTCCTAATCTGATGAATGGGATAGCATCCACTCCATGTTCTCAAAGCGGCGCGCCCGCAGTGTCTTCATTGCCATGCCATGCCGTGCAGTGCTGCCGAAGAAGCGTGAAAATCAACGTGGAAGAGCCAACGCCGGAACAGCATTGGGTGCTGCTTTTCTGCGTCTTTGTTGTGTTAATTAAGGCATTAACAGAAGAATACATGCTTGCTGAGTCTGTAGTCCATCTGCAGCCTTGGATTTTACAGGAAGCCTGCAATTGCGATGATCTCCCATGAACAACTGAACCCATGGCCAATAACCCAATGCTATAACTGCTGTAATGACAAGCTCTCCTAAATGGAGGACAGGGAATGGGCAGATTGTCATTATTAAATCATTTTATACAAGACAATAGTGATGACAGTCTGCAATATTTGCGTATAAAGAATAACATGGTTCTGTTGAAAGTCAGTTTAATTGATCGGGACCCTCTAATGATGTTTCATTAACCCTAAAAAATGGTAAAATAATGGAAAGTAAAAAAATGGAAAAAACAACTGATGATCCTGCCATACATTTTCCTTCAGCAATTTATTTTCATAGGGTGACAACACTCTGGCCCTTTTTCCCTAGAGGCTGGAGGAGATCAGCATCACAGAGATACATAAGTGATAAAATGAGCGGAAAGGGTACCTGTTTTAATACATGTTACACAAACAAATCATTGAAGCAAATGATACTGTATATGATACAGATATATGATTAAATATTTATATTAGAGATATTTAAAGGTGGTTTTATATCTTTAAAAGAAATTAGACTGTGTGCTTACATAATTTGTGTCTGTATACAATTTGTGTATATATAATTTGTGTTTGTGTAATTTAGGTGAAATTGCCATGCTGAGATCAATAAGTGGGTTTTGGTTTTCAGTTTGGACACTTGGTCTCTAAAAGGTTCGCCATCACTGGGCTAGAGGCTGTTACAGAGCAATACCCATTGTTTTTTGATGGTGAATATCACTCATTACTCATGCATGAACACCCTTTGCATTGTCCTCTTCTCATCCAGATCAGGACACTTTATACAGGAAGTCACCCTACCTAACAGCCTTGTTGACAGACCTGAATTTTATAGCAGTAAAGAAATGTACTATTTAGAACGTTTTAATTGCTTGGCCTTCCTATGAAAACGGATCTGTCTGTGTTTTCAGTGTATCAAGCAGTATAACACACAGTTATTCTTCTCCTGGAGACTTTGCTGTGTTTGTGGAATGTTCCACCAGTGAATGGCATGTCACAGCTCAAGAAAACATTTTAGTGGAAGAAGAGAGCGGTAGCCTCAGAGTCAGTGGCTGTTTCAGCCAACAGGAGTACCAACAAGGCGTTTGTATGGCCTTATATGAAGAGACAATGTGGATTCAAATAGAGCTGAATACAGGTGAGCAATCAGAACATTCATATATGCAAACCTGGCAAATGTTTGAATTCTGGCTATTCGCAGAATCAGTGTATGAATAGTAGCGTTGCATGTTCTTATGGGTTGTATATGTTTTAAAATGTTATCAATATGTATGCCACTCATACACAGGAGTAATTATCTCCCGCTTCCTCTTCAAATACAGCGGCCCATTGAAAAAAACATTCAGTGCTCTTGTGTGCCAACTATTGCTGTATTCTTAGGCACTGTGTATGTGTGTTCATATGCTCTGAGTCTAAAATAGCATATGTAATCAAAATAAAAGAAAATAATAAAACACGCACGTTATTTTCTTTTATCAATAAAATTTTAATGTAAATGATAGAGAGAGACAAGGGCACCACTATTTATCAAATAGGGAAGTGCCTACTTTCAGGGCAGCCGTCAGAAATCATGGGGCCCTGTACAGCAAAAATGTCCGGGCTCCATGACAGGACTTGCTGAGCGCACACATCGCACATGGTAGCAGTCCTGACAGTGAGCAGAGGCTGCTGTACCGATCAGGCAGCACGCCGGGGCCCCTATGTGCAGCACGTAGAGGCTGCTGTACCGATCAGGCAGCACGTCGGGCCCCCCTAGCTGCCCGGGCCCGGGATGGGAGTCCCCTCTGCCCCCCCCCCCTCTCTTAAGTTTTAAGTGTTCTGCTTTTATGTTTTACTTTAGCAATTCCATTCCTCTCCTTCATCACACTTTTCCAGCATAAATAATGCCTTGTTTTATCGGGCTGTTAATGGTTACTCTTAGCCAGGGTTACAAGCCATAACAGGATTGATAATTACCTACTCAGGTAAAATATTTTAGCATTATATTTTATATTTAATATATTTTTATATACAATCATGAACCACATGAAATGCTTTGCATCTATTAATGTTTAACCTACCTAAATGAATGGGATTCACTTGAGGAACAGAGTTATTGCAGGAGGGAGATTTCTGGTTTTACAGAACGTAGCAGCAAAACAGAGAGGCAGACATCTCACCTCTGCAGTCTCTTTTAGGCTAGGGCTCCACTATCGGTTAAAACCCTGCATTAAACACAGGGATTTTAATGGAGTGCACATGCCACAGAGCTCCATGTTGACAGCAATGAAATGGAGGCTTGAAGGATGACACTTCCATCCATATGATTCCATGATAATCAATGAATGAGCCGCTCATTCATTTAAAGGGGCCATGTTATGGGATGCGCTATGTAGTGCGGCTGATAACGTGGCTCTAACGGAGGGGCTTGTGCTCGCTTGATGCACTGACGTCAGTGTGGAGCCTAAAAGTCATTTCAAACCAGTAGGCCACATAGTCCATTAGCATGGTCACAAAACTGTAATATCTGTGTTGGTTGGATAAATCAAGTGATTTTAGTTAACAAAGCGTCACAGAGTAACATTTTTATACAATGTTTTTCATATATTTTTACCCTTAAAGGTACCAATATGAATGTCACTCTACTAGCAGAGAATAAAACCTTAACTGAGTCCTGGGTAAACGCTGGTGATATTGCACACAATCTGACCCTGATCACAAAATCTCAGCACCTTATTGGTCCAGGAGTCCACCATCTGCAAATAGTGGCATCCAATGATCTTACCACTGTCAAACTCAATACCAACTTCACTCTTCAACTCATTGAAGCGGTTTCTGGCTTGCATGCTCAGTTGTCAACCACCATACTGGAAATAGGTAAAGAACTGCAGTTAAATGCATCTGTGTCCCATGGAGCACCATTGGATCTGAGGATTGAATTTAAAGGATCTAATGGGACGTTTAGCCACTCCAGAAAAAGCCCCACAGGACATTCACAGATATCCAACATATCTGTCAGTGTAGAAGGTATGTTTTTGTTATATGTTGTACTGCACAAACTTGGGCATTGTTAATTATTTTGGAGAATGGGCCTACCTGAAATCATCTGAAGTATTATAAATTGCAGTTCTTACAAGTCCCATACCACACATACAGTTCTATTGCTCCCCAAATCCTCCTTTGTTAACAAGTAAGGTATGAGGAAGTCTTTCCTCACAGATTCGGGGAAACTCCTATGCCCCATTCCCACCTGTGCTGAACCCAAGGAAGAAGGCCCAGGAGAGTCTGGAAAAGATGGCAGTAATGGTTTTAATGGATTTGGGATCTAAAACTATAGACATAACAGGTAGGGGGCTAACGGGGACCACTGTGTACAAAATTGTGCACTCACAGCATATCGTACCTGGATATACCTGAAAAATATGGAGTTAGGAAGTTCCAACTACCTAAAACACCTTAAGACAATCAAACTTTTTCAGGCCACAGTCATCATACAGACAGTGTAGGTATATGATGTCTTTAGAGAACCAGACCTCCGGGTCCAGTATGGTCCAGAACTCTGAGAGCTGCTTGTTATCCAGCAAATGGGCATAGTTATGGAGAAGAGGAATATTCAATACTGTTGACCAGACCTCATAGGCTTGATGTAGATATATGTTTTTAGATCTACTTAAGCCTTTCCCCCTTTTTAACAAGTTATAGAGGGCATCTTTAGGACCCACCTTCAAAGACCCTCTATTTAAATCCAAATAAATCAGGGAAGGCTTGCAAGTTGAAAAGTTTTTTTTAATTTCCCTGTAAACATCAACTTGTTTAAATAAAGAGATTGCCATAAAAAACTATTTTCTATTACAAATTACTTTTGTAAAGGAAAATGTTCAATAAGCCGTTAAGGTTGGAATATGCATTGAATATATCCATACTCTCACCTTTGGTAATGGAATGTGTGTGGGCGAACCTGCAGTGTCGTGGTTTGCAATGTAGTGCAGCAACTTACACGACCAGGTACTTTCAGACGCATGTATTCTGTTCACATGCCAATAAAACTTTTGTCCACACAGCTGGTAGGGGGCTATGTACAGTTTACTAAGGGCTATATACAGACTTCACCAACTTCCGAGGGCAGAGATGGGGATCAAGCATAGGGATTAAACATTGCAGAGTGTTGCTACCAGCTGTTATAATTTAGGACAAATGCTGTAGGCTCTCACCAAAGTAAAGAATGGCAGTCCAGTCAGGGAGTCACGCTTAGCACAGCGCAGGTTTCCTCACCCAGGGATTCTCGTCTGGGGCACATCTAAGATAAGCTGCGGGTCATCAGGGAAGCATCATCAGAGAAGCCCAAAATGTTCTGAGGACCTAATATTTATAACCTCAAAAGGTGCTGGCTTAAGACCTGTAGTAGGGCAGAATATGAATGATACATTAGAGCAGAGAGCCAAAACAGTGGGAAAAATCATTAACTCTGTCCTTACAAGTTTCCAGCAACTGGTAAACAACCAGTGTAGCCCTTAATACACCAACTATAGGTAGCACTTATATATTATATACAGTATTTATAGTAATACACATATCTACACAGTTTGTGCCCTTTTTTGGGTCAGCACCACCCCCTGGGCCCTTTCCAGACTACTCCTTGGTCTGGACTTTGGAGAGCTTAGGGGCAATGTACTCCTCCCCATAAGGGGGTCTCACCATAATATATATACACAAGTGGTAAACCTTGAAGATGGATACCCACATCAGCAACTCCCACACCACACTCACAAAAGTCAGACATCAACAAGAGGTGCACAGGTCAGTGCCTTAGAGGGCATCAGACTGCACTTACACTGGGGAGGGCCTTGTGGATCTATAGGGGTGCCTACTCTGGGGACACCTAAGGGAGGTAACCCATGAGAACAGCTAGCAAACAGGTCTCCATGCACCATTCCAGCCTCTAGGACTAACCTGCATAGTTACTGTCCCATCTTCTAGGTGGTGCTTGTGCATACCACAGACCTAGGTTAAAGGAGGGGCCCACACCTGAAGACCCCACGTGGGGTAACCCCTGTGAAGGGGGCATACGGACATGGGTGGTCGTAGACCTGTGGGCAATCACTCCCACACCACAAGCCGCAGGAACTTCCCCAACACCTTCTAGGGGCAGGTGTCCAGCTGCTGCCTAGGGAAGTAAATTACTGCTATTGGGCAGTGTATAAAAGAGTAATTGATTAGTTAAATGCTCCACTCGACACTCGACAGGTGAGGGTATAGCAGCAAATAAAAAAATTATCTATCCCCGTGGTCCCTCCCCTTCCAGTGACCCATGGTAAGATACTGCCATGTATGACTATATGTAAACTAAAAGTAGGGTAGTCCTAGACTGGCAGAACCTGTGCATCTGCTAGGGGTACTAACCCAAAAATGGGTGTGTGCAGGGGGTAAACCGACATTATGGAACACCAATACCTGCAAAAAAAAAACAAACCTACTAAGGACCCTTTATTAGTGCTATGCAGTGTGTGCAGGCATATAGGGCTCCTTCAACCACTAGGGGGCCCCGAGCTCTGTCAAAATGTGCTTTCCCCTGTAGAATGACCACAGATTTGGAACCTGTTGGGCTAGAGACCCTACATTTTGCATGGCTGTAGCTGAAGACCATACCTACAAACCTACCAAATTAGGGGCCTCCAGCAACCCCCACTTTTTTCCATGGAGATGAATGGGAAAGTAATAAATAGCACTTTTAAAGCCCAGAATTTGGGCCTTATTGGTTAATGACCCCGATGGGCATGGTTGTAGCCACATACTATAATTACAATCTTTCCAAATTGTGGGTCTCGAGAGATGAATGGGGGGGGGAGGAATGGCAAGTTTGTGGTTACCCAACATTCAGGGAGGATTTACGTCATCCCTTCCCTCCATGAACCGATGGGCATGATTGTAGCCACATACTATAGTTACAATCTTTCCAAATTGTGGGTCTCGAGCCCCCTTGGTTCTGGTGAACCGTGACCCCAAAGTGGGTAATTTTTGTTTCCATAAAGATGAGTTTGTGGTTACCCAACATTCAGGGAGGATTTACATCATCCCTTCCCTCCAGAACCATCTTGGAACTGGGTCCTGGCACAAAAAGTTAGTCCCAACCGCTTTTGGACAAGGAGTCGCACCAGTTCAAATGTTCTGGAGTTGAAGACCCTCCCTACAAATGTACTGAGTTTGGTGTTTTTGGGCCCCTGTAAATGATGCCCGGTCAAACTCGCCTACTTTACCCATAGGCTTTAATGGGGACTAGGTCCAGGGGCAGACATTGCGTTGTGTGTATGTTATCAGGCCAAATCACCAGGTTATGTAAACTTTTGATCAGGGTGATTTGGATAGTTGGTGTTGTGATTAAGATTTAAAAGGGTAAACATAGTTGTTTGTCGATTAATGGCTTAAGCCAACCTCTAACCAGTAACAAGAATACATTTTGCCAGGGTATATAAACTTATGAGCACAACTGTACTTCATTTAGAGGATAATGCCTGCATGTATTATTTGTGAGGATGTTATCTAGACTACTTCATTTAGAGAATATTTGCATGGTTATGTTATGTATTTGTAATTACAGGCTTATATATGGTTACAGTCATAGCTTCAAACCCAGTTTCTAATACAAGTTTGGACATTGGACACATTACCATAATAAACAATCCTAATCAATATAAAGGTAAAAGTAACTTTTAACCTGTATCCTAGAATATGAAATATGTGTGTTAATTAAATGTGAATTACATGTTAATAACTATGTTTATTTGTATGAATATGGCTTTGACCTGATGTATTAAATATAATGTTTGATTTCCACAAGATGGACAAAGGAGAAAAGGTCAAGAATTCAAGGTCAGTATTTTCATCCATTTATCTGGCCTACAATATAAACTATAAATTCAGCAAAATGTGAGTGTTTTTTTTTTTTTTTTAATGGGAAGGCTACAAATCTAATTTGAGAAATTAAAGGTTGTATACTTATTGGGGATATATAACTGTACAGACAGAAAATTAAAGTATTAATAAAGACAAGCATAAAACTTTAAAAGGGGTTCTAATTCTTTAATATTTTCAATGCTTCAGCCTTTCCTGTGGGTGGTGGTAAGGGCATGGTATATTGCCATCGATTTACGTACAATCGACTTTTTAAAAGTGTATGGCCATTTGAATAGTCTTCATTTACTGCTATCTGGTAAAGTGTAGAAGGACCTCCTGGGTAGGATAGCTCTAGGAGTGTAGTCAGAGTACAGTAACTATAAAATCATTCTCTCACAATCTCTTATAGGATATCATTAAAAAGAACTGGGCAATCCAGATAGAGACCAGAAGACATGTCAACCCTTTTTCCAACATTCGTTTACAAGTGCCCAACAACATAACTGATAATATCACTTGGTCATGTGGTAAGTGTTTTACACTGGTCATACAGCTAAGAGATGCATTCCATGCTTTGAGTAATAGTTTGTAATTTATGAATGAGACTACATGCTTGATCCCAGATCCCAGGCTGATTCAGTTTTTTGCACCGACAGGGTCTTGTTGGTCTGAATGGTTCACATGTCTAAAACAGAATATAATTGACCCCACCTCAAGTAAGATAGTAATCCCTGCTGTCTGCTTGCCTCCGCCTAATGCTGCGTTTACTGTCCAAGCTACTGCAATGCTCAGCGAAGGGGAGACAGTAATGGATGAACAATGCTTCTATGTGACGGCCAAGAACAAGCTTCAACCCAAAATCAGGTTATACAAACTTCTGATTTTGTGTGTTTATTTATTTCATGATATGTACTGACCTTTTTCTTGTTTCAGCTGTCAGAGTAACTGCAAGAATATGAATCTCTCTGAGGCCATGGTGCTCCATGCTTCCTGTGAAAACTGCAGTGCAGTTACATATGCCTGGTACCTTCATACTAAATTCAATAAGGTTTGTTTGAAGTTACTAGTACTAAAGTAGTGATAAATGTCACCTCCTAACTTACTATTTACTGTATGCTATCACATGCTTCAGGCTTAAGCAGAGGCGTAGCTAGAAATGGGCCCCATAGCAAAAATATTTATGCCCCCCATCCCAACTTGTCACTCCAATCCCTGCCCTTCCAGGAGTGGTGGGCCCCCTTGTGAATATGGGCCCCATAGCACTGCTATGGCTGCTATAGTGGTTCCTACGCCACTGGGCTTAAGCTACCACCAGTAGTGCTGATGTTGTTTTATGGTTGTGTTAGTGACTGCTAGTAGTAAGCTGGTAGTGATCTGGATAGTCATTTTAAAATACAGTTAGCTATAGAATGAATAGAAACGTGTCCACACTCAAACATTTATAATGGTATTGAACAAATAATAACAATAACATATGATATATAATATATAAGCTTAACACATAAGTGGTGGTCTGGTGGTTGTTTTGTGTTCCTCTACATTCTGCCAGCAAATCTTTTGAGCTCTGGTGAGCAAAAACCATATTGCAATGGAGTCCTTCGTCAATTTTCTCATCACCAACACTAAATTTTTAGGACAACTCTTTACTCAGAGTGACTCTGCTGAGGATTATCACTGCAAAACCAAAGGATGGCGTTTGCCCCCATTACCGGACAAAAATAATGGAGCTGCTGCCAAGAATAACAGGAAATAAAACAATTTTACATGAGATTTTATGTTCCTCCTTGTATATACAGTAGATGTATATATCGTATGTGGACCATGCCACCCTGTATATGTGTGCATAGCTTGTGTGTGCATAGCATGTATCTTATTTATTATATAGCAGCTGCGGAGGTGAGGTCATAGCTCCTTTTCCATCTCTTTTGACTTAGTTTTATGCCCAGTAACTGTAAATCCCCTCTTTCTGGGAAGAGGTTATTTTAGTGAGTAGTTAACTGTTTTCCCAGGTCTTTCCTGGGTTTCTTGGCTGCAAGCCACAGCTTACCTTGGAGCAAAGGACTCCTTTCTTTTTTCTGGGTCCTAGAATTCCAAAAAGGACATGGTTGCTCCAGTGAGCTACCCTGAGCAACGCTTCACTAGCACTACTGTGTTAATGGTACAGACAGCTTCATGCATATATACATATGTTATCCTGTATTTTGTCCATAGGTCTAAATGGCTGCTATTTTTCCAATATAATAAATGGGCAATGTGCCTGTTAAAAGTACAAATTGTTATAAGTTAGCTGATGCAAATATTCATCATCCCTTTGTTGTTTGATTGCTTTGTTTTGCAGTCTTTGTCCCTTCCACCTGTATGCAGTTTGCGTGAATTCAGGCCCAGCTCTCTGCTGCTTTTACAAAGTGACACATCCACACTAGTGTTAAATAGTACCTTTCTACAGAGCCAATCCCATGGGGCTTTCAGAATAAAGCTATTAGGTAGGTGGAGACTTCCTTCTTTTGATATGGTTGTTGTTTTCTAAACTTTTCTTTACATTAAAGACATTACCTTAAATCTTGAAATTAAACAGTATATATATATATACAGTCAAGCCCTTAATTATTCTTACTCCTGATGTAAAGTTACTATTATTCAATCAGCAAGTTATTTTTTGACGGGAAATGACAAAGGTGTCTCCAAAGTTCATAAGAGGATGTACAATATTGTGGGAAAAATACATTTCTCAGCTTTTATTTACATTTTCAGCAAAAAGTGTCATGTCCAAAATTATTCATACCCTTCACAAACTGACACATTCTCTGGAAAAGTCCAAAGTTCTGTACCATTCTAAATAGTCCAAGTTGTTCTAAAGCATCCTAATTACGCTGATTATTTAGGAATGGCTGTTTCAATCAACTCAGCAGGTAAAAAGTGAGGACCAGCAGCTGTACATTGTGGCTGCTCACAAGTCAGGAAAGGGCTATAAGGCCATATCTAAATGTTTTCAAGTTCCAGTGGCACTGTGAAAAATCTCAGAGGACGTGGTCGGAAGCCAAAAGTGACACCTGTGCTGTCCAGGAGTATAGTGACAGAGATGAAAAAGAATCCAAGCATAACCACCAATGCCATCCTGGTGAATCTGGGTTCTTCTGGTGGCAATGTCTAAAGACAGACAACCCAACAGACACTGCACACTGCTGGGTTCCACGGTTGCACACCAAGGAGGACACCATTTCTCCAGATAAGGCACACAAAAGCTCGCTTGGCCTTTGTAAATGCTCATCTGGACAAAGAACAAGACTTCTGGTTTTCTGTGTTATCGTCAGATGAAACAAAAATGTTATTGTTTGGTCACAAGGTTTCCTTCATTTGGCGTAAAAAAAGGAGAAGCCTTCAACCAAAGAACACCATCCCCACTGTCACACATGGTGAGGGAAACCTAAGGCTTTGGGGGTGTTTTTCAGCCACTGGACCAGGGAACCTAATCACAGTAAACGGCACCATGAAAAAAGAGAAATACTTGAGGATTCTAGTGAGTGAAACAGGTGAAAGAGAATCCAAGGATCACCACCAAGGCCATCCTGGTGAATCTGGGCTCTGCTGGTGGCAATGTCTCAAGGCAGACAATGCACTGCAGGGTTCCACGGATGCCATTGGGAAAGTTGGAGTTCAGTTTTATGTTTTGGCTTGTTTGTATAGTTCTAGTGGTCATTTCAAAATACAACTTGAATTGGTAACACATTAATAGTGATAATCGAGAATATTCGGATTCCGAATATTAATCGCGAATATCGGCAATTCGGAAATTCGCAAAGATGGTGAATATATTGCAGAATATTCGCAATTCCGGATATTCGGTATTATTTATCCATTACACATGCCTCTCAATGCAAGTGGATGAATGGGAAGGCTGCAACAAGAGCTTAGCAACACCATCAATAGTTTTTTAAATGAATATTGGGTTGATGCGAATATTGCGAAAATCGTCACGTAAAAAATTTGCATAAAAATTCGTGCCATGTTAAACATATATTGCGCTCGTGAAATTCGCAATAAAAACTGCAGATATTCGCAATAAAACCCCTAATACTGCCGAATGCGAATATTTTTCGAATGTCTTCCATAAGATTCGCGGCATGCCGCGAATAAGAATGTTGCCTATGCCGCTCATCACTACACATTAATATGTTGTCCATGCCCAGTATATCACAATGACTATGTCCATGCTATTTGTTGCATGTATTTCTTGAAAATCCTAATAAAAAAATGTAAAGGAACAACAGATATATTTTTCACTTCTCAAACATTAAAACAAAAACTTTACAAACATACCAAGTAAGGTACATTCACACACATCCAAGCTATTAACCTTCCTAGCGCACTGCCCGTACCGTTTACCGTTTACAACGGCGCGGTACAGGCAATCGAGGCAGTGTACACAGTACACTGCCTGTCGTTTCCGGCCTCACGCCGCTGCTCTTCACACAGCATGGAGGTCTATGGCGCTGAACCCCCCCCCCCCCCCCCCCCCGCCCCCTTCCGCGTCACCGTGACGCGATCGGGGCGGTGCCGAAACCCCGGAAATGCTGCAGCGATTAAGACGATCGCTGCAGCTTTCCGGGGAGGCATCGGGTTTCCTCGATGCCGGCTTCCCCTGCGGCGAACGAACAGGGTTTGTCTCAACCGCTAGGGAGGCTAATATCACTATTTTACATTTTTTGTCTTAACCTCCCTAGCGATATGCCCGAAGTCAGTTCGGGCAAAGGGACACTTGAAGTGACTTCGGGCACATCGTAGGAGCGCCGCCGCCATCTTCTCTCTTCATCTCCGGCTTCTTCCGGGTCCCGGAGTGACGTGTGACGTCACGGAGGCAGGACCCGGTCCCCGGTCTTTTTTTAAATCTTTTTTTTTTTACTTTTGAGCTGGATTATAGAAATGTCTTTCTATAATCCAGCTCAAAATGGATCCCGCTAGCAGAAATGCTGAGCATTTCTGTTAGTGAGATCTGTCTTCGGCTGCACACGAGCCGTTCCGGAAATAGTCAAGGTCTCCGGCTATCTCCGTGATCTGCGCTCGTGTGCCGATGACGTCATCGGCCGGCGGGAGATTTAAAGGTACAAAAAAAAAAATTTTCTTCGATTTTTTTTTTCTTTTTTTTACATTTGTTTTTCTTTTGATTGGATTGGATAAATGTTTTATAAATGTTTTATCCAATCCAAATCAAAAGAAAAGAAAACAAGTGTAAACTTATAAAAAAAAAAAAGTCGCCATAGCGCTTCCATCTGTGGCCATTTTGCGAATGATCACCATGCACATTCGGGGTGATCGCTTGGCGATCAATCGCAAAATGAACGCCGCCCACCTGGAGCAACCGTTACGTTGGAGTTAACCGTACTCGCACAAAACTTTGATCAGCCAGAGAACAAACGTTTTTCTCTGGTCGATCACAACCGCTGGCTCTCTGTGTGCCTGCAGCATTTCTACAAAGCTGCAGGCACACAGAGCCTTTCCGCCCCCATCGGCGTCACACTGTATCACTTTTGGTACAGAAATCTGCACCTCAGTGAACCGCCAGGGAGGTTAATGTATTTTTTTTTCAATTGGCTGAAAAGAAAATGAAAAAATTCTATGTTTTGGATCGTACTGTTTCAAAATATGTTATTTTAGTCATACAAAAGAGCCTTGTTGCTGGTTTTCTAATATGTGATGAACTGTAATGAAATATTAATTTGTACAAATAACAAAAATATTTTTGTATTCTTCCAGCCAGAACCATTCATGAATATGGTGAGGAAATGATGGTGGTCAGCACCTTGCCTCCACCACAGGTGCCTAACTGCAGTGTGTATCCAGAAGAAGGTTCTATACTGACCAGTTTCCAAATCTCTTGCCTTCCACCTTGTGCACAGACTCAGTCTTGTTCTAAAGATGACCGGATCACCCTCATGTATTGCTTCTTCCCCAAGCCAAGTAGGTCTTACCAAAACAAAACAATCACCCCCACTAATAATTATAGATTCTTTTAGCATTTTTAGCCTTTGGCTGTGTATCAAACACTTTTTTTTATAGGTTTGATGATGTCCAACAGGCAATATATGAGGAATTAATAAATAAGAATATTCTGAGACATGTATATAAGGCAGTGGATGTGATATACATAGTGAAAGTATTATTGTCTGGTGTAATTAGACTTGTTGAATTTGTGAGTTGAACAGAAAGAAAAAGGAAGATCGAGGATAGGGTGGCGGGGGATCAGTGGACAGGTGAGTTCTTATGCCCTATATGCAGTTAGGTCGGGGGCTGCAAGTGGAGGACTGAGGAGGGCTGCTAACCAACGCTAAAAGGGCCACAGGTTGCCTCTGCCATAGGCACACTATACAAATACATATGACCCTTTTAGCAGCATAAGTCGTGGTGGACACACATTTATTTTTTCACAATGTCTTTTGTGCCATCTCTCCCAGACTATTTGCTGCAGATTATATCATGGGGTTTTCTATAAAATATAGGAGATTGTTCCTTTATGAATTGTGGCAACTGCATGGCTCTTGTACTATTATATGCTATATAAGGTATATCTACAGTTACAGCATGCACATGGTTTTGTAAAGTACTGCTAAATAACTACTTTATGCAGAACTGGGTACATTTAGTATCAAATCATGGAGGGTTAGCAGGCCGTTTTCCTCAGTTACTTTCTCTTGGGTTTGTGCGAACATATTAAAAACCGCTGGCACAAGAGTCTACTATGGCTTGCAATGGCGCTGGAGATGTTTCTCCACCTCTTCTGTGCCTTTTACTATTTATGAAGCAAAAACTGTGATGATGCTGGAGCCAGCCTTGATAGTGAGTTGTAGGGAACCCCTTGGTAATATTCTAAATATATCAAACTAAGTTTAAAATGACATATAAACACCTTTAAGCTGGGAATAGATGGTACGATTTACCGTCTATTCCTTTCCGATTCTATGCAGTAGCAGGCAGCGTGATGACATCATCACGCCCACCTGCTAGTGCCGAGAATCGGACGGCACTCTTCATCTGCAGCACATTAGTTCGGCTGGGGGCAGCTATCCCCAGCTAAACTAATGGGATCAGACTAAAATTTACTGTCCTGTCGGATAACTGTGCGATCTGACGGGACAGCTGATTTCAGCCCAATCCTCGTCAGTTGCTGCCTCTAATTCCTGCATGACCCGATCCCTGAGGGATGCGGGAGCGCGCATGGCATCGGATTGGGAATCGGATCGTGAAGGAATTGGTACATGTATGCCCAGCTTTATTCATCTTAATATAGACTATGATTAGGAGAGGATCTAGCCAAAGAACATTATATTGTAAAAAGACAAATAAAGAGCAAATTTGTTACAAAAACAAATATGAAATGAAACATTGCTAAGCCTCCCATACACACTTAGTTTTTCACCTGATTTTTTGGCTGATCGACCGCCGTGCGCGCTCACGGCAGTCGATCAGCTGAAAAATTTAGTGAAAATCTAAAGCTTTAAGTTGTAATTTGGGCCGCCATATCAATCTAAAGCTGGGAATAGACGGTACCGTCTATTCCTTATGCGATTCTATGCAGTAGCTAGTGCCGAGAATCGTCCAGCACTCTGCATCTCATTAGTTCGGAACTAATGGGATTGGGCTAAAATTTACCGTCCTGTCAGGTCTCTGTGCGATCCGACATGATGGCTGATTTCAGCCCAATCCTCGTCAGTTGCAGCCTCCAATACCTGCACGACCCGATCCTTAAGGGATGCGGGAGCGCGCACAGCATCAGATCGGGGATCGGATCGTGCAGGAATTGGTACGTGTATGCCCAGCTTAAGCCATTTCAAACATGTCCATAATTCTTACACCGGTGTAATCACTAGAATGAAAGAATGATCATATGTAGAAAGAAAATGTTTGATGTCAGTTTGAGACAATTTTGAAAAATTTTGGATTGATTGTTGCATTTATCTGGCATCTGAACATCCTTTCTTACCTGCTTCAGCCTGGATTTTGCATGCCCACAGAAGACTTGTAAGAGGATAAAATAAACCCATCTAAAGTTAAGTCAATAATAGGAAACAACATTGTTACGATTGAAAGGGAGTCTGCTCCCTAAACCAGGGCTGTGGAGTCGGTCGATAAATTCCCCAATTCCGACTCCTCAGTTTCAGATTCTTCCGACTCCTCGACTCCGACTCCTCGACTCCGACTCCTCTGTATTAAATATGCTAATGTATTGTATCCATCCATTGAAGGAAAGGAAGGCATCATACATTAACCACAGAACTACTGGCCAGGAAACCAACACTGTAATGGCCAATTAAAGCAGAGAAAGGGAGTTAGGCAGAAGATGCTGCTGCTTTTTCCTTAAGCTAGGCACCACGCTGTGATTGATCGGGGATCAATTGAACGGAAATCAATGTGCACCACATGGGCACATCGATTCCTGTTCAATGGGGACCTGTTATCCCCAGCTTGCAGTGGGTGATTTACAACACGCCACAAGCTAGGGAGAAGCAGCTTCCAAGTGAGGAGTGCTGGCTCTGGTCCCCTTCACACTGACAGCAGATGGCTGTGGAGGAGGCAAGAGCCGCAGCTGTTTTAATACTTTCCATGAAGACTGATGTCTCCATGCAAAGTATTGGAGATTGAACGGGGTCTTTTCAACATGTTGGAACCCCGTTCAATCAAGTTCCTTTGAGCCGGCTCTATTCCCGCCCGAAGGAAGGCACACACGGGTAGGTTTGTAAACAGATTAGAGTACAATCAATCACCGTGTGATTGTACACAAATCTGGTTACAGATCTACCCGTGTGTGCCAAGCTTTAGTGTTCTGATCTTCTGCTGAAGGTAGGGCAGTGGAAGGCTCCAAGAAGAGGCAGGGAGAAGGTGCACTTCAAACATGATTCATGACTTCCCTTGATTAAAGTTGAAGCTAGCAATCTTATTAATCGTATTTGTCGCCTCAGCTGAATGACAGCGGTTTTCCAAATGCTTTACGGTTCAGTCCTGAACTATTGGCAATCCATTCCCTTCACTTAAGGCTGCCATACACACCCCGATGGTGTGCAGACAGACCAGTCCCGATATGCACCGAGATTCAAGCGTGATGACGTCATCACGTTTGCACCCCGGTGCATTATGGGGCCCCTTCAGTCGGCCGGCACACAAAGGACGCCGGTCTTCATTGAAGCTAATGCCATCGGCTTCAATCGGCCAGAGATTATCGGACATGTCCGTTCTCTGGCCGGCCGAGCAGTGGGGCGACAGGGATCTGTCGCCCCACTGCTCGGCCGGCCAGAGAACGGCCGGTTTTTCCGCTGGCCAATTAGCCGGCCAATTAGCGGCCAATTTTTCCGCTGACTGACGGCGCGAGCGCACACGCCCGTCGGTCAGGGGAAAAATCGGCCGCTTATCGGCATGTTTATGGCTAGCATTATACAAGCGTCTCTAGTCCGGCAACAAACATTTACTTCATTATCAGCGGGAGTTAAGGCCGCCATACACGCACCGAGCGGCAGACGATTTTGCTGCCGACCAATGGGCGTGTGTGTATGCCGATCGGGGGAGCCCACATGGAGTGACAGATCTCTGACACCCCACAGCTCGGCTGGCCAGAGAACGGACATGTCCGATAATCTCTGGCGGATGCTGTTAGTCTCAATGAAGACCGGCGTCTTGCTGTCAGCTCTGGAGAGCAGCGTGATGACGTCATCACTCTGCACTTTAGAGCTCACCTGAGCTGGTCTGTCGGCCCCCACTCGGTACGTGTGTGGGGGCCTTTAGGCTAGGGTCACAGTGGGCGCTGTAATGTTATGCGCTGCATGCATTTATTCTTATTGCAGAGAAGTCATTATGTTCATTATGACTGTTTGTTAATTGCGACATTTGAAGTAATTTTTTATTTATTTAAAAAAATAAAATTTTATTCCCATTTAAATTTAGTAGGAGTCGGAGTCGGTCCATTTTTTGCCGACACCGACTGTGTGGAGAGGGGAGGGGGAGGGAGGAAATGGCAGGCAGTGTACAGTGTACACTGCTGCCATCGCCTGTACCACACTGTTAAAAACGGCGCGGTACAGGCGGTGCGCTAGGGAGGTTAAGGGTATATAATTTAGATAGATGTAGTGATGTATATAGAAAATACCTCTTTTTACCAAATAAAGGACTTTTCTATCACCATATGGGCACCTCCAAGAAGCCTATTCTTTTTTTAGTGGTTTTCCACTAATAAACCTATTAGGATCTTATCTCTAAAGAGATTTGGGACTTGGCATCCAACTAATCGGAATATTATAGGTGAAGAGAGTGTGACCTTCACAACACTGCGTGAGGACAGTGAATGAATATCTCTACCTGCGCTTCAACACGTCAAGGTTGCTAGTAGGATGGTAGATCCACATATTTTACATATTGGGTCCAACCATAAGTTAGTGACTGCAATAGTAAAGTCTATCCTCCTAATACATTGAGTTTACACATGCTGACACAGCCCTTAATAGTATATCATCTCATACTGCTCCTCACTGGTCCTTGTGTCTAACCCAATGTCTTTCTTCCCTTCCCCATTTCTTGTTGGGTTCTACACACACACTTTTTGGGTGGACTCTCTCATTAAGATAAAACCCCAAATCTAGCCAATCATCTAATGATTTTCTTCTCTCATTTGTTCTAGAATCACAGCTGTATTGTGGTCCAGATGGAGAACTCCCTTCTGTATTTCTACCTCTCGGAGAAGAAGAGAACGACTTTGTTATAAATATTACTGTTACTGTCAGCAACAACTTTGGTGAATTTGTCAGCACCACTGTCAGTGCTAGGGTGAGCATTTCATTTACAATGTATAAATAACTAATATTTGTTTCCTAAAAAAATATTTTAGAACTTTAAGCATTTAAAGGAGAAATATTACAGTAGGCAACTGGTTGACATTTTGTAAGCAGGTGAATACTTAAAATCTAAAAAAAAAATATGTAAAATGAAAGTTCTACTTACCGAGCTGGTATGATGGTGGCATAGCACAAAATATACTTACCTGCTGTTGCCTGGAATCATAAGAAAGATTCCATATTTTAGAATTATACCTTTATTTTTCAGGCTTCTGGGGGTTAACTCTGGGTGTAATATGATCACTAAGGGGGCGTTTAATGGTTTTCTATGGGAAAATAGTTTAACCTCCCTGACCCTATGGGCTTTTCGCACCATTTTTGGGAAGCAAAAGGACCCCATACTGGAGATCTCCGCCCTCCCCCTCCCTTTCTACACAACACCAGCATCAATTAGACAGCGACGATGTGGCCTGGGAAAAGCGGTGCCGCCATCATAACATGGAGGTCTATGAAACCGCCACCCCATCTCTTGGGGCTTAGGGCTGGAAGGAATCCATGAGCATCCTGCATGGCTGCAGATCCCTGTGACCATACTGAGTTCGTGCACAACGCCAGGGAGGTTAATACAGAGCCGAGATGAGAGAATAACCTTTCAATCTCTGAGGTGAGTTTCAGGAGGCGTCACGGCACAAGGCAGGCAGAAAGGAGAGGCTTGTTAAATAACATACAGGTAAAAATAATACATACAAGTAAAAAAAATACAGGCAAGTTTTTTCTTGTTTTTCATTCCTCCCTATTATGGGCACTTCTTGTGCCATTCATGAAATTATTTATTTATGGTGGTAAGTCTGCTTTAAATTGGATATTATATATCTGATAACTATTGCATATACACTAATGACATTGTTAATATTTTTCAAAATATTAATTAAGGGAATTTAACAAATTCATGATAGTACAGGATTCACAATTCAAGAAACAAACGTTTGATCTTCATAACAATGTTATGTTTTTATTTTTTCTTTAGGTTACATATGGAGACAGGGATCCCGAGAGTCTTACATCATTCCTTTCTGATAGATCAGCTGACATTTTAAAAGATGGGGATGCAAGCAGATCATTAATCCAGCTGTACAAGTCAGTGTCCTCTGTATTAAATCATGAAGTTCTTGGGGACAGTAGTAATAGTTCAATACAGAAAGTCAACAAAAAAGAGGTTTGATAATTTTTTCACACATTATAATTCCACATCTTTGGTCATGTATTTCTTAAATAAAGCTGGCCACACATAGGTCTATACCCGTTCGACCAACCTACCATCAATCGCAGCGTGGTGACATCATGGATTGGTGAACTATCCTTTGGTGATCGTTCGGCAAATCGTTGTGCACCACTTTGCGCAATTGATTCCTATTCAATACTTTGGATGGGGACATCCAACACGCTAGCGACATTTCTTTGGAGACAGGGTGGCCGCGTTTGATTCGTGAACGTCGTCTTTCATTTTCAACACAATTGTACTCATTAGAGATCCATACACATTAATATACTGTATATAAAGTGTGTATAAAGATCTACAGTGAGAGAAATAAGTATTTGATCCCCTACTGATTTTGTAAGTTTGCCCACTGACAAAATGTGAATTCTGGCTTTATTTCACAGAAGACGACTAAGTACTTGGCAGAACTCTTGATAGTAATACAGGGGCCAGACATTTCTGTGGTGGTAGTTGGCCACCAGGTTTGTACACATGCAAAGAGAATTAACAAATAGTCCACTAAATGGAGCTGCCATTCAAGCTTGTTTACATTTCACCAGCCGATCTTGGGAATGCTGCTGATAGAATATTGAATACACATGGGGAAGCCGAGAGGGGGCTTTTTCAGCAAATGTTTTGGTCTTGAAAACTCAAGTATACTCAAGTATGTACGGGATAGATACTGTATTCTCAAACCATATTACAACTTTTTTTCACCCCAAATTCAGGAGAGGGGGTGGGCGTTTGTTTGGGGAATTACTGTATCTTTTAGTGCATTTATGCTCTGACTCCCCCTAGAGGCTGGAGAGCTAACAGCTAAATCTAATTCATTCACCACATCTTCCTTCACTATTCTAAGAGTAGGACTTTGCACTGCCCCTACCTCAGATGGGGCCTCTCTACTACATGATCACTTTTGCCATTATTTTAATACCAAATATTAGTTATTGTTTTCACAATTATGAGAGTTTCAGGGGTGTTGCAGCTTCTGTTCTCAGGGTGTGGTACAGAAGTGCCTGATAGCTTTGGCTTATGTTGGCCATAAAAAAAGACCACCATTCTAACTAAACACTAAATTGTCACTCTGTAAAGGTAGCCATACTCGGGTCGATTTGTCCCACGATTTATTCCCGATCCGATCATTCTGGGCGATCGGGGAATCGGCAATTGATCAGATCGGAAATCGATGGAGCACCACCTTGGGAATCTGATCTCCAAAACGGCCGATTCCATAAAATCCATCGATCGGAAAGGCTGCTGCATAGGGAGCTATCTACCAATGTACTTCGAAACAATCGACCAAAACAAAACAACATGTCGGTTCAATATCCGATTTTTTGTCGATTCCCATTTTGTTTGGTCGCTCGTTCAGGGTGGGCAGAACTCGATTGATCGCCAATTGATCGCTGTGAACGCAGGCAGTGATCAATCGGTCAAAAATCTAGTGAAAAATCAATGTGAAGCCCCTCTGAAATGACACTATAGGTTACTATTTCATGTATTTTTGTTGTGCCTGGTTTAATGTGAAGAGTACAGGACTCTCCTACTGCTTACAAACCTGAAGCATTCAGTTAATCTTCCACTTTTTGTGATGATCCTGGTAGGTTTGACCAGTTGATAGGCCATATATCCATTGCTAAATGTTCTTTTCTTTCCATATCAGCTGCGAGAAGTGATGTTAACAGCACTTTCTACCATTAATGTCACATCACTGCACACAGCTCTGGAGATGTCTGAGGCACTGAAAGATATCACAGAGAAAAGTGAAGAGTTGTCTTCCTCAGCTCAGGTTAGGATTCTGTGCTCATGCTAGTCATTTTGATTATTTAACTCACTTTTTGTAATGTAAATGTAAAACAAATTGTTTCCATTTTTGCAAAATGTAATTTTTTTTATAAAGGTGGAAGCCATGTCTGTATTGAGGGATGTCAGCCAATCGCTATTAACAATAACCAGTGAACAAGACCAAACAAAGGAAACAACAGCAAGGTATCTGTTCAGTGCTATGAGTAATGTGCTGGAAGCTACTGCAAGAAATGACAGCCCCCCTATAAGCAAGGTGAGTCTTAAGGCCCCCATACATGTCTAGATTTTTCATCCAATAAACTTAATTCAATCTTTTTTTTTTGGTTGATTGATTGAAAATCTATGGCAGCCCACATGGTTAGATCATCCTAAACCAATTTAAATTGGGAAAAAAATTATTGAAAAAGGATTGGACATGCTGGTAAATTTTAATCGGTTGTATTGAAATGCATTACACTTTCAGTCGATCCCCAAAAAGTTGATCAAATATCTGTTACTACAGTTGGCAAACATACAATCAATCACCAATTTTCCTGACCCCCAAAAATTTATCTTTTTAAGTTGATTGAACAGAAAATCTAGACGTGTATGGGGGGGGGGGGGGGGGGGGGGGGGGGGGGGGGGGGGGGGGGGGGGGGGGCTTTCGTCTGAGTAATAAGGTGACAACAGGTTGGAGGAGAAAAGCAATGAAATTATTATGAGACACTCATTATTTCTTTTCTAAAATCCAGGAATTTATAGTAGACAAAACTCCCCACCTCTGAAGTTCTTATTGAAAGGTATGCTCATGTATGGCCACCTGTTTTCTTAGAAAACTATCATTAATGGTACCACCGTATTTTATCATACTTTTAAATCACACATCCAGTTTTTATAAAGTAATCTTAATGTATATCTTTACTACTGAACCACTTCCTGGTATAATAAGCTACATTTTGAGTTTTAAAATGAAAAAAAGATCAACAAAAATATTGTATTTGTATTATTCTTGTAATAATGTAATATTGTATTCTTTGTATAGAAAGAAAATGCTTTTGTATATTGATGTGTGATAAGATGTATAACCTAAGAATATGCCATTTCTGTGCAGAGTGCAGTTTCACGGACATTACTAAGTGCAGTGGAGAATTTGCAGAGTGCTTTACTTATAGGAAAACTTCCAGACAATGAGCCTACAATACTGGTGGCGCCATCTGCAACCATGTATATAAACAGGTGAATAGTTTATTCATACCTCCATTTAATAATGAAGAAGTTCAGCAATCTGCATAGCACATGGCAGTAGAATACCCACCTATAGTTGTTGAGATTACATTGGAAGAATCTGTTTATTAATTTTAACATTTCTAATTAAATCTCTTAAGACCCCACATACACACTTACAGCACCCTTTCTCAGCCATGCTTTTTTGAACTTTAGGGTTAATTTACATGTTGCTAGAGTTAACATTAATTGAATGGGGAGCACACCATCAGCAGTGTTGAAGGGGTGACACCCAGTGTCCTGTAGCTTCTGACAATGAGAGGATGCAAGCTCAGCTCCGTGCATCCTGATGACACAAGTTATCCCAAGCTGGTGAACTGTAAACAAGCAGCAGCTACATCTTTTGGATGTTTTACTAATCTTTACTGGAGATGGTGGAACTATCTGACTTTGCACATTAATTACAAAGCCCCAAAACATGGTATCACCTTTACAATAGCTGGAGAATGGTTGTGTACATGCAAGTCAGAAGGGGACATTACCCCAGGACAGGAGCGTTGTCATGTCACTTCCAGGAAGAAATTATTTTAATGAGTGTAGGAGTATAGTTCTGTCACAAACTTCACTCGAGAGACCAAGGGGAGAAGTAATATTGTCTGTAATATTGTCTGTAAGTTGGCAAATCCACTTTCCACTGATCTTCAATGGAGACCTGGAGAATCTCAGTCCTCCAAAGTAAGGAGCATTCCCCCATTATTGTGATGGGGTATTATCACTAAATACCAATGTACAGAGGAATTGCCTGGGAATCTGCTGCATGTTAACGCATAATACAACGCATGCAAGTGTGAAAGGTACATAATGTGTCCTATTGCATTGCTGTAACAGCAACGCAACACTGCTAGTGTGACAGCGCCTTAAGAGTTTCTGTTTGGCAATAGCCTATAGGTCCCCACACACGTAACGAGCTGTCGAGAGCAACGTGATCACAGTATCGGCAGGCACCCTCTGTGTGTCCGATTTTGCCGATGTCCGCGAGCGTGCACGCACATCGGTCGGTGTCAAAATCGGCAGCGGCTTGTTACATGTGTGGGGACCCTATGTGTACAACTTCACATAAAGTAAAAACAGAAAAAAAGATAAAGATGTTAGAGAGAAATTTTAGGCACAATTATACAGTAACCATATCTACCATATGTATAATGCCTCTATTAACCCTTCATGAGCACTGAATCATGTTTGCCCAAAAGTATATATCTAATCTTAAATAATTTAAAGTTTATAATTGATCTTGATCTAATGTGTACCTAGATTATTTCTACACTGATATCTGTGTCTTTCAAATATATCTATTTAATAAATCATGTCACATAGAAGTCTCCCAAAAGGATTAGTATTGTATAATTATTTAAAATGTCTTTCCTCAAGGTTAACAGATGCTAGATGTACTTCAATAATGTAAAGTTTTATCTTTGGAGATGTGTCTTTCTAGTGATATTTTGTCTTTATTCTCTGTGTGGCAGGCTACAGTCTGATCAGGTTGGGGTTACCTCTGTTAATGTCCTAGATGTCAACACAGCAGCATTTAAACTCCCCTCCATTGCATCTATGAATTTTCCCATTGACAGAGATGAAGCACTGGATCTTCGGGCAAGTATAACGTCAATCATTTAGAATGTTTGCTATAATAATGGCTTTCAGTAGGTTGTATATTGGGAAACACTGCATGCTCTGGCTATTAATGATAGGCCATATCACATTATTATTTTGTATGCATATTAGAATGTATTATACACAGGGGTGCACATGACTTTTTTTAGTGAGCTCCTCAGATGAGTACCAGGAGATGGTATTTGATACTTACCTCATATGTATGGTGGTCTCCCTCACTGTCCTCTGCGTAAGCCTCCTGCATGGTAGATTTTGCTGCAGATGGACCTCCCTGTTCCTGACCAAAAGTCCAGCACCAAAAGGGATTAGTTCCAGCAGAATGTACGGGGCAGAAACGTAAGCATGTGTCTATACACTAGCAGTTCCATTCTCTGAACCCACTGACCAATTTATGTAGAGACACGTTTTGCAATCTGGCATTAAACAACTTATCCATGAGCAGCTATTTACATATGGTAGGACAGATGAGTTTCTGTCACATAGGTTTTTTTTGCACTGCAAAATTGTTAATTTTTACATATTCAGACTAAAAGACGCACAGACATTTTCCAAATGATTTTAATGTAAAAAAAATCTTATAGTCCAAAAATATGGTAACTCTTGTAGGATTATGTCTGTTAAAAACTAAGCTGAACCTGTCACTAGACTCTCATTAATGGGAGATCAGACTTTTTAAGAATAAGTATATTATTACATTTGAATTTGTGGACTACATAAACAGTCAAAGCCCAAATTTTGACTTAAAGTTACTTTTATTCAACCAGCATGTTATTTTTTGACGGGAAATTACATAGGTGTCTCGCAAAAGATAATAAGACAATATCCAAGAAGCATTATTGTGGAAAAAAAAATTCTCAGCTTATATTAAAATTTGAGCAAAAAGTTTGGAAATTATTCATTCCCTTCACAAACTGTCACAGTCTCTGGGAAATGTCAAAGTTCTATACAATTCCAAAT
>CM070041.1:19124341-19147406 GCA_036250615.1 Ptychadena robeensis
GCATGACAATGACCCAACACACACAGCAAACGTGGTTAAGAAATGGTAAGCAGACAACAACATTAATGTTTTGGAGTGGCCTGGCCAGGGTCCTGACTTCAATCCAATTGAGAATCTGTGAAGGGAGCTAAAAATGAGGGGGAAGGCAAGAAGACCCCTCCAACCTGAAGGATTTGGAGCTCATTGCTATATTGAATATTAAGAAGGGGATGAATAATTTTGGACATGACACTTTTTGCTCAAATGTAAATAAAAGCTCAGAAATTGTTTTTTTCCCACAATAATGCCTCTTGTACATCGTCTTATTATCTTTTGCGAGACACCTATGTCATTTCCCATCAAAAAAACAACAAGATTTGCCAGGGGTATGAAAAATTATGGGCTCGACTGTATAAATTCCAGATCCCTGGGTAGAGATCTAACTGATTTGAACTACTCACTGGTATACAATGTTGGTTGTTTTAGGTTTTTGTTCTTGTACATATTTATAGCATAGGTCTATGTGTATCATAGTTATGACTCTGGGACTTAAGCAATGCTGTTTTCAGGGAATGAAGTGAAGAATTTAATAATGGGCACACACTGCAACAAATTGGACCATTGTCTGCTAAGCAGTGCCCTCGGCTGCTAAATAACCAATATCTCATGATCTGGAACTAATCTAGATCTTTATTATAATATTATTTTCAGATGGTGAGTTTTTCAGTCAACCCCTTTTCCTCAGGTGATACTTATGAAATTACTGGTTCTGTAGGAGGTTTGAGCCTTACCAGCACCAATGGTTCCATTATTCCTGTCAAGGACCTCACAGAATATATAGAGGTAAGAAAAATATAATTGTATGCATACAACGTCTTATTGTAAAAGTATGTAAGTAACTTTAGTACGGATGTGAACATGTGAAATTACAGTACGGTATATATTTTTACAGCAAGACATACATGCGAAAGGATATCAATATTAAACAGATCATCATCCATGTATGTGTTATGGGAATAAATAAGTAAACCAAAAACCTGTAGCCCCTGTCCATTGCTCTTAGATCCTCAGGAATTATAATTTTATATGGTCATTCATTTGCTCTTAATCATAAAGTTTTCTATTTCTTTAAAGTGAACTTTTTTATGGCCTGGCAGTGTGTTGCTTAGCTGCCACCAATCAGATTTGTTTCTTTAGTGAAAAGCTGGTTGTAACTTGTAACTTAATGGTATATAATGGTATATAAGGCTTTGACTCCATTGAATTGAGTCAGTTGAAATGCAATGGTATGTGTTTTTCGATGCGTTGATCAATCTGTACATGGTAAAAACAAACCCAAAAAACGTGCATGTCACAAATGCACCCCTTAACGCATCCCTGACGAATCCCTTAGGGTATGTTTCCACGGGGTTATGGGCTCCATCGACAACCCCTGTGCTAAGCGCATTCCTTGATGGGGATGTCGACGGAGCCCACTCATATTGATGCCTACTGCACCGGCTGTTTCTGTGGCGTTGAGCCAGTAAGGTTAACATAGTGCAGTACGTCAACCTTCAGTCGGCGGACCAGCTTGTGGAAACAGCAGGTGCAGTAGGCCTGTATATGGGTGAGCTCTATCAACATCCCCATCAAGGAATGTGCTTAGTGCAGGGGGTGTCGGCAGAGCCCATAACACCGTGGAAACATAGCCTTATGCATGGGTTGCTTTTAGTTATATATTGTTTACCCATAAACTCATAATTAGCCAAGTCTATTTTTTTGCTTTTATAATCCTCCTATTTGAATTTATTTTTTTGTTTTTTTAATCATTAGACTTGAATTTATAAAAAGAACACAAACACCATCAAGGATTCTTTCAGTTGTTTATGTAATAAAAAAATGTAATAATATTTAATTTTATAAACTTTGACTAGTGATACCAAAGAACAAGGGTTATAGATAGTCACTTCCCATCTCAGGGTGACAACACAATGCTCATTTTACTGTGAAGGTGGCATAGTTTTCTCCATATGCAGAGTAGACTGACATATGTTCCTGTAGGCCTTGCAGTAAAACATATAGTTGACTAATGGAATTTGCAAATATACAAAATATAGAATAGTTTCGCAACTTGGACAGAAGAAAGCCTAATCAGTAAAACGTTATTTTTAAACAAAAAAAAGCCATTTAGTGCAGAGTTTTTATTTATTTAGAGCAATATAAACTAAGGAAAGATGCATGATACTGATGTGTAAAAATTAACACTGATATTTTCATACATAGATAATGTTACCCCGGGATGCAGCAGATGAAGAAGTAAAAACTATTGTTTATCTGGCTAATTTAACATCTGTTCTGGTAAATGTGACATCAGCCAGCCTTCCTCTTGTGATTCATGTGGAACCAAGTGAGCCCATACCTGTGGTGCTATATCTGGGATATGAGTATCACCCAAATGAAACAAACTATGACATCACATTCCATCTTCCCAATGGAAAATACCCTGGAGGTAAGGGTCTATATATTAATTATATCAAATCATTCATGCTTCATGTTATTGCAGTTATAGTGGGTGTTAGGGCAAGCCATACTATCTGTGCCATACCAACTTTCCAGAATTCACTATATGATATGATATGATAGTTCTTATGTATATGTATAGGTATATTTCAGCTTGATCGTGTTTTAACAGTTTAGTTTGTTTCTCTACAAAGAAAAAGTCTATTCTTGGATTATAAATCCTGAAGAGCTGTTTGGAGAAGGCACATATTACTTGACACTGAGACCAGATTGTGAAGATGACATATTAAACTCCATATCGTTGTCAGTCACGTGTTTTACATCCCAGTGTGTATTCTGGGATGAGATCAATCAGAGCTGGAACAACACTGGATGTCATGTAAGTATGTCCCTCAGTGTCTTACCATTTTTTCCTGCATGATGCAATTTAAAGTATGTATGAACCCCTAACTTACAATTAACATCTATTGTATTTACCATATTTTTCTGTCTTTAAGGTGCTCCGATGTATAGGATGCAGCCTATACTTCAATGGACAAAAAATATTTCCGCTTTCTCCCACTCCAGCTATGTGCTTTGACCAACAGAGCAGGAGTTAAAGAGATGGAGACAGCTTCCCTGCCTATAGCCCTGACCAGCAGAGCTGTGTGTGAGGTGGGCAGCTTGTGCCTAACTCCCATACAGTCCAGAAGGCAACTCTCCCATCTGTATCTGCATTGTGTGTGAGTTGAGTTTAAGCACAGAGCAGATCTCTCCTATGCAGTGTGTTATCAGCTGGACTTCTCAGCTCTGTGTGCGTGTAAGAGCTGGCAGCGAGAGTCTAGCTTCACACACACACAGGCAGAGCTGGATGGGAGAGATGCTGGCTGGCAGCTCTTTCATCTGGCTCTGCTCCTCATTGTTTATATCAGTGGGGCACCACTAACATAAACAATGAACTACAGATGGGCGATCCACCCATCTGACAGCTCCTCCATGGCTAACCTTCTTGCCTGAAGAGTGAAGGCGTAGAGGTGACCCAAGGCGCAACCTCCCGTGGCCTTTGGTACACACACCATCGGAATATCGGAAGACGCAGGCATCCCCCCTAGTTGGGGGGGTGTCATATAGTCCAAAAATATGGTAGTCTTGATGTCACCTTCAACACTGTGCTTTCCATATTTGTAGCCACAAATAATATTATTTAATTGCCACATTGTTGGCATGTCACCCTGCTCAAGAACAGTGATGATTGGCTTAATACAGGAAGCACTGAGATGTCTTTGCTGTAAGCTACTTATTTTAAGCTCATAAATAATTTAGTATAATGGCTCAATTCATATATGAAAATGGTCAGGCAGTTCTGTAGCTACGTTTTCATACGTTAAATGTGAAAGGTACTATGTGGTTTGAACAGATTATACATATTGAGTTTTGCTTTCCCAAACCCTGTGATAAATCCTCTCTTCCAGGTTGGACCCAAGACAACACCCCAGAGTACCCAGTGTCTCTGTACCCACTTAACATTTTTTGGCAGCTCATTTATTGTTATGCCCAATGTTGTTGACGTGAGCAGGACAATTGAGCTCTTTGCAACCTTTGTGGACAATCCTGTAGTGGTGTCCACCGTTGGCTGTATTGCTGCTGTATATATTTTGGTGCTGATTTGGGCCAGGAGAAAAGACATCCAGGATAATGCCAAGGTAAGTCTGGAATACATTTAGTGGTTTGGACCTCTGAAACCAAGAATTTGATTGTATTGTATGTATTGATTGTATGAATTGCTTAAATGTTTTACCAATCGTATTTTATTCTGTCTCTTTATTCTAGGTGAAAGTTATAGTTCTTGAAGATAATGATTCATTTGCTGAGTATAGATACTTAGTCACAGTTTTTACAGGTCATCGCAGAGGAGCTACAACTACCTCCAGGGTATGTCTATCCATTATATCACATTTCAGGATTTAATGATGAGACTTTAAAGATTAGTAGTGGGTGGGTTCAAGGGTTGGCTTGTGCATTGGATCATAAATAGCATTAAGTGGATGGAATACTACAGACATGCAACAGGGTATAGTCAGATATTCCAGACAGGAGACTCCCGAGTCACATTTAAACTAGGTATACATGGCTCAATTTGTTAGAACATTCGAGCACAATAGAGCAATGTGCGCGATCACAGTGCTGGATTGTGCTCGGATCTATTAACAAAAATTGAGCCGTGCAAGGCTCGGTCGTACTAGGGACATGTCCGTAAATCCCGGTCCATCTGACAGGCAGCTAAGAGCGGGACAAGGACCGCTGCAAAGGATAGGGGCTCTCCCTCCTGAACAGCACACGTCCTGAGTTGGGCTGTGTACGCTGCACAGGCAGAGTGCAGGGAGAGCCCCCTCCTTTACAGCACTCCTGTGTCCGGTTCACAGCAGTCGCTGTTGCAAGTTCTTTTCCATAGTATCTACCCGTGTATGCCTAGCTTAAAGTACACTTTTATCAGATGCTTGGCCAATTTTTTTGTTTGGTGTTGTAACAACAAGATGTTAAAGGCAGATCAGTTATACTTCAAAGTCATTGGAAGCATCTCTTATGTATGCCCTTATACATGCCCTTTAATTAATATTGATTTCGAGAGTTGAAAATGTAGGATGTGCCATTAAAGCCCCATGCCCCATTATATTTTCTTCCTCCTTCCAACCTCCCCCCTCCCCCCCCCAGTGATAAAGGTAGACACATTTAAATAGTTGGAAATCATGTTATCATAGTAGGTCTTGTTGGAAATCATGTTGGGAAAGGTATGTTTATTTTTGCATGCAAGATTCTCTTCACAAAACAAAACCTTTGGTTTAGATGAGGTTTGTGCTCTCCTTGTAGGTAACTATGACGTTGTATGGTTCTGATGGAGAAAGTGACCCTCACCACCTTCATGATCCAGATGCAGCTGCATTTGAACGTGGAGGATCTGATGTCTTCCTACTCACAACTTTGTTTCCTCTTGGGGAGGTGCATAGCATTCGACTTTGGCATGACAACTCTGGATCTAAGCCCTCATGGTAACAGTGGCATTTAAAGATGGCTATTAGAATTAGAGAACAAGAATATAAATATGCATACGTTACATCCTAGGTTAGGTCACACTTTTTATCTCCTTATTGATTTAAATGAACAAAATTAAAAAACTCACTATTAATTTCTGCCTTGTGGTAGCAAAGCTGAGTACTACACTATTAAGCACAAGTGTCCTGAATCAGATATACTTCAGAAGAACATTGAGGATCTATGCCACCAGTGTTATCACTAAGGGCAGCACTAACTCTGTGTCTATTGGACTGCACAGTCATATTAAGATATCTTACATGCCTATTGTGATTCTGATTCGTATTTTACTCGTACAGTGACATTGATGTATGATCTGTCCCTGTAGAAGTACTGTGGTGGGCAAAAAGCAATGAACATAGTGTCATTTCTTTAACACTTTCATGCTGCAATCATTAATGTAACCATTCTGTATGAAATGTGTTTATTCATAATCATCAATCTTTTTCTATATTTTATTTATATACCTATGAAATTAAAAGTAGATTATCCATCTAACCACACTTTTTCTGGGACTGTAATTGTAGTCTGGTATGTGATATGTTATCCAGTAATTTTTCTCTTTCAGGTACGTAAACAGAGTCTTGGTACATGACTTAGAAACTGACCGGAAGTGGTATTTCCTCTGTAACTCCTGGCTTTCTGTTGAGGTCGGAGACTGTGTGCTGGATAAAATGTTCAGTGTGGCCACAGAAGAGGATATGAAGCAATTCAGGTAGCTGCATTTCAATACCTACACAGTGTGTACTGAATAAACATATTTAACGGAATGGTTAACCAGAATTTTATTTAACTGTAAAAACATCATGTATGATTATCTTAATGATTTTTTTTTGTTGTTACAGCAACCTGTTCTTCTTGAAAACATCCAAAGGGTTCCGTGATGGCCATATCTGGTACTCCGTCTTTAGTCGTTCTCCCAGAAGCCCTTTCACCAGGGTTCAGAGGGTGTCTTGCTGCTTCTCTCTGCTGCTGTGCACCATGCTGACCAGCATTATGTTCTGGGGGCTACCCACAGATCCGACTGAGCAGAAGATGGACTTGGGTAATCAGAGAAGGATATACAGAGTATACATTTAATACAGAAGACAAACTGTACTTTTAGCTGTAAAGCTTTATTGAATGCTGCTTGATGCTCTACTAAAGTGGTTCTCAACCTTTTCAGATCGGAAATTGACATCACAAAGTGTCCCTTTCTATATTTGGAATGCAGAAGTTCCGGTCTAACTAATGCTTATTAGTGGCAGCTTTGATGCTTCAGGGAACTCTGTGGCCCCTCTGAAATGGTCGTTCGACCCCAAAGGGGGTCCCAACCCACAGGTTGAGAACCACTGCTCTACGATTAGTTTGTAAACATACAGTAAGGCTGCAACATTTAAATGTTTATTAAGTTAAACTGTTATTTATTTTCTGAAACAAATCTGTAAAATTGCAAGATCAGACCCAAGCACAAATTAAATAAAAAAGCATAAATTGTTATAGTAATTTGAAACCAGTGTTGACAGCTATTTAAAGCTATGGTAGACCCTCAGCATAAATGTTGTTTCTTAAGAACTGTGTAAAATCTTGCATAGAGTGGGTTAGTGTTTGTGTTGGGGGCATTGGTAATACTATCTGCAGGACAGTTTCTAGCAGTTCCGGAGCCCAATGCAAAGTTATTGCACGGGGCCCCCTGATGCTGAATTGTTGAATGGGGGGGGGGTTGCTATACTTTGGCCCGCCGAGTTGTTGAGCCTGTCTACAATATAGTGTTGCATTCTCTGTCTAGGTAAGATTGAGTTTACATGGCAGGAGGTTATGATTGGATTTGAGAGCTCCTTGTTGATGTTCCCCATCAACCTCCTGATTGTCCAGATCTTCAGACACATACGACCTAAACCAACAAAAGAATCTGAAAAGAAGGAAAAAGACTCTCCTTCCAATACCGCCATGGGGTCTTCATCCCTGCCACTTGTCTCCAGCTCGGTTCTCACTACAGAAGCTGTTTTAAAGGTATATGAGTTACTTAATGTTATATGTTATTGAAAACTTAAAGTAGGAGTCAAAGATGGAGATCTTTTTCCATTTATTGTTATATATTTTTATTTAGTTGTAAAAAAGCCAGCAGAAATCTAAGCATTAATTACATGGGACATTATAACTCTTGCACAGAAGGAGGAACCTTTAAGGAGGACAAGACAGATCTGTGGATGCTGACATTTATTTGTGTCCTTTCGCTACCCCAGAACATCATCTTCTATATGACATTATGGTTAGTGTCCCTGTACAAGAAGGATTAGATGAACAATAGGTCCGAAAGTAATTCAGGCCAGAAGTTCATCCGTTTTTTCTCTTTGCCTGGGGGGGGCAAAGACAAGGGGACTTTCGAGAGGCCGCCCCAGCTCTTACAAATGACCCTGATAGGGGATTTAGAGTAACATGGAAAATGAAAATCAATAAACAAAAATCAGGAACGAAAAATGTCTTAGATAGGTCGACAGAGGAGCATCAATGCCATTATGCCCCAGTGTCATATCAAACAAAAAAAGTCTGTATGTTCATTAAAATCTTGAAGTCTTTAATAGTAATTCTGCACGATATATTGCATGATCCGGATAAAAATGTATCCACTAGGCAAGCTGAATTGGTCACATATCCGTCCAAACACGGAGGACATACCTGGGAAGCTTACAGCAATACCTCGTCACCCTGCTGCCTAATACCCACAGGCTATCATATTTACTAAGACTACCTCTCATACCCTACAGGTGTGCCCAGGCTGTCCATGACAGTGGCCCCCTGTTCCTCCTGCCTTCCTCTCTGGGCGAGCTGAGCCATTATTCGAAACCGTTACCACTTGACTTAACCACGCCTCCTGACTAAAATCTTTTGAAACGCGCGTTGAGATGGTGGAGACGCCCTTCTTTTGTGTTTGGACAGATATGTGACCAATTAAGCTTGCCTAGTGGATCCATTTTTATCCGGATCATGCAATACATCATGCAGAATTACTATTAAAGACTTCAAGATTTTAATGAACATACGGACCTTTTTGGTTTGACACTGGGGCATAATGGCATTGATGCTCCTCTGTCGACCTATCTAAGAAATTTTTCGTTCTTGATTTTCGTTTATTGATTTTCATTTTCCATGTTACTCTAAATCCCCTATCATTTGTAAGAGCTGGGACGGCCTCTCGAAAGTCCCCTTGTCTTTGCCCCCCCCCCCCCCCATGCAAAGAGAAAAAGCGGATGAACTTCTGGCCTGAATTACTTTCGGACCTATTGTTCATCTAATCCTTCTATTACAATTAATTTGGGATGTTGGCCACACCCCTATAAGGTGCTGGTGGTACTCTCTATATACAGTATATAGTGTCCCTAAACAGATATGCTGTCCTACATATAGTGGCCATGGTCATACATTGGTCAGCTGTAGGTAAGACAGGGGCTTGCATGTTCTAAACAGAAGACATGTTGACTATTAAAAATAATAATTTTTAAAGAAAAAAACAGAATGCAGCCTAATTACTACATTCATGTTAAAAAAAACCTATGCAAACTAAAACATTGCTGGGGACTCTCCAATTTACAACAAGTACCACAGGATTCACTAACCATTACAAGTGTACAAGAAAGGTAAGTTTGCAGTTTATTAGTTACATGGTAGTAGCTTGCAATTCCACAGTAAATTATTATGATGCAAATTTTCACAGTTAGGCTATGTCCAAACTTTAGCAATCTAAATTGCTAGCGATTTTTCTGGCGCAGTCATAATGGCGTGCCTGATTGCCCCTGAGCACGCCATAGAGAATTAATGGGGACGTATTAAAAAATATTTTCAATATTCAAAATGATCGCGAGCTTGTCTGCACTATAGCGATCTCCTGCGATTATAATTGCAGCACGGAGATGGCCGCCATGTGTGTAAATGGGCTCATTCCCACAGCTGCGATCCACCACAGTACGTCCCACAATCCCTGGGTGCTAGTGATCTCTCGCAGTCTCCCTGCCGTTGCGTTACAAAGAAACTTGAGTGCACTTTTAGGATGACACATCAAGACACATTTATTAAAGTTGATTTGTAAAATTTCTAATGATATGCTAATTAGAGCAACAACTCTTTATTTACATAGGACATCAGGAGAATTGCCAACTCACTTTTTAAATCCCAGAAGACTCCATTGCCAGAAGTGAACTTTCGGAATTCAGTTGATATCAATAAATTACTTTCTCTGGTGGAAGACATCATCTTAAAACAAAACAAAGCTAGCCAGGAATTTTATGATGACAGTAAAAAGAAGGAGAGGTCCCTGAACCTCAGCTTGGCCTCTGTAAACTTGAATGGTAGGTTGCTAGTTTCAAGTACTGAATACTGGATACAAAATGACTGGATGGCCTGGTATAATTGTTACGCATATGTACTGTATGTGCTGCCTGAAACTAAGTTTTCTCCTTGGAACTGAACCATTTGCTTTGGTTGATTCATTACATTGTGACTAATAAGTAACTTTTGAACTTGAAACTGGGTCTGGGAGATTTCATATTAACATATTTCAGGTAAGCAATCCTATTGGTTATAAGCAATACAGGTATATCACTGATGTGTAATTTTTTATCATATTAAGTGTATGGAGCTGTAACAACCTTATTTAATTACATATCATGATGTATCCTTAATATTTCAGTCCATCCAGTTTTTTTCGTTAGCTTCATTTAATTTTAGAATATAATATCATTTTTTATTTGCATTAAACATCAGAAATAACACATTTTGCAAACTTTACAAAAAATGAAATGTTAAACAAAATGTTATCAGTGGCAGCATCGTCATATTCTGGTTTTAACTATTATTTTTTTTATTGATTATTTTAATTGTTTTTGGAAGACATGAGAAGTCCCACTCCAGAGAAAGGACTGTGTGAGAAGATGCCACGAGGAGACCAGAACCGATATCTCTATCTACAACTACAGCATGTGGAGAGGAAGCTTGAACTTCTAGGACCCCATCAATTTCAAAACCCACATAGTTACAATCAAGCTGTGTCACAAGTCCAACATATGAAAGAAATTTTGGAAAATCAGCTCTATGCATCTGGTTCAGCTAGTGATGTGTAAGTCACAGTAATCCATTTCATTGTCTCTATCATCCTATATAAAGATATTGAAAAAGCTTCATAATCCTATTGATAAAATAAAGCTTTATGGGTAAAGCTTTGAAAAATATAAAAAAACACAGGAACAGGACCACAAATAGAGGCTAAACAGACTTCTAGTAGAGAAAAGGAGTCCTTAACATCATAAACATATACATTATGTACAGTGCACATTTTTGTAACAGAATGTATGTGTTTGCATTATTTTACAAGACCAAAAAACTACTATTCATCTGGCGATTAAGCCAGCATCCCAAATAACAATATGCTAGGAATTGAAACCGAGAGGCGGGCGCAAGCTCGTCAACTCAGATTCAAAAATTATTTCCCTTGGAGACCAAGGGCAAAGGGACTTTAAAGGCTCAGCAGGGGGTGTTAACTCAATTTTACAGATATTCAGGTATTATGCAAAACATAATTATTGCAGCCGCAAGCCCTAAAAACAACAATAAAGAGAGGTTCAGCATCTGGTTATAAGCATGAACATAAAATACAAAACAACGTTGGTGGTGGTTCTAGCGATTGGTGGATGACATTGCTCCCAACCCGACGTACGTTTCGTTTTTAGAAAACTTCCTCAGTGGTGAAGTAGGAGGATTCAGTCCTAGAACCAGTATCTGTTCAATGGTTTTGACAGAAAATGGAGGGCGGTCAGTTTAAGCAGGCGCAAATAGTAGCCAGAATTAAAGTGGGTAAATAAGTATAAGTACACACGGGCCTCTCTAGGCCATAATTGCCAACACAACCAGAATGGAGCCAGCTCCTACCCAGGAACGGGGGGCCAAAGAGCGTAAGATAACCAGCCGAAGAAAGTATTTTCTGAGGGATATATGCAGTAAGATGATATAATGGGTTTTTTTTCTTTTCACCCAGGTGGTTGTGATAGCCGGTGTAATAGTGAGGAAGGGGGGGGGGGGATCCAGCCCAGTGATTGAGGTGATAAGAAGGAGTCCTGATACAGTGGCTCGAAATTGGTGATCCGCGAGAACACATAGTCAGGATGAATACACATTTTTGTAACATAATGTATGTGTTTGCATTATTTTACAATATAACACAATAACGCTTATTTGCAATACAAAGAGCCCTCGTATAATATAAGTCATCAGAACATGCATCAGAAAATACATGTAGTCATGTATGTAGTCCTGAAACCGCAGCTCTTCCGTTGTATGTAGTGTTTGCGCAGAGTGTGCCCACAATTGGGTGGCAGTAGTCAAATGCTTATAACCGCCTTTATGTATTCTAATGGGCAATTGCCTGAAGACAGACATGGCAATGCAGAATATAGCCAGCCAGTGCCAGGTATTGGAAAATCGGTCAGTGAAAACAATGGAATTGTTTTCTTTGGAAAAGCGGGGTGCCATATTAACACATGCATTAATGGTAGGGTGCATATTGAAAACTTAACTTAACTTTAGCTCAAACTGTGTGAAAGAGCCCCAAGGGTTTCTACTAAAAACTTTGCTCACTCATACAGTACTTGTGTTTTTTTTTTCTGTAGGTGCTCATCCACAGCCAGTCTGTCTGATGAAAAGAAAAAGAACACACCCAAAGGGCTGCCCTGGTGGTTTGTCCTTATTGGTTGGTTCCTGGTGGCAGTGACCAGTGGTGTTTCAGGCTTCTTCACAATGTTATATGGTTTACATTATGGGAAGGACAGTTCCATCAAGTGGCTGATCTCAATGGCCATCTCATTTTTTGAGAGTCTCTTCATTACCCAGCCTTTAAAGGTTAGTTGCAGAGGGCTTTTTATACATCAATGAGTCTTACTGGCTGGAGTACTACTTGTAAAAAAAATTTGTAGATTTGTTTTTACACAAAAATAAATATTGTTGACGGCCCCTATGTCATGTTATATTTAAACCATACAAGATGTAATTAAATGCAAATACAATGGGGCTTTAGACAATCAAAGAGTAGATTTTAAAGTAAATAGAATGTATTAGTTATAAAAAAATCATTTGAAGTTTAAAAAGTGAAGATATCAATCATATATTCAATGGAGAAACCCAACAGATGTGGGAGGACAATTTGTTATTGTACGCGTATATAATCCATACAGGATATAGTTAGCTTTCACTAAACAATGTGCAACACACCTTAAGGTGGCCATACACATCCTGACCGGCGCTCGATCGATAGTTCAAGCGCCACATGGTGACGTCATGATAGCGTCACCACGCTGTGCTCAGGAGCCCGTCGATTGGATGCTGGTCAAATCTTTGGATGGGGACGAGGGCATCCACTGCTTGATTTGTTTATAGATTAGAGCACAATCGAGCACAGTGAACGCACACATTGCTTGATTGTGCACTCATCTACTAAAAATCGGTCCATGGACGGACGCCTTTAGCCTCACGGTTATTAAGAAAGGAAAGCTATAGAGAATGTGTTGTAGTGAAATGACAGTACAATTTAAAGAGTAGAAGTAGATATCTCAAAGCATATAGACATAAAACATAGAGAGGAAAGAGAAGGAGGAAATATGTGTCTCACTGTGAGATATATGAGGTTAGCCAATACAGGGAAATAAGAGAATACTATATACAGTATGTCTGAGGGTGGTTTGTCAGGTAAAAGAAGGAAAGTTTAGTCATGTCTAGTATCGGTGGGAATGTTGGAGCCATGGTTCCCAGATTCTTAAGAAAGTTTCTTGTTTGTCTTCCAGGAGACTAGTTAGCCTCTCATTTACTATGACATCAACCCTTGTTTTTTTGTAATATTAGAATTTATAAGTGATTTAAACCCAGAAAACCTATATTTAAATTATAATTTTAATTTAAATGCAGTTTCTATAAACTCATATTGACTCATATTGTGCAATACTTACCATAAAAGTCTTTTAAAAACTAACCTTTTTTTCTTTATATGTATCTGTATACAAACTTTATTTAACAGCTTCATCTTTTATGATTCAGGTATTGGGATTTGCAGCATTTTTTGCTTTAGTTCTTAAGAAAGTGGAACCGGAAGATGAGGAAGAAACTGCTCTCAACGGAAACCTTTCTACACCAGGTATCAAACCTCACCATTTCTAACAACAGATTTTCAAATATAAAAATCTAATATAAACACACTATATTTGAATGAATGGAAAAGGAAACTGGATGTTTTAGTTGTTAGGAATGAATGCTTATATTCAGGGGTGCACATAACTTTTTTAGTGAGCTATTCGGATGAGTACCAAGAGATGGTGTGTGGTACTCACCCCATATGAAGCGTTGTGTTGAAAGGGTCCTTCTTCCTCATTGTCTCCCTCACTGTCCTCTGAGTCAGCTTCCTGCATGGTGGATTCTGCTTCAGATGGACCTCCCTGCTCCTGATTGATTCTCTGATTAGCTGTCTTCATAGACAGGTCACCAGCTGGCTATAGGTCAAATTTAAAGGCCCCAACACACGTACCGAGTGGGGGCCGACAGAGCAGAACAGATCAGCTCTGAAATGCAGCGTGATGACGTCAATTTATACTCAAAATAAAAAAAACAGACATACATTAAACAGACACAATATTCACCTGTCAGCAGTTCAGATGCTGGGTAACTGCTACACAAAAAAAAAACCCACACTAGACTCACTTCACTTGCTTGTAGTTTTCATGCCTGCATCTTGGCTACTGGAAACTTGCAGACAGACCACCCACACTGCCCCTCCTCTCCTCCCCCTCTTGTCTCTTCTCTTCCTGGAGCTGCAGAGACTTGTAGGGGGGGGGCGGTGTGTGAAGAGGGGGATCAGCTGCTGACAATTTCCTGCCTGGGAGAGATCTCCCAGACACCACTTCGGCTGCCTAGGCACGAAATAATGCAGTAGGAGGGGAGAACTCGTAACAAGCTCCCCTCCAGCTGTTAAGCTGTTAAAGGAAGATTTGTTTTTTACACTTAAGGATGTCAGCAATATCGGCTGAGCTGCAGCTGATAATGCTGAGTGACCTCCCAGGTGGTAGGTCCGCTTTACGTACCCCACCCAATTATGCAGAATTGTTTAATAAAATGGTAGATGTAAGGACAATGGAATATTTAAGAATGAAAAATTTTGACAAAATGGCAGAGTTTAATGAATTTTGGAAAATAGTTTTATTATTATTATCATTCATTTTTTTAGCGCCAACATATTACACAGCTCTGTACAATACATTAGAGTGGAGATGCAACACAAAATAATACACACAGGTACAGATTATGACACCGGAGCAGAAGAGGAACCTGCCTGATCAGGCTTACAATCTAAAGCCCCCCATACACCTTAAGATTGATCCATACAATCTCCATTAGATCTACCAACAACTATGTAGTGCCGGGTCCTTCCAGATAGAATACATAGGGATTGGAAGGATAAGAAAGCTCCTCATATTACATGGTTTTGGTAGAACAAAATTTGATTGTACAGAAATTGTATGGTAAGATTGTAAGGTGTATGGGGGCCTTAAAGCAGGGACAGACAGACAGCTCAATATTTGAGCTGTCCGATGTTCCCTTGAGCAGCGTGATGATGTCATCACGCTGCTGTCAGATATCGGAGGAGCTAGGGAGAGACAGCTTTGCTATCTCTCCAGCTCAGCAGATGCATTGCATGGAGACCTGGTGTAGCAACGGACATCGGCCGTGATTAACGGTCATGATTGATAGCCCTGTTTTCGAGCGGGATTGACTCACTTCTTTCCGTGCCTGGTCTGGCCAGAGGAAGAATAAAAGAATTTTTCTCTCCAGCGAAGGGGCGGGCCTAACACCTGTGATGTTCGCCGGTGAGATAAAGAGCGAACGTTCAATGTTCGCGCTGAACTTCCACACGGTGGACAATTGTGGTTTAATTATTAAGATAAACAAAATAAGTAAGAATCATAAATATCTATATAATATGAGAACATATGGTTGATGTACTAAATATACCATAATATTAGAATCATTTTTGGAGTACAGAAGGAGTATATGTGTATGAATTATGTATGTGTTGCAGTGTAAGTGATATTTGAAAAAATTAATAAAGAGAGATAATAGAGAGAGATTTTGTCAAAAAAAGATTTAAATCTAATGGTATCTGAATGAATTGTGTATTGGCAGGTGATTCTAACTTCTTACTGGAATCTCGCAGAGACAGCAACATTTACCAGCCTCCTCCTCCTAGTGATGTCTCAAAGATGAAAGATAATTATATCAAAGGGCAAAAAGTGTTTGCGTTAATTAGAGAAATTCTAGGTAAGATATGAGCATCAGGAAATGTATCGTGTTTTTGAGGTCTAAGAAATAAATGGGTTAAACAGATACAGTTCTTGGCACATCAGTATAAATATGTTCTATGACATGTTGTAAACTATAATGGATCCACCAGGACAGCCATTTTCAAGAAGTCCTTTTCAAGACCAAGAGTTGGTCTACTCCCTACTACTCCCCAGTTTTTTCCTGAACACAACGATTTTGTCTGTTGTATGTGTTAAACTAGGTGGTCTGAAAACAGATGTACAGAAACATTACAAAGGTAAGAGAATTGGTAAAAGCAACTTACAGTTCTGCAGAACTGTTCAGTCATGTGATTTCAGGATGGTTGGATGGCCGCCTACTGAGCGGTGTTCCACATGGTCATGGGACTAGCTTGCTTATTGGAAAAATAATGTTGTGCATAAAAAAAAAAGGAAATAATTTTTTTACCTGTACATAGGGAAAAGAATACAGTCTTTCTTCACTGGTTCTTAAATCACATTGAAGACATGGGGGCAGAGGAAAAGTAAAAGCTAATTGAGCATCATCTTTAAATTATATGTGATTATATTGTTTTATTTTTTGCAATTGTCTTTCAGCCTACCTAGGATTTCTATGGATGCTCCTACTAGTGGCATATGGACAGAGAGACCCAAATTCATACTACCTCAATAAACACATAGGGGACAGCTTTACAAATGGAATGGGGGAGGTCTGCAGCTACCGGAATTTTTTTACCTGGGCTAATACTACCCTTATCAATAACCTATATGGATCATATCCAGGTAAAACATTTTTAGAGGTTTGTTTTTACAACTAATAGAATTTGTTGTACATGATCATTCAAACTATTTTTTAGTGATTCGCAGGTTGACTTTTGCACAATTGATCTTAGACTCGTTTGTTGTGCAATTTTACGATCGTGAGCCAGTCTAATGGCGGCTGATTTTGCCGCCGACTGACGTCCGCGAGCGCGCACGCCTGCCGGTCAGCAGCAAAATCGGCTGCTAATCGGTGTGTATAGCAGGCATTAGTCCTTGCCGCCAACTGCGGCTGATTGCCGGTGGTTAGTCCATCATTGATGGCTTTGCTGCAACAGAAACATGATAGACTTAGTATAAACAAATTTGTTTTGGGTTCTAAAAATCCCTCTACCCACCGCCACAAGTCTATGTTGGAGTGGGAAACATGTGTTTCATGTATATATATGTAAAACATTTTGTTCTACTATTAGTATAAACAAAGTAGAGATGGTCCATTTTTTTTTTTTTATTGAGTTTAAATTTGTGAGTTAATTGCAAAGGCCCTGAACATGGTATCATCAACAAACTTGCTGGACATGTAAAAAAGGGTTGAGTGTATACAAAAAATATACAAAAAATGCTGTAACCTAAATAGTTTTTGGATAAATTAAGTTCAAAGTCAAGTCAAAAATTTCAACTTTTACTTTGAATTTATTGAATGCAAAAAAATATGTTTTTAAATTGTTCCACAGCCCTTCTCTACATATCCAGCAATCCTGTTGATAAAGCATAATTGTTTAATCATTTTTAAATAGTTTTGTTAGTTTTATGTCATGTTAATAGCTACAATTCTGTTTTAATTAGCTTTACTTCAGTTTGTCATTCGCCTCCGTATAGTGATAGACAGATATTTGAACATGTAGAAATATAAAGAAATATAACTTAAATACAATCAGGTAATACATTTCAATTCCAGGGGAACTGTACTTAATAATTAAGATTCCATGCCTGAGTTTATAAAGTTAAGTCATCAGTTACTAAAGTTGAGTCATCAGTAACTAAAGTAATGACATCGTCACAGATCAATAAACGACTTTTATAAGTTCTCTGTAACAATAAAATTAAACAAATAAATAGGCTAATACCTAAAGCTAGCCATACATTGTCGGATTCCATGGCCGATCGATCACCTATCCGATCGATTTCGGCGATGTCAGCGGGAATCGGAGGTCCGATCCATCGGCCAATTAAGTGTGTCCGATCGCTACATACCACCTTGTCCCACGGATTCCTGGACGATTCCATGTCCGATCGCTTACTTCCCAAATGGCAACTCCCCCTGATGTGTGCTGAATCGGATCAGAAAGATCAACATGTTGGTTCTCTGTCCGATCCGATTCTGGGCCCCTGAACGATCGGACGTGATCGGACGGACAAGGTGGGCTTCACGCGATTCCGGGACGATCGTTTCGCGTGCACGCGCCCGGAATCGATCGTCCCGGAATCCGCTGGGAAACGGACCCGTGTATGGGGGCCTTAAAATTTCCTGGCATTAAAGTAAAAAACAGAAAGTGAGAACAGCTTAAACAGCGGCAGCCAAGGCACACAGAATGAGTAATCTGTGGTTCACAAAAGAGCAATTGTCATTATGGAATAAATATAACACATTAACTGGCTTGCATGCTTCATAAGATCAATCCCCCCTGGCGGTCCAATTCAGTCCAGTTTTCTGTGGTATGAAAATTGTAACCACCCTGGCAGTCCACTGAGATCCACATTTCTGTACCAAAAGAGAATCATAGGTTAATTTACTTGCAAAGTCAGATATTCAAAATGATTTTTCACCATCTCCAGAAAAATTTGCAGAACACCCACAAGATGGCGCTGCCACCTAAGTTTGTATATCAGCAGTCAAGTGCAGCTTGGGAATATGATGTCACTCCGAGCTGAAAAAAATAATCTCCCCTTCCCACCAATCCTAGACAGAGACTGCATATGTGTGATACACTGAACCGGGGATTACGCTGGTATCTGTGCAGGTTGGTGCTTCTCTCTCTCTCTCTGTGTGCACACCGACTGTCCCTGTGTGCACACAGAAAGTCAAATCCACTCAGGATCTGTGGCCCCATATCTGTATACATGTAGTGTAAGATCTGAGGCATTGTTTTCTGCTCTTTTGTCTCAGAAGTTTTAGAGTTAGATTACTTGTCACTACTGTGCTGGGCACTGTACACAAACCATGCACTGCACCAGGACCACTGCCTCCTAAAACCCAGTTGTTAAATGTCAGTGCTGATGAAACGTTTAGCTGCAGGGAACCCACAGGTAATATTAGTGATTAGACCTTTACCTATTTTTGATGCACAACTCCCATAGTGCAGTTCATTTTACATACATTAATAATACATTCCATAAATAATCCTGAACATCCTATAATAGAACATATTGTTCTTATTTCTATCTGCTCTGGACAGGCTTTGTGACAGATGGCAACTCCAAACTGGTTGGTAATGCAAGGCTTCGCCAGTTGAGAGTAAGGAAGGACACATGCCCAGTTGCTTCCGTTCTCCAAAATACTATTGATGATTGCCGGGCACCTTATACCCTGGATACTGAGGATATGGTACATTATGGTGAAGGCTGGAATTCCTCTGCTTTCACCAATGAAACTGATGCTGACTCTGCCTGGTACTACAGAAGCCAGTCTAAGCTCAGAGGCCATCCGACCTGGGGTCGACTCACAACATACCGTGGAGGAGGTTATGTGGTTCATTTAGGAAGTGATAAAACAACTGCACACAGGTACTGTATATTTTTTTATTTGGTGTGATTGGAAAACAAATCTAGTGCTGTGATTTACTTTACAAAAAATTTCATTGAGTTTTACAAACATCTTCAGGTTCATAAAGAAAGTAGTGCGAACAACCATAGTCAACCATTCAATTAGAACTAGAAAAAGAAAGGGAAGGAAAAGAAGTAGAGAAGAGAGGACAGAGACCAACTTGGTGGAAAGGACTCGAGGAACACTAGAACCGGACGAAGTTCAGGAGAAAGGCCACCGGCCTTCAGATAGTCAATCCAGGGGGGCCAAATTTTCAGGAAGCGCTTGTGGGAGTCGGTGAGGATTGAGGTCAGGTGTTCATTAGTCAAGATGCCTGTCTTGAAGTGCTGCTTCACTTCAGAGAACAGTAGTGATGAGCGGCATAGGCAACATTCGTATTCGCGGCATGCCGCGAATTTTTGGGAAAACATTCGGAAAATATTCGCATTCGGCAATATTCTTCTTAATGCGAATAACGGCAGTTTTATGCGAATTTCGCGAATTTTATATATTCGTGAATATATGTTTAACATTGAGGGGCGTGTTGAAAAAAAAATTGTGAATTTTGGACGCCATCTAAGTGATTTTCGCGAATTTTCTAAAGTGCCGATTTTCGCAATATTCCGAATATTCGCATCACCCCAATATTGGATTTAAAAACTGTTGATGGTCGCAGGGAGTGTTGCTAAGCTCTTGTTGCAGCCTTCCCATTTGTCCACTTGCATTGAGAGGTGTGTGTAATGGAAAAAAAATACCGAATATCCGGAATTGCGAATATTCGGCAATATATTTACCATCTTCGCAAATTTCCGAATTGCCGATATTCGCGATTAATATTCGGAATCCGAATATTCGTGATCATCACTAGAGAACAGAGAGTTGGCTGTCTCCAGGACCTCGTTATCACCAGGCGGGTGGTCAGAAATACGAAGGAAGCCAGCCGTGCTGCATATCCTCGTTTGGGTACCAACATATTAACGGAGAGCTACCACGCTACTAATCTACTAAATCTGGAACCCTTATACACGCCTAGGGTAGTACCAGTTCAATTTATACTACGTGACTTGAGACCCTTTAGTGGCTTGCTGGGGCTGGCCCTCCGTTCCCCCCTGCTCCTCGTTCATCCCCCCTTCCATTGAGTGACCGTTTGCGGTGTTCGCCAGGGGGCATCTGCCCTAACCTGCACGTGGGGCACTTTGTAAACAACTAGGTGATCTCCTGAAGAAGGATACCAATTCCGAAACATATGTTGAGATCTCCCCGCACCCCGCTTGATTTTCCCATCTGGTGCCCATCTACGGTTCAATTTGGAGTTGACAGGACAGTTCAGAGCAACATTGTACCGTATAAGACTGTGAAACCTAATACATTACCTACTCAGGACTTTTTAACCTTTCATTATTTGTGCTGTTTTTGTACTTTATCTTCCTAGCCTACATGGTCTCACGCATGATCTGTGATTTTACACCTCTACGTTACTATTTTACATAATTTGATTGTTGCCATCACCTCTGGAAATAACCGTTAAAGTCCCCTAGTCCCCCACTTAGGTGAGGAAGATTGCTCGGCCTGTGAGTGTCTATACCTGGGACTGGGGTGGTTCCCCCCCCCTGTCTATCCGGTTTTCAGACCTTCAGACCTTTTCGATTAATATGCATATCCAATAAGTTGGGGTGGTGTGCCTATTGAGCAGGGATCTCTAGGCAATGGGGCATGCACAAGTGTGCTTATTAAATTATAGCTCCAAATCCATTAGCTCTGCGATTTCTTATGTTTCAGATGCTCAATATGTCTGATTTTGTGTCATTACATGCACATTAGGTATAGTACATTTGTTAAATCCATGAGCAAATTATTCTATATTATAATTTCTCTGTTTGATATCTTTACATTATAATAACACAATAAAATAATTGACTGTCATTGTATGTTTAAGGTGCTGATGGCAGTTCCCTACCTTAAAGCAAGGGCTCCACTATGCGCTTCGATGCACTTACATCAACGCATCCATGCACCAACGAGCACAAGCCCCTTCTATTCACTCTGTTAAGACTGTGCTAACACGCCCCCTTTAAATGAATGGGCTGACGTACCTGGGCGCATAAGTCATACGTCATTATGTCCTTTGCGTTCATGATGACAAAGCGCTCCACATCGATGGATCACATTGTATAAATAGATACCATATAATTAAGAACTTTTTTAATAAAGAAGTTTTAATTGTAACCAACAACAGTTGTCATTTAATTCATCTTCAATATCTTTTTTAAATCTGTATCAAAAGTACCCCCTATTTGGGCCTATTTGGCTATAGTTGTATATTTATCTAAGTTTAGTCTCCATGATATAGGTATAAAGTGTTATGATTTATATCTATATATTGGAATGGTATTCCTATCAAAATCAGTAATCAGTGGTTTCAAAAGATTAAATACAGTTGTTTAACAGTAAATGGCTCCAGCCAACCACTAACCATGAGTAAAAGAAAAGGTTTTAAGTTATCATTCCCATCTATATAACATATCCACCCCACAACCAAATCCACCATCCCCACCCAACCTGTGCACATAACACATCCAACCAATGCACATAACACATCCATCCACTTCTCTTAATACCATACCCCACCCACAGTTTTAGCCTGGTATATATTACTAAGTTGAGTAATGAAGCAAGGGTCAGCAAGCTTTCTGATAGCAGGGCCCATGTAACTTTGACAGTACAGTACCACTCTGAACCTCCAGGTCTCTTACATCATTAGTAGTGCAATTTTTGGGGTAAGTAACTAATCCCTGAGACCTGCAGTTTAGATTTCAACCCATAGCTGCACATTTCATAGTCATATTAGAGCTTTGCTTTCCTTTTGTAAGATTTTGTTACATTTGCATATACTTTCTCTGACTTTAAGCCTCCAGATTCACAACACCCTTAAGCCAGCCATACATGGCTCGATTCCCCGGCAATTTTATGCCATCGATTGCAATGGGGTTATGCAAAAATCGTCAAACGATAACACAAGGATCATTCTGGGAATTTATACGCACCACCTAGGAAAATCGATCCCTGGCTGATACTTTAGATAAAGCCCCTCGGTCCCCATACAAAGTAATGGCGATCGAACAGGGAAATATGGAACTGTTGGATCCCTGTTCGATCTACATTTACTTGGAGCAGGTTCAATCATTCCAGGTATCCAGGAATCGAGCAAAAGATCGAGCTGTGTATGGCTGGCTTTAGAATTCCAATCTTTTTTGGGGGTTAGTAATTTACTCTTGTGTGTTGTAGGCCATAGTATGGTTAGCTGGTTTACTGTTTATAATAAAGCACCAAACACGTCCTGCCAAACATTCCATGCAATTACTTCTACTTTTACTTTCTACTGTTTCAGTTATAAAAACTGTAACTTCTTACCAGCATTCCAGCAAAAAAGTTCTTTGTTCCAGCTACAGATTAAGAGGCTAAAGCGCAGCAGGATTTTCATTGTGGGAGGTGGAGCAGATAGAGAAAAACAATGTGACTCTACTCTGAATCAAACAACAAGCAGTCCTGATTATATATATTATATATATGATGATATACAGTGCTGCTTGAAAGTATGTGAACCCCTCAAGTGGTGTAGATGTTTCTG
>CM070041.1:19167904-19180891 GCA_036250615.1 Ptychadena robeensis
CTCATACATCACACAGACCTCCAGGACTATCCTCATACATCACACAGACCCCTAGGACTATCCTCATACATCACACAGAACCCCAGGACTTTCCTCATGCATCGTCCATCCCTTGCAAGAACTCTAGAGCCATCACTGTTCGTTTTATACACAGCTGCACTTAATTAGCAACAACCCCGTGCGTCACACAGCTCGTTCATTCCTCGCATGCTGCATCGGCTGATGGCAATGCTAGTATTGCACGTTATCATTCAGATCGGTCGGTGGTTATCTTGCAATTCACTGATCGTGAAGATCTCCACACAACACTGCATAATCGCATGGCATTGCATTTGACCCTCCCAGTCCCATAAGCATGCAAAGCACTTCATTGTATTTCATGCCCATTAGACCTCCAATTCGAGTGACGGGTATTGATTGTATGGTGGATCAGTATAGTAACCATCTGGAAGCCCCATAGATGTGTATGTTCTGCTTTTGGGTTTTTCCCCTGAATCCTTGAGTTCTTGTGTAGCAAGGATCAGGATTTCCTGACACATCACACATACCCAGCCAAAATGTAATTGTTCAAAGGGGGTTTCCTCTTTTTCTCAATCATTTATAGTTATCAGAGATGGTCCATCAGAAATATTTGTCACATGTGTTCTAGTCTGTTCATACACAGTGACGTTGCATGTGACAACCAATCCTTCTCGTAGCGCATAACTCGCTGTGTGTCACTGAACTGTTCAGCCCGGGTATTCATGCAATGAGGAGGAAGAGGATTGTGGGAGGTGTTCAAACCAACCAATCAGGCGTCAACTGTCAAACAAGATCTAATTGTCGTCCCTGTGCGGGTAGGTGACACCTGTCCATTTCGTGCAACTCCTTCACTGACCATGCTGTACTGTGTCATACATACATCTTTAGATCACTCCATACATTTTCCTTTAGATCTACCAACATAGTGCTGGGTCCCCGATACACAGTGATTGGAAGGTTAGGAAGCTCCTCATATTACATGGTTTCAGTAGAACAAAAGTTGATTGTAAATGGTATGGTAAGGTGTATGGGGGCCTAAATACTTATCATGTCATCAAATCTTTGCGTATCCGGGGAAGTGTAATACAAGGTTTGGAGCATCTTGTACTTCACTGCTATGAGAGATACTGTATTGTTCTATTTGAGGTATAGAGAGCTCAGCAGCTCTATGAAAGATCAGAAAGAGTTTGCAGCCCAAATGAAAGGATTGTGCACCCCATAGAGAGATGTCACTGGGAACAATCTTTTGTGATCTTTCCCATCTACGCCGGTTTGCCCAAAGGCTGCCATACACGCACCGATGGGCGACCGATTTTGCCGCTGACTGATGGGCGTGTGCGCTCGGGGGTGCCCACATGGGGTGACAGATCCCTGTTGCCCCACAGCTCCATCAGCCAGAGAACGGACATGTCCGATAATCTCTGGCTGATGGCGTTAGTTTCAATGAAGACCGGCGTCTCCATTGAAGCTAACGGCCGGCAAAGGGTGCCTTCCGATGCTGTCAGCCTAGGAGAGCAGCCTGATGACGTCATCACGCTGCACTCCATTACTGATCTGTGCAGCTCGGTCGACCCCCCCACTCGGTATGTGTGTGGGTCCTTTACCCCTGACAGGTGTACACATATTAGATATTCACCCAAGATGATGCCTAAAAATTCTTTGGTGACAATTACCTAGTGTGTGTATGCAGCGTAGGGTTGCAATGCTTCATACATACAGTATGGAGTGTACCCGCACTAGTAAGCTGCAATATAGTCATTTGTTGAAGATTCTTCTTTTTGAATGCTTACTATGTGTTTCTTTCCAGCCTATACTGTATAGGAGGCAAATATAAGCCTAGGGCACAGGGGGAGTCTCCAGCATTTGTTCTAGCTTGTGTCGCTTGTCCTTCACACTTTACTAGTTTGTGAACTTTGGCATGTGGAATGTGTGAAGTAAGCAGAACACTGCGGCAGATTAACATTTTTCAGATTCTGTTTGTACTGATGCAATAATATGGATCCCTGGGGCCCACCATTGCCTTTCAAGCGGCCTAGATTCCACAAGGTTTCGGAAATATTCCCCTCTGAAGATTTGGTCTACTACATCATTGACACACAAAAAATAAGGTTAAACTAGCCATACACGCATTAATTCCTGGACGATTGTTGAACGATCGCGGCACGCTTACGCAAAATTGACGAATGATCACTCAGTGAATCGATGAGCACCACTGTGGGTGATCGCCAACCAGGGGTTTACCAACATGTCAGATAACTGTTCGGTTGTCATTTCATCTGAGCCGAATCGACTGCTCAATATGGGCAGTGTTCAATTCTTCAACGATCGTTCACCTTGAACACGCATGCCGATTGATCATTCAGGAATGGAACACAAAATCGAGCTGTGTATGGCTACCATTAGACATTTTTAAGTATGGGTTTATCATCTGTGTATCTGTACAGCAGAACTAAATTCATTAGAATCGGCCATTAGTTGTCCAAACGGTGGTGATCCTAAGCCATAATTTAAATAATTGAACTTTTATTCACCTCTGAGCTGCCATGATCATAGAGAAGCACTCCACAATCCTAAAAAAATATATACTTACCTGCTGTTCCAGAGCAGATTCCATTTGTATTATTGGGTAGGTTGTCCATGACCCGTGGCACGGAGTGCGGTGGTACACATGTACACGGTGTTATGTCACGTGTGCATACCGTACCCGATACATTTTTGCGCGCGGTTTAGAAATGTGAAGTATAAGGTGCGTCCGTGACGACATTGTGTAAAGCGCGTCCTGAAGTCTCACAAACAACGTCCAAAGAGTGGGCAAACTGCGGACGGCCCCTATGGACACATCACGCCGGCGTGTCTGTAGCATCCCCTGCAGTTTTTGGGGCTTCCTAATGTAGACCCAGCCTAAAGCAAAGAATATCTCCTTGCAGGTACGGATTTTTGTACCTTTTTGTCACAGAGCACTCCAATGATATAGGGATCGCCAGAGAGGCAAGTACATGAGGGGAGTCAGGTGCACTATAACTCCAATTGTATCCTGTCCCAAATTGTAACTACCAGAGAGAAACTATGGGAAAAGTTATGCTCTCAATAGCTGAATGGTTGGCTCTCCAGTGAGAATTATTTCGGGAATAAAGTGTTCAGGAATCACTTTGGGAAGATTACAGATGTATGAATCGAGCTGACCTCTTGTCTGATGACATAATCTCCATCTTTTATTTGTAGTCTGAGGACAAAGCCAGGGAAAAGGACTCCTAGATATTGAGTGTAGTGAGTCTATAGTGAGTACATAATATAATGTTATGCTATGGCCATGGAGACATTTTCTGATGACCAGAGGTCCTGAACTGAAGGGGTTAATAGACCAGCTGTGGTGATCTACCTTCAGCTCATTGTACTTCATGTGAATTCAGCCAGCTGCAGAGCCGGGGATCTGGTTTAAGCCAGAGATTTCTTGTCGCACTCGCTGCCGAGCTGCTATAGATTGTAAAATATCTCTGTACTTGTCCACACCTGGAGAACATGCTTAGTGACATGGAACAATTTCAGGATACATGTCTGTCCATCGCAATGGAAATGTCGCACTTCATTTGTTGCATCGTTTCCCTTGTTCTCCATTTAATGCTCCTACACCCTACAGCGCTGTGAGATCTTCAGTCCTCACACTTTGTAGAGGTAATTGGGCAGAATTCACCCAAATTCCTCATGTAACCATGAAAAGCAGTTACTGTACTATTGTATTATTGTAGTATGGTTTTGGTTTTCTTTTGTTGGCCATATTGCATTCATATTCTCAGTTTGTGTATCAATATCTGTGTGCAGCTAGCCATACACACATTACCTTTAGCTGAATTGATTTTCAACTGCCATTTAAATATTGGTTATTAATCTATTATCAATCAGCGTAATCAATGCAAAACCATTTCCTTACATTCGATCCCTTTCCATTTACGCAGATCCCTTCACATTCAGACGTACGATTTCCAGGCTGCTGACAGTGGGCTACAACCTGCAAATCGCAAACACAAAACACACAATGTGCAGGCGCTTACATGGCATTTTAAATGCCCTCATCCTCTGTGTCTGGCAGGCTCCCAAAAAGCGACAGGGGACAACTTATGATGTGTCTTAGCAGCTTTTGCAGGCGCAGAAAAATGCAGCATTTCAAGATGTCCGATCAAGCCTGATCAAATTTTCTCGTTAATCGGGCATAAATTGGGTTTTGCCCACATGGTCCGACAGAGCTTTCCCGATCAAAATTTAGCGGCCATCACATGATCGGACATGTTGGAAAATTTTAATCGGTCCGGTTACATCGTTCTACTTTTCTTGTAGCGCCCGACTAAATGAACACCGATCATCCCCGATATTACTATTACTTCCCATTGAATGAAAAATTGGACGACAAAAATGACGATAAACTGTGTGACTATGATGTACGATCAAAGCTGTTACATCGTTCAAAAATCATTTTTCCTATGTGGGGGTTTTGTGTTAGATCGTCCGAGAAAACAACGATTTTTTTATCGGCAAACTTCGATCGGGTTTGGTTGATTGGGCTATTTATCGGGCTGTGTATGGCTAGCATAAGACATGTATAGGTTGGTTCCTATTATTCTCATGTGTCTCATAGTGCAAAGTTTCAGCAATCTTGCAGTGTCGCTTTAGATCAGCAGTTCTCAACCTGTGGTTCAGGAGGGGGCGAATGACCATTTAACAGGGGTCACATTCACTGAAGGCCTCAGAGCTACTGCTAACAAGCAGCAGCACTAATGCCCACAAGCAGGAGGGACAATAACGCCCCCCACTCCTCACTTAGGTGGAAGGGGGCATTACTCTTACTTCCCTCAGCACATCATTTGCAGAAGCGAGCTGAGGAAATAATTGAGAGGACTGGTATTTGGAACATGGAAGTGACACTCCACACCAGCACTTCCTGTATTTGGAAGGTGGAAGTGACACTTTGCGATGTCATTTCCAGGGCTGTGGATCTTAAAAGGTTGAGGACCACTTTTAATCATATGCACATGTTACATGCATTTGTATTTTCTCTTGTAACAGGGTCACTTGCATTTGGGAAATATGTTTTTATACCTTACTCCATCACTTTCTAGCCATTCAAAGACATGTTAAGTTTCGTGTTTGATCCATTAGATTCTCTTACTTACTCCCTTCTTTTATTTTTTACTCTTCTTTAGCCAGGAAGTTCACAGACAAGCATGAATGGATAGCAGTTGAAAATGGAATTGGAACTGTGGGAATCAGCAAATTTGCCCAGGTACTGACTTGTATGGAATGTGATCTTTGAGATCTGTCTGCTAAAAGCATCTAAATCTTATCAGGACTGCTTGTTAGACTTTGTCTCTTTTTATATATTGCCTTTTTCTTGGTTAGCAGTTGTATAAGAATTCTATAGACTTAATTCTCTTTGAGGGTAAATAGAGGTATCACCTTTCTGTTATCTATTAGGTTTGTATAATTACACTAATGCCTGGCATACACATGCCGATAAGCGGACTCGCACCGTCAGTCAGGTTAAAAATCGTCCGCTTATCCCTGTCGCCCCACAGCTCGGCCGGCCAGAGAACGGACATGTCCGATCTTCTCTGGCCGATGCCATAAGCTGCAATGAAGACGGCGTCTTCATTGCAGCTTATGGCCGGCACACAAAGGGTGCCCGGCCGACTGAAGCGGCCCCATAATGCAACGGGGTGCTAACGTGATGACGTCATCACCTTAGCATACCAGAAGATATCGGGACTAGTCTGCCTGCACACATCGGCGTGTGTATGGCAGGCTTAAAGCAGGTTACAGATGTGGAGATATGGGTCAAATCGATGGCCGTTTCGAGCCCCGTGCGCGCTCACGGCCATCAATCTGGGACATATAATATGCGACCATGGCTGTTTTTGAGCGGGACAAATCAATCCCGCTCGAAAACAGCCTTATCGGACATGACCGTAAATATGGCCGATGCTTTGCCTAGAGACTGCTGGTCTCCAGGCAAAGGTTGGCTGAGCCGGGGAGGACAGAACTGTCTGACAGCAGCGTGATGATCATCAGACTGCTGCAGGGTACCTTACCCTAAAAGCAGGGTACATCTTATCGTACCCTGCTTTAAGGTGGCCCATATATGCATAGATATGAGCCAGATCGTTGGCCGCTTCGAGCACCGTGCCCGCTTATAGCCATCTATCTGGACCATATCTAATGCGGCCATCCCTGTTTACAAGCGGGATTGATTGATCCCGCTTGTAAACAAGGCTATAGGACATAACAGTAAACCACAGCCTATGTCCATTACTTCAGAGGGGGAGATTGAGTCCCCCTCCGAAGTAGCAAAAGCAGAGAGCAGCCCCACAGCCAACAGACTGTGATCTGCTCAGCTCCCGGCTGAGTATGAGGAGAGAGGGGGCCATGCTGGCTGGGCTGCCTTCTCTCATCATGCAGTTCTCAGCCCGTGTTGTGAGAAAATCAGCAGTAAAAAATCTCTCACAACACAGGCTGAAAACTGCATGTTCTGTATGTGTCCCGGGTCCACATCGAACGATGCACATTGATTACTGTTCGATTAACCTGTGTATGCACAGCTTTATGTATAAAATATCAGGATGCATCACACTTGCTGCAAGCAGATAACTTTAGAACATATTTACTGATTCTATGTGCATCCTCTGCTTTATTGCTGGTCGCTGTAGTTACACCCACACTTTATCCCACCCGGGGTGGAGGTCCAAATCCATTAACCATGATCACAGTATTTGGTGTCAGAATATTTCTCAGCTTGCAACTCTTACATAATTCTGACCTAAACTTACATGAAACATTCACTTGTGTCTCTCAGGACAAAGTTTGATCAACCTGGCCATGTCTCACTTAATGGAATAACTTTTACCTTTTACTTCATTTACTTACAATGTGCATTTTACTACACACCCTCAATCACTGAGGAGATGGTGAGACTGCTAGTGCTTGTGGAAGTGCATGTCATTGGTGGGATTTGCCATGGGTTTTATTTTTCTGGATATGACAACTGATGACAGAACTGGTGGCAGAGAAGGTGGTTAGCATACATACACATACATGATGGCACCTTTCATACATATAGTGGCCATGTTAGTTTTCCTGAATGTGTTCAGATTCAGCCAACACAGTCAGACCAGGTGACAGTCCAATGTAAATATTAGTATATAAGAAATCCTAGCCAAGACAATGTTAGGACTCATTCATCAAACACCTTTTTTAACACCTAAAACCTGGCGATAAGTTATTATTAAAATAATGAATTTAAGAACTTTCTGCAGACCATCGTTTTATGTAATATCATATGATGTTGCCAATACAGGATATATACTACCCCACGAAAGAAAGCACATAAATATGCAAACCATAAACCTCAGCATAGAAAGTCCTCCAAGCAGTGAATATCCAATATACACACAATATAAATGATCTTTTGGCGCCATAATGTGGGCAACAACGCAACAACCAAAGGCGCTGATAAAAAAAAAAAATTAACAGAGAAAAAAGGAGAGGGAAAGACGAAAGAGGCATGTCTCAGGATCTCCTGAAACTCTTAACAGCCTCGGGGTCATCCCCAGAAGATTTTCAAGCATGGGCAAACCTTGAGAACTGTTACTGTATTGAGGTACTGTATTTTATTTAGACTGTTAACCTGTATCCACAAGCAACATACTTGAGACAAGACCACCGTATGTGTTCCAGGGTACCCTCCTTCCAGAGTTACATTTTGTAAGTGCTCTTGGGTGTGTTGACCATAAAGCTTATAACATCAATATAATAAAATAAGTGGGAGGACAAAAATCTATTCTTCCACATGGCCTAAACAACAAGGGTCAAGGGCTGTATGTTTTCCTGAGGATAATTATATCTGTTACTGAATTATTGCCCCACTGCCATTTCTAAACCCAATGCCTTCCATGATGCTTTTGATATTTCTGCTAGTAGAAGTGCCCATCCTTTTTCCTGATTGTAAAGCTGTATATTTTTCTTTAGGAGTCATTAGGTGATGTGGTTTACTGTAGTCTTCCAGAAGTTGGAGCAACATTGACAAAACTAGGTAAGTTCATGCCTTGCTTGGCCAGACTTTTTGTGTAACCGCAAGAAAGGTTAGTTAGTATTGGCCTGTTCATTTGTTAGTCTGGGAGGCTTATATTCTTTGTAATATCAAGTTATTGTTTGATTAAAAAGACCATCAACCTTATCTTATCAGTTTGATCATCAGGCTCTACTAAAGCCTTTGTATGTATTTTACATCAGTTGAAGCTTGAGGCTATACTGAAGCCTATTGTACATCTGAGATGTCTTTCTGATTGAAAATGTATTTTATAATGTTTTAAAAGCATCTATTGATGGATTAGACATTGTGCTGTGCACTTGTGTTGACGTGTTGTTCCATGATCAGATACAGATTTTTTTCCAGTCACATTACACCGGTGTAATCTATAAACTATGTTTGATTTCTTGTAGAGGAATTTGGAACTCTAGAAAGTGTAAAGGCAGCTAGTGAACTGTTTTCTCCGCTGACGGGAGAAGTTAAAGAAATAAATGGAGCGCTTGCTGACAACCCTGGCCTGGTAAACAAATCCTGCTATGATGAAGGTAATCTGCTACAGCCGTGAATTGCTATACACAAGAACTGAGGGCTCTTGAAAGTAAAACTTAAGGCACATACACGTAGCAAGCTGCAGACAATTTTTTAGCTGACCGATGTGCTTGCGTGCACGCGGCCCAAAGCAAACATGTCCGTAAATCTCTGGCCACTGCCATTAGTTTGAATAGGGACCAGCCCCCATCCAAACTAATGGTCCGCACACAGAGTGCCCACCAATACTGTGAACGATGGAGAGCAGCATGATGACGTCATTACAGTGCACTCCATGGCTGTCTGCCGCCCCTGGCTCACAGCGTGTATTGGGGCCTTTAAGCTAGGCATACACTGTTCAATTTTAATAGACTTAAAATGTATACTGCACACATGGTTCGATCAATGAAAATTTTTCGACAGCGATCAAAACATTGAAAAATGATTGGACATATTGGTAAATTTTGGTTGATTAAAGTAAAATTTTAGCATTTTGTTTGCTGGTCGATTGATTTTATTCGATGGACACATTTATATATCACTCATTCCTGTGTGTTTTAATCAAAACTAAAATCATCAAGTGGGACTACTTTGGATTCAATTACAATTGATGTGCGATGAAAAGATCGATCGTGCAAACTAAAGCAAAATAAAGCACCACCATATAACAGTGGTGTACAATAGATAAGGGATTGGAAAGACCAGCTAGAATACAAACTATGGCAGAGGAGATGAAGAAGACTGCCCCATTGAGCTTATACTGTCAAGATCTATTCTGTTGAATTACAGTGAGTTCCCCTCCCTTAGTACGATCATAATACTGACATCGCTACATTCTATAGAAACCTAAAACACTAAGTTGAGTTCCCTGTTTGAAGATACAGACATCCACATCTAATAATGGTTACAGCTTTTCCATATGTTTTGTTACAGATAATCAATATTTTTATTTTGAAAAATCAATAACCTGGCTCTTGACAAAGATTTTGAGGAACAGAAACGTATTGATCCATGAGGGTGGTTTCTTGTGGGTCCCTCGCTTTTCTCCATGTTTATTAGCCTTGGGCCCCATATTTCTCCTCCCTTTTCTTAGGGGGATTCTCCTGTCGTGGCACGGTATGGCATTGTACATGGGGGTCACACATGTGACATGGGAGCAACTAAAGACCAAATGATAGACCAAGATATGATGATAAAAATTTACAGTTCTGTAACTAATCTATCCTTGTAAAATGTGGAGTGATAAAAACATTTGATGCTTTTATTGATGATATTGTTTTAACCCTCGAAAAGCCGTTTTACCCGCTCCGCCCAGTCCTCTACACACCTCCAACGTCAAATAGACGCCGGCGGTGTGTGGAGAGGAGAGCGGCGCCCCCACCATTAACATGGAGGTCTATGGGGCCGCCCTGACGCCGAAGACACAGGGCCAGAGGGGAGACACACACAGAGCCGGCGGTTGTGTCAGATCCCGATCAGCGATCAAACTGTGCCCGAACTGAGTTTGGGCAAACCGCTAGGGAGGTTACGAAAAAAGATTTTTTTGTGATGTCTTTTTTAAATGTTGATAGAAATGACTATAAAACACATTGATTATCTCTAACAAATCTAAGTAAAACATGCAACAATTTAATATGTAACCTGTACCGTATTTCTTACTTGATGTGGGTGCCTTAAACATCCCCAGCCCCCTGTATCTTTGAGAACAGGGAACGCTACACTATGTGGTGGGTTTTGTATCGGTTGAATCCCAGACAATGTCGCACCTTTAAAAAGTCAGAACACATCATCTTCTCCTTGCCTTAAGCTAGCCATACAGGGGTTAACTTTTGCACGATTGATCATAGATCTGATCGCGTTGTATGACGTTACTAACAATTGTCAGTCTAACATTGATGGTACCACCACACAGTGATTAAACACGATGGGTTCTGCAATCATACTATGGTGTGCATGCCTACAAATCAAGAGGAATACTAGTAAAACCTGTTGCATACTTGTACAGTGTTCTCCCCAGAATTTTTTTTCAGCCGACATCATCGTGGAAGTGTGCCGCGGGCCGGAGTCTTTCAGTGGCTGTGGCGCGCTCCTGAAGAATGGGAGGCGCCGCCTGTCAGGCTGCTCGCCGCGGAGGACTTGTGTGCCGGGCGGGGACTAAAATCTCCCGGGCAGGCCGCCCGGCCAATCTGCTCTGGGGAGAACACTGTTGTATGTCGCATACTTGTATGATGGACTAAAATTTACCAACATGTCAAGCTATTTTATGTTAAATTTCTAGCATGTTTGGCTGCTCGTACCAGGTGTGCAGGAGTACGATTGGATTAAAAATCAATAGTTTTAAGTCAATCAAACAGAAATATTGAACCATGTATGGCCACCTTAAGCCAGGAATACTGTTATTGATACGTCTTTGTGTTGTGTTTACTTTCTAAGGCTATTCATTGTGGATGGAATTGTTATAATTGCCATTGCTGACTGACCTTTGTGCAAATACTGTCTCTTGCATACAGGATGGTTAATAAAGATGACTGTTGATGTTCCCTCTGAGCTGGATGAGCTGATGAGTGAAGATGCATATGAAAAATATGTGAAATCCATTGAGGAACACTGATCCCGTGAAGCAACGTCCAGCTAGACATCTTAGTTATGTTTAGAGTCAGAGTAGCAGTTTACACCCGTATTGGTGGGGTGTGCCTACTACAGAGGTAACTGATAACTAAGCTTCCCGCCATGTAACCTGAGTTGGACTGGTTGACGCAGAAGCAGCTGCAGGATCCTCTTAATTATTCATTTTTTTATTTTATTTTAAAGGAAAAAATTATGCTGCAATTTTACAGTTAATACAAATATAATTGTCCAGATAGGATAGTCTTTATATTGGTTTTCCTTGTCCCTTCCCATGTGCTTTTCCCCATTGAGAGACTAGACTGCCATACTGTCCCTATACCGGAATCATTGTGAATGAAAACAGTAATGTGTTTAATGGAGATCGTATGTTTTGTAACAGTAATGAATTATAGCAAAAGCCCTACTGCAGGTTCACCAATAATACTGTGTAATAAAGGCACATTGAGACATTGCGCTGTGCTCCCATTGTTTCTCTGTCATAAGCTTGCCCGGTACTTGTTTCTTTTACATTTCAAGATGCCTTTTTTATTTCTTTTTTAAACTGCTGAAGCATGATAAAAGGGTCACAGAACCCATCATCGGCTTAGGGATCCTCATTACACCATTCCAAATTCATCTGAACACAAAATGCTTAAAAATCTTTACATAGCGATATCCTCTTTTCTTTACAAATTTGGATAGAGGAAAAAGTTAGAACACCCATCAGGTTATTCTTTGCACTATTTTAAGAGATTTCTTAGTAACAGCATATACAAAAGCCGATACTCTGCAGGCAACATAAGGGCCACACATCACACTCATATGAAGTACCATTCACAGCGATGGCAAAAATATCGATGCTTAACCTGTAAGAAAATATATGAAGGATTTTAGCATTTGCAACTCTTTAAATGAGTGCTAGAATGCTTATTAAAAGGCTTTAATATTCAATTTTTCAAGATGTATCTGTCATACAAGCACAGCAGACATCATGTTAGGGCCTGAGAATATTTATATAGAATGGATCACACTGACAATTGAATGGAAACTTTTTGGGTTACTGTTATTAACCCATGCAGCTACATCTAGCCCTTAAGCAGTTTTGCATTTCCATAGACACTGATGGTAAGAGAAATAGTCCTGACAAAAAATAAATAGCATTTTCAAAAGTAATTGTTTACAAATAACTGCATAGGCGTCTGGTTCACCAAGCATTGTAAGAACCGCAGTGTCCAGAATAGGAACTAGTTAGCTAGATGAAAATAGGCTGGAGGAATTATAGAGTAAGGGTCGCTACTGGGAGTCCTGCGGCTTTTATTCTTGGGGTCTCTCACTTGTGGAAGACCCTCCATGATCCTGGCAGTCCTTTCTCTCCTCTCGTACATCTGAGCTCCTTCATTGATGGTGCTGGCTGTGAAGTGCCGCTCATTCATGTAAGCAATCGTTTCATCCCTCTTGCGGCTCACATAACCTTTTAGAACTGTGTTGTAGGGATTGTCCTTTGCTTCGGGCTGTAATGTCTTGTATTTAAATTCCTTCCTGGTGATGACGGGTAACAGGAACCGTCCTGTGTGGCTTTTGACAACGTCGTCATCTCCATCGGAACATCCCAACGTGAGAGCTAGAAGCTGATCAGGAACTGGAACCATGTCAGACCCAGACACTTTGTCTACATATTTAGAGTGTTTCTGACGTACCGAAACAACATCCCTGAGAGACTGCTCCCGTCTCTCCTCTAAGTCCAACACTATGCGATG
>CM070041.1:19197632-19226913 GCA_036250615.1 Ptychadena robeensis
TCCAAAATATTCAGCTTTGATATTAATGAGTTTTTTGGGTTCATTGAGAACATGGTTGTTATATTATATATTATATTATATATTCTATATTATATATCAATAATAAAATTATTCCTCAAAAATACCACTTGCCTAATAATTCTGCACTCCCTGTAGGCCCAGCTTTATGGATAATGAATGCTTATAATAGCTCTTCTGTTAAATGTGAGCTCCATGGATCCTATTAAAATCTTCCTCCAAACCCCTCCAATATTTCCCTAACCTTTAACCTCTTTTGCCTTTGTCTACAGCACCATCCCTCTCTCTCTCTCTTCCCTCGCTCTTATATTTACACATTGTAATTCTTCTGCATCTGTCTAGATATACCATTCATTAGCAGTTGTTGCTACAAACTCACTTCCCTTGGCAGTGACAGTACCGGTGTCTTCTGCTTCTCTCATTTGTATCTGGTTGAAGCAGATTTATCATAAAAAAAATATGAATTTTTAAAACAAATGAAACCAGTGTTCCTGTGTCTATCTGCTATTATATCGCTAATGGCCACTACATAGATAATTATAATCATGCAGATTAAGATGGCTCATTAAGGTGCCCAGGACTGATCATTTCAAATAATGTTATTTTATAAAGTTAGACAGGAGAATGCATTTTGTTTCACCTTTATATGTTTTGAGACGACTTATGGTCACTTCCAAAGGATAGGTTAGAAATGTCTTTTTTTTGCTCTGTGGCAGAAAAAGGAGACACTGATAAAACCTTTAGTCCTTTACACCCCCCCCCCCCCCCCCCTTCTTTCTTCTTCTTTCCCTCTGGCTATTATCTTTTATACTCTTATATTCTTATGGAATGACACATTGCCTTAAGGCCCCCATACACGTAGGTGTATTTGTTTGCAAAATCCCTGTCGCCTCAACGCTTGGTCGGCCAGAGAATGGACATGTCAGTAAAAAAGCTCCCACACACGTACCGAGCATGGGCCGACAGACGAGCAACGGAGTGCAGCGTGATAACGTCATCACACTTGCATCCCATTGCTCAGCGTATGGACGGGCACCGTTTGTGTGCCGCCTGTTATTTTAAATGGGGACGCTTTCAAGCTGATGGCATCGGCCAGAGATTTACGGACATGTCCACAGCTGGCTACATGTATGGGGGCCTTTAATCTCTGGCCGATGCCATTAGTATGAATGGGGACTGGTGTCCCCATTTAAACTAAAGGGCGGCACACAAAGGGTGCCCAACGATACTCTGAGCAACGGCATGCAGCGTGATGACGTCATCACACTGCACTCCGTCGCTCGTCTGTTGGCCCCTGCTCGGTACGGGAGTGGGAGCCTTTAGTTTGAGCTTGTGTCTGCCACGGTGTCGCAATGAAAGCCCCCTATAAGCGGAACTATTTTGTGTTGCACCGTCGCCTCTATTGTGATTGATATGCTGTGTTTGAAATATTTGATTATTGCCACTGTTTTGGCTTTTTTATTACTTGGTCAAATGTTTGTATATTTTATACTGTTTCTCAAAACTCAATAAAAATATTGAAACAGAAAAAAACTTTTATCCAGCTGACTTTATGAAATGACCTAATAAATTATACTGAAACTATCAATCCTGAACTCCTTAACAAGGCATGTTTTTCCGTTGTCCTTTTTTTTTCAGATATCTCTACTTAGTGTGAAAATGCTAATTCTCACCAAATTAAGTAACAACATGGGACATGAAGCACAATTAGTGAGCCTACAGGACACAAGGCATACAACCTAGTACAACAAAGTAAGGTAAGTAAATAATATGAGATAAAATAAAACGAAAGACAAGATACTCACATTAAAGGAGGTTTACAAGGATGGATCTCTCAGGGGCATGTAGGCCCCCTATGGTTGAAAAAGAGCCTCCGCTCAAAACGTGTCCCCTTGTTCCTGTTGAGCCCTCCAGCATCTGTAAGCAGGAAGTGATCTCATCCCCAACCAGGAAGTCACGTCATCCTGGTAAGAACATGGCCCTGACAGATCAATCCTTGTAAACCTCCTTTAATGTGAGTATCTTGTCTTTCGTTTTATTTTATCTCATATTATTTTACCATTTACAGTACCTTACTTTGTTGTACTAGGTTGTGCGCCTTGTGTCTTTGTTCTTATTTGTCTGTTACAGGGGACCACACTTCTCCATTTTGAGAGCTGCACATCTATACACAACTTAAACACTCACCCCTCATACTGACCCAATTTTACTCTGTGATCTTTGCCCGGCCCCATACACCCACTGAGGGCCCTTCTGGCCACTGATATCACTGTAACTGTGTAATCACTGCTGACGGTTGTGCGCAACTGTTTATTATCTTTCTAAAGGTAGCCATACACAGGTCGATTTGTCAGCGATCAATTGCTGATCGATTGCTGATCCAATCTTTCCAGGCGATCAGGAATCGGCAATTGATCGGATCAGGAATCGATGCAACACCACTTTGGGAATGCGATTTGTGGCTGATTTGGACATGAGCCGCTCTCCAAAATGGCCGATTCCACAAAATCCATCGATCGAAAAGGCTGCTGCATAGGGAGCTATGGGTCCATCAATGTACTCCGATTGCCAAACGATCGACCAAAAACACCAACATGTTGGTTCATTTTCCGATCCGATTTTTAGTCGATTTTGATTTTTTTGGGTCGATCGGGCAGGGTGAGCAAAACCCAATCGATTGCCGATTAAACTTGTGCACACAGTGATCGATCGGTCAAAAAATCGAGTGGAAAATCGACCTGTGTATGGCTACCTTTAGGCCTGCTTTAAATTTTTTGTTTGTATTCTTTAACTTTTTTAACCCTCAATACATTTGATTACAAAGAAGATGTAAACAAACTTGTTGTTAGTATGCAAGATCAATCACAGCAGCAGAGATGATCGAGATGATGAAACTTCAACATAAGCTTGGAATTTCCATGTGGACTAAAACAGCCAATCATGCGTAGGATCTGTAGTGTTTGAGTGCCTCCGTTTCAGTCTGCATACAATTTGTATGCTAATGTTGAAATTTTGGCATGTAATGGATCATCTCTTCTCAGCAGCTGCTGAGATCTAATGATGTAGTTGCAGTCAGAATCATATTGGTTAATATCACAGCTTTTGCTCCCTGATCTCCCTGATGCTAGAAGGTCTTCTTTTTTTTTTTTTACTTTATTTATCGTTTTCAGTTTTCACATATACAAGTACATTATGCCAAGGGTATCAAGACATTACACCAACAACAATCTGCAGGTAGAGATGGGCCGGTGATGTACCAGAAAGTTTTTGAGTAGAAATCTTCATACAAGTTATAGTACGTTGAACAGGCCGTGTCCATCAATGTGGTCTATATGATCAGAATCACCCACTCCCACTCCCCACCCCTGTACATGCTGGTAGCCGTAAACATTGCATAGTGAAAATAAACAGTTTACACAATAAACAAGAGTAAGCAGTAAACCAACATTGAAATAACTCTTAACCAACAATTAACCAACTATCGTGACGTCCAGTTGCTTCCACCCCACAATCATGGTAAAGAAATTCTAAAACCAAGACCCCAGTGGGTCCCCAGGGTTAGCATTCAGCATGGAACTCGCTCATACTGCATTATGGTCCCACTATCCATTCCCATAGACAGATAGAGGGCCGTTGTCACCTCCCACTCTGACGTTTCCCTGAGATGGGCAATGGTCATGACAACCAGAAGAGGCCTAGCGCCCCAGAAGTGACAGGGCAGTCAGTGCATCCTATGTGTGTACGGCTAACCTGCCCAATTACCCTCTAATTGCTTCAATGTCATACCACTTGGTATGTCAAAACATTTGCATGAAGTCCTGCAATTGTGAATCCAGCAAAAACTTCTTCCACGTTTTGAAAAAGGTGCCTGTACAGGTATCCTTGTCCTGGGCAACATAGGTCTTATCAAAAGACATGTGAGTCTGGAGGAGCTGGCCCACCTCTGCCACCGTAGGTGGGGCAGGGGAGAGCCAGTGCGCCAAAATCACCTTTCTAGCTCCAGCAAACAAATGTGCTCCCATCGTGAACGGGAGTGAGATGGGATCTCGGGATCCGCTGGGGCCTGGTTGGTTTGCAATAGGTGTGTTGCCATGTGCACCAGCCTAATACGCTCGGCGATCCGGTTCTCATAACACGTCACCTGCTGCCAAAAGTTAGAAATGGACAGACAGGACCACAGGAGAGAAGGTCTTCTTTATAACAAGCTGGTACAACAACCAGGGACATACTTTTTTCACTCCTTGTTATGGATGATTCCCAATAATAAGGCTGCTTATTACATTTCTGCTCTTCACATTTTTTAAATATTAGGTAATTATGCAAAGCAGTAAAACTGACAGCATTGAAATATCTTTATACACAGGAATTGAACAACACTGTGTTTTTCCAGTTTTCAACCTTACAGGGGAATCCAGATAATAAGTGAACAAGTCTCCAGTGTTCTAAATTATACAACATACAGCTGACAGCAAATGTTTGCCGTTGTGAATTATGTAATATACACGGTCTGCTCCAAATTCTTGAAGCGGCCTGTCGCAGGAGTCATAACCGCCAAGGAAACTGTTTTCACCAGTTGCAGTAATCAGCGAGGGACCAGTTCTCAATCCAGTTCTTACCCCAAAGCCACAAACCTGAAATAGAGAAACAAAAAGAAACAAATACCCGGATCTCGCTCATAGACATTTCAGTTATAACAAATACAGCAGCTGATTTTTGATCATTTAAATGTCAAACCAAGATTAAACTTGCTCATTCCACTTCACAACAAATAAATATGTAAAATACATGTCACATACAAATGATAATGAATAGTCGATGCTCTGTTCATAATCATGTGACAGGTTAGACATAGAGCATTAGGCTTTATGTGGCCCACGATTTTTCCCATAGAGAAATCTAGCAAAATTTGCTGTTAAGGCTACATCATACAAAAATATTTAAGAGAACATCCAACCTTTGAAAAGAGGTTTGAACCCCCGTTATCAGAGTGTAACGGTTGCCAACATCCCAAATATAATTTACAAAACCAAAAGTTGCACCTTGGTGATCCCAGAAAGTTCCTGGATTCACCCTTAGCAGTGTGATTTTTAAGGCAAAAACAGTATATATTACGTTTATAAATACTTAATATATACTGTTTTTGCCTTAAAAATCCCACTGCTAAGGGTGAATCCAGGAACTTTCTGGGATCACCAAGGTGCAACTTTTGGTTTTGTGAGCATCCAACCTTGGGCACTAAACCAGCCTAAACATATTGGTATTCCTGTTCTTGATCCATCATTTTAATAAAGAGAGGGCCCACCCTCGGCAGCTACAATCACTTCAACTCTTCTAGGAATTTTTGACCATTCTTCTAAAAAAGTGTGGTCGGGGTATTGGATAAGGCCTGGTTCACTGTCTACACCCCAGATGGCCAACCTGCGGCCCTTTGGGTGCTCTGCAGCGGCCCCCCTTGGTCCTCCACTTGCAGCCCCTGTAACCTGTTAAAGCATAAGGCATAAGAACTCACCTGTCTGCTAACCCCCCCGCTGACGAATCTTTGCTCGGAATCTTCTTAGAGTGGGAAGAGAAGGAGAGGAACTTGCTCATGCAAGTGTTCCCTAATGCTTGAAGTATCATTTAAAACAAGTTCTGTCATTTAAAAATGATAAATAATGTCTTCTAGCTATACCTGCTCTCATTACAAAATGCTCATACAAGTCAGAAGGGATTGAAAATGTTATGTGAGGCCATTTAGTGATGCCGAGGGCTGCATTTGTGGCCCTCCATATCAACTTAGTTGCCCACCACTGGTCTTTGCTCCTGTTCAGAAGATTCTCAAAGCACCAGTTTTGTATTTACTCAACTTTCCTTACCAAGGAAGTTTTCATATAGCCACTTGAATGCTTCCCAAGCTTTCGCTGTGTTCAAACCTTTCATGGTGTAACAAGGACCTAATATTGGGTCTGACAAATATTCCTTCCCTCAGTTTAGCAGAGCTAAGATGTGGGGATTATTGAACCAGGTATTGATAAACATGTGAGTTTGCTATAGCCAACACAATCACAAAATTCTTCATCTAACTTTGTATGTAGAGACAGAAGTACCATATTTTTGGCCCATAAGACGCCCATTGTATAAGACGCACCGTATACATAAGAGCATCCGATGGCCGAAAAATATTTGTGGTTTTTCCCACTTTGCTGGCCAGAGCTCCCCCTTCATTTCCCCCTTTTTTTTGGGGGGGGGGGGTGTCTTATGGTGTGAAAGATACGATAATAACTTTTGAGCTTTGACTAAAGTGCACGGTTGAAATACAAGTTGTGGATTTTCAGGTATTTTACAAGATTGGGATTTAGGTGTGAAGGAACTACACATGTGAAAGAAAATATCTGGATGGTTTTATAACTTTCTAGGCATGATTTGACACAATATCCATTACTGCCTGGTTATTCCAGATCTGAAACATAAAAAAAAATAACTCATTATTAAGAATCCTAGAATAATACAATAAGGGTAAGGCTCCACTTGGGTATTTTGGAAGCGGAAGCGGCATTTTTATTTAGCCGTGGTCGAACCATTACCACCAATGAGTTGTGCACCACTGCTGAGGATTGGCCACGATGCAGTGCGCAGATGGAAAAACAAATCGCGGTGAAACCCCACAAATCGCGGTAAAAACCCAAAGGGAAACTGCGGGGAAACCGGACAGAAAAACACATGCTTTCCGCATGTGTTTTTCTGTCCTCCCGTTGTGGTGTCTTACCCATAGGCTAATTGCACAAAGTTGCCAACTTTTATATAACTAATGCGAAAATCAATACCTACATGAGAACCTGATTCTCATTAGGACTGTTCATCTATTGTACATGAACCAACTTTACTAGGCAATGTATCGCTTCCAGAGAACCAGTTCTTATTTATTGAAGTTTTGTATACTATTCTTAATATTTGTCTTTTGAATCTAAATATATATGTGCAACCAAGTTTCCTGTTCAACCTACTATACTTATGTTACGCCTCCACAGGGGTTATGACGAAGGCTGGTAACACTGAAGACAGAGGGAGGAGTCTATGTCCGTAGAGCCTGGTCTTCCACCCAGAGCCCCCCTAATGGGAGATGGGCCGATGTCCCTTGAGGGGGCACTGGTGGTGTTTCAGCTGCAGGCAGGACAGGTCTCCCCCTATCGCCAGTACCCCTTGTGTGGTGGCGATACGTGAAGGATCTACCCCAATGTAGAGGTACCAGGGTTGTAAGAGTAATCAGGCGGATATTCAAGGTCGCGAGGGCAGGAGATGTCAGCGTGGTCAGGAATAGCCAAGGGTCAGGGCAGGCAGCAATCAAACGGTTAACCAATATACGTGCTAGGGTCAGGAGTCCAGAAGTCGGGTCAACGGGTAAACAAGCCAGGAGTCGGTACACGGGAAGTCGGTCAATATACGAAGACTGTAAACTCATCTAACACTTAGGTTAACACTGAACTGCAATCCAACAGCACCTTCTAAGTGCATGCGCAGATCCCAATCACGGCGGCCGCCATTGCTCTGCACGCTGGCTGCGTACAAAGCCTCTCCAGGACTCGGGGTTCCCCGTGGCAGGGGGGACCCCGCTACAGGTATGGTCACCTACCCTGGGGGAGGAGATGCAACGCCCGGGGACCCCATTGACAACACCGGGGACCCCGAGGGCGCCGCATCTCCCCCAGGGAGCGAAGAGGTCTGACAACTTACCTGTAAAATGCCAGCAAGCAAGTTGGACTGCCTCTCTAATAACACTGGTCAACATGAAATTTTCATGGTAGATAACATGATGTGGGGTTTGTATTGTTTGTTCTGCTAATTTGAAATCTCTCTTTAGATTTTCTTTTTTTTAATGATCATTAAAAAAAAGAAAATCTAAAGAGAGATTTCAAATTAGCAGAACAAACAATACAAACCCCACATCATGTTATCTACCATGAAAATTTCATGTTGACCAGTGTTATTAGAGAGGCAGTCCAACTTGCTTGCTTGCATTTCACAGGTAAGTATAGTAGGTTGAACAGGAAACTTGGTTGCACATATATATTTAGATTCAAAAGACAAATATTAAGAATAGTATACAAAACTTCAATAAATAAGAACTGGTTCTCTGGAAGCGATACATTGCCTAGTAAAGTTGGTTCATGTACAATAGATGAAGACTCCTAATGATAATCAGGTTCTCCTGTAGGTATTGATTTTCGCATTAATTACCAACCTTGAATGTTTTCAGGTAATAGGTTATATCCCTAGGAGACCTTTCCTATGTCTTTCCTATATCACAGAAAGAGTAACAGTCATTACTGTTACATGTTATCGGTAGAAGTAAATCCAGTGCATAAATTTCAAAAGGACTATGGGCATGTTCCAACATAAAGTAGGAAGACAAAGATAAGGTGCTAAGAAATTCAATCACCAGTCTATTATATGGAATTTTTAGACATACCTACCGTATATATTAGTGTATAAGCCGAGTTTTACATCCCAAAAAAATGTCAGGGTCCACTTACCTGTCTTGGTTGTTTGTCTCGTCTGGATCACAGAGCGGAAAGCCTGGTGAAATGTAAACAAACAGCACAACACTGCCATGTGGCGGTCTGTATGTTAATTCTTACTGTAGAAGGAATTTCAAGAAAACTCCACTATACGAAAAAAAAGCCTTATGTGCTTGTATTTCCATAGCCACAAATTTGTCCTGAGGTGTAGGCACACATAAACCATGATAACCTTTAAGATGGCCATACACATTTGAATATCTCCATTCAATCGATGGATATTTAAGTCTGAAGGCGATTCTTGCCTACCTGGTACAATCGTCCAAAAGTGATTGAAATGGAACATAAAATCGATGGAGTAGCAATTAGACATGTTGGTACATTTTAGTCGATCATACAAGTATATGACTTTTATAGGTACCGTATATACTTGAATATAAGCTGAATTTTTCAGCAGCTGAAATGTGCTCAAGAAATGAAATTCGGCTTATATTCGGGTCATAAAATTAAAATCGCTGCATTTTGTAGGTGGACTTTATGAGTGAATTGAAAAGCCCCTGAACATGTTATCATCACCAAATTGCTGAAGATGTAGAGAAGGGTTGTGGGAACATTTGAAAAAAAATTATTGCTTTAGCATATGTCGTTTTTGCATAAATTAGGTTCAAAATCAAGTCACATTTTAACTTATTTTGTGCAAAAACTTGACATGCTAGAGCAATACTTTTTTTCTTGACAATGTTCCCACATCCCTTCTCTACATCTCCAGCACTTCTAGTGATGATATCATGTTCAGGGGCTTTGAAATTAACTTACAAATCTGCTGAATTAAGTAATTACACCTCAAAACAAAAGTACATTTGCTGTGTGTTTCTGAGCCTTAGTTGTTTTCTAGGCTTATACCTACCTCGAGTCATTCAGTTTTTTCAGATTTTTTTTCTAAAATTGGGTACCTCTGCTTATATGCGGGTCGGCTTATACTTGAGTATATAGGGTATATTCAATTTGTATGTGATCATACTATGGAGCATCCGCACTGGGCTTAGGAAAGGAATAGATCATGTTTGAATAAATCACACTGTGTGGTGATACGGTTGACCAACGTTAGACTGGCGATCGATATTTAAATAGTCCAACACAATCGAATCTAAGATTGATCGTTAAAATGTTGAACCTTGTATGGCTAGCTTTTGGCTGCTTTCAGACAGTTGGTTTTAAGGCGGCTGACAGTGTGCTTTACACCTCGATGTCATCCTTATATGCAAGCACCAAAACAATTAAGCTAGGAACACACGGCTCAATGTAAGCGTACCATCGATGTAAGATTAGATGAAAAACATTGATTATTGTATTTTGTTGATCGTAACGTGTGCGCTAGAGTATAATTTATAATCATACAGTCGTTGTACAATATCGATGTAAAAAACATTGATTATTGACTAAAGTCGTCGATGCCATTGATGCCCTAATAACAGTAAACTGTCACTTCTTTGAATACAATTGTACGATCATGGTAAAATTCGACGATTATTTTCCAACTAGTCCAATCACTTTTCAATCAATGTAATAGCCGTCATCGAACAATTATCGTCGATCGTACCATGTGTCCGGGCCACGATTTTGGCACAATCGATGTAAATATTAATCTATTTACATCGATTGTATGCTTACATAGAGACGTGTGTTCCTAGCTTAAAGGTGGGTTTACACATCAAGATTTTTTTGTCCAACAGATGAACGACGAACAATTTTTTGGTTCGTTGTACAAAAATCTAGAACGCCCATTTGTTCCGATGGATTTTTTTTGTTCGATATCTGACCAAAAATCTTCCACAAGGTTATCGAACATGTTGCTAAACTTTCATCTGTCGTTTATTTTTTGTTTAAAAAACGAATGCTCCTTATTTCACTCGATATTTTTAGACTCCATATTTAACCAGTAGCATGACGTGTTTCCTGCGCAATGAATGTTGGGATTTTTACAATCTATGATTTTGATTTGTCTATGATGTTGTTTATATTTTATTTCCAAGTAGAACTTTCCGAACGAAACAATTGCATTGTGGACGAACGTAACAACGTGCTGTCTATAGCTGTGGTATAAGGTGTTTCAAAAAATATATATATTTCACTATTAAATGTTCGTTGTTAATAGCGATATGTATGTATGAGTTTGAATACACAGTGAATATACAGGTGTGTGTGTACAGTATGCTGCAGTGAATATACAGGTGTGTGTGTGTACAGTATCATATATGTATATGTACAGTATCACATATGTTACATCACAGTAAACATCCACAGTATACATCCACAGAATACATCCCTTCCTAAAAAAAAAATCTGAAAGATTTTTCATTCGTGGTTCCACTGATTTTTTTTTATTCGATATTTGCGTTGGCTGTTCAAAAATCTAAAAAAAATCTAATTACCTTCAATAAATGGACGAACGAAATCTAACAAAAAATCGAATCTGAAGTCAAACAAAACAAAAATCTTGACATGTAAACCCACCTTTACTGTCAAATGTGGAATGTCGTTGTCAGATGATCTGTCATTGATAATGACGTGTTTTTAACAAACCATCTAATTGAAGCCTTATTTCCCTGTCTTGCTGACTGTTAAGGCCTTCAATGTGGCAACAATGGATATGTCATTTTCAAAATACTGGTCAGTCACTGAAGAAAGCGCCCACATAGACTTTGGCCGGTATGTGTAACCTACAACACAGCTGGAAAAGTGGATGTCTTTTTATTCACAAGACATACTATTATTAGTATACAAACCTGAAATAATTCTAATAAACTCATCCAGGTCTGGAGGCAATCTATGTCCCTTAGAAAGGTTGGCTTCATGGACAATAGATGAGGAGCCCTAGTGAGAATCAAGTAACTGACAATATTGAACTTTTGTAATGAATTAGCAATCAGGCTGGCTACAGGTAATGGATTGTTTTTCCCCCAGGAGGCCTCTCCTATATTATTCCCTGTAAGAGTAACCATGGCAACAGTCAATAATATGTCACCAATGGAAGTCAATTTATGTGCTTTAATAGAATTTCAGAGGTGTTCCACCATACCCGGTCCCCAATAATGTGATTACAATTAATAGATATAATAAGGGCAAATTTATACATTACATAGTGTGGTGTAAGGGCCCAAAACATGTATCTATCTGTTGGCGATTTCGCGGTCAATCGGCTGTTGTGCGCATTTGTGCCACTTGTTTGGGGGGGGGGGGCGATCACCTGGATAGCACCGCAAGTCACACAGCATTCCACCTTGACAGTTCTTTACTGGTCGATTGCTATACTTTGGATGGGGACCATGGGGTGGATGGGACAATAAATTATGTGTGAGTGGCAAACATCGTGATTCCCACATGTTCGGCTGAAAGCAGTGTGGTGGCGATCCCGCTGTGATCGGCCACTTGTGTAACGCCTAGGGATCTACCTGTGTACGGGTAGCTTAACCTCCCTAGCGCACTGCCCATATCGCGCCGGCACTCCTCCATTAACATGGCGCCAGCACCGAATGAACAGGGTTCGTCTCAACCGCTAGGGAGGTTAACTACAGTTGGATACACAACTTTGGAAGCACTGAAAGGTTATTATGAAAGCAATATGTACAGGAGTGCATATAAGTAGAACTCTGGTACTCAAAAAGGGCCACTTGGTGAGTGCCTCTGTGCCTGGGCGGCCATAGCTAGCAGATGCTCCTGAGGAGTCTGACTGTCAGCCATAGAGGGGAGAGATCGGCAGCACAATCGGAATCCCTTCCACATTAAATAGCTGCACAAATAACTTCACTGTATCATGTATATACTACTGTAAATGTTAAATTTTTTTGATTGGCAAAAGTCTTTCAGTTTTTTATAGTTAAATGTATACAATTTATGTCCCATGGATAACCTCAGGGAAACATTAATAACTATGAATGGTTGCAGTTAGGGGTGTGAAATTTAAATAAAATAAATATAAGAGTAGTCTTCTAAGGGTGTTGGAGATCTGTGGGCTGAATGTCACAGTAGGCATATGTGAGAGTAAAATCTGACAAGAGAAGAGAAAAGCACTGTTGGAATGTTGACAGTTGGAATATGACTATGAACTGGACTGCTGGTAGTCTCAGGGGTTAGTTACTAACCCAGAAATATTCATGGTCACACTTCTGAGGTATGATATGTGGGGGTTCAAATGGTGTTGTACTGTTAGAGTTACATGTGACCCAAAGCCAGCTGATGACCTGTGGATGGAGACAGCTAATCGGATGATAAATCAGGAACAAGGAGCAGATTCTGCAGCAGAACCTACCAAGCAGGAAGCTGACAGAGAGGACAATGAGGGAGACAGTGAGGAAGACACCCTACATATATGGTACATATTCCTGGTACTCATCTGAGGAGCTCACTATAAAAGTTAGGTGCACCCCTGACTATGTATTTTATATAACTCATGCACATAGTGTTTATATAAATATATACATACTGTGATTGGGTTCTTTAAAGATTTCTTTGCTGAGAAAAGCATGTGAAAAAGGGACTTCTGACTTCCCAGCGTGACAGTTCAGTATTTCCCCAGGGAATGTCTGATCTTTCCACTAAGCCCCATGGCACATCATTGTACTTGTACTTCGTGATTTTTGTCACATATTCCAGACTTCCTGTCTTCTCTATAAATATTCTCATCATGTTCCTGCCCAAACATTTATTACAGACAACAACAACAAAGAAAACAAGCCTGTAGAATGATTTAAAAACATTTATTTGATGTGTTCCACCCTAAAATGTCATGCTATTTAACAAAGTAAAACAACAGTGGTGTTATGATAGGAAGACGGCACTGCAATAGGCACAAGAACTACGCTGAAACAGAAGAAAGATTTATTTTTAAAGTTAATCTCTCCAATTTATAAATATTATGACCACGTTATGCTAGAACCAGCTTGGCAGCAGGTGGGTTGAATAAATACATTAAACAGGTGCATATGGTAAAAATACAAAAAGAAAACAAAAATATGTAAAACGTTGAATAAGATACCAGTGGTGGTATATGACAACTGGAGAAAAGTGGAAGATGCTGCTCACAGTTACCAATCAGTTTACCATCCGTGTCTGAATCAATAGTCAGAAGCATCAATGAATCAATGCTGCCCATAACTGCCACTCAGATTCATTGATTCCTGATTGATTATTATTATATTATTATTAGATAACTGCTAACTATCAATCAGGAATCAATCAAGGAATCTGACAAACTGTTATGGGAAGCAGTCAAAAAAACTAGGACCTTTTACACATAAGGCTCAATTCATAGTCTAAAGCTACCCATACATGCAGCGATACCTGCACGAACCTTAGGGCTTGTTTCCACTGCGTTTTTCAATCCGTCAAGGTCCCTCCATCAACGGAAGTTTGCATCCGCCAGTGCATCCGTCAGTGCATCCGTCAGGCCATACAGGAAATGTTTTCCTTCAGTGCATCCGTCAGTGACATATTACACCCCTCCGTTGCGTCAAAGTAGACGTAGTGATCTACGTCAATTTTAACGCTACGGAGACCAACGGATTGCACTGACGGATGTTGGGACAAGCTCATTTGATATAATGGGCTACGTCAAAATCCCTCCATCTGACGTAAGTCAGACGGAGGGATTTTGACGCAGTGGAAACTAACCCTTAAACGGCAGATTGCAGCGTGATGAGGTCATCACTTTGCAGCTGGTCGTTCAGAGAATTGGAGCGCACCCTTTGCCAGCTGACCCTGGTCCCCATCCAAATTAATGTGCTCAACTACACCAGATACCAGAGCATCGCCACGCAACCATTTTGTGGTGCTATTCTGGTCGATCACTCTAAGTGGGCGCCTCCATTTTGATGGATGATCAGATGATCGTCTGGCAAGCGAGCGCCACGTATGAGCACAGCAGTCGATCGTCTGCAAAATTGCATGTGGGTGGATACGTGTATGGAGGGCCACACTCCTACTCCTACTTACTACTACCTATTACTGTGTAATAAAGACCCAATGGTAACACATGGTAATGTTCCATTGCACTGAAAATTAAACACTATTTTGACAATATACTTATCTGATATTTGTCAAACAAGTGACAGCCATTTTTAGTGCAATGAGGCTGTAATATTACCATGTGGTCAGAATAGTATTCACGTACGAATACGCATAGATATTTTCTTATTCTGGACTCTGAAGTTAAAAAAATAAATACATTCCATGTGCATCAAAACAAATGCATTCAATGTCTTACAGTTCTCTGTATTAAAGAAGTCAGAGAACACTTTAAGCTAGCCACACACGTTTTTTTTCATCGATTGAACGAAAATCGAGAAATGCCCACATGGTACGAACGACGATAATTGTTCGATGAAGGCAGAAAAATTTATCGAATTTTGATCGGACATGTTGGAAAATCATCGTCGATTGTGCCAAAATCGTTTTATAATCGTCGATGTTTGTGGTGTTTTTCCTGGATCGATTAGATTCGATATAATAACTTAGCTCACTTCAATCTAAACTTCAATTGTTTCCATACCAACATCGACGATTTTAGTAATATTTTGGAATCGAAATTTCACCACAATCGCAAACTCAATGTGGGGTGTATGTTGATGCGATTAAGATCGATTTTCGATTAGACGATTGAATTCCTCGAATCTAATCAAGCATCGATTGAACCAAAATTGAATCGTGTGTGGCTAGCTTTAGAAATGTAAAAAAAAGACCACTGCTTCCAGAAAAAGGCAAAAGACCCTTCTCTGCAGCATACAGATGGGGTCAGACAAAAATAGAACTGTTAAGGCCCCCATACACGGGTCGGATTCCGACCGGATTCCGGGACGATCGATTCCGGGCGCGTGCACGCAAAACGATCGTGCCGGAATCGTGTGCAGCCCACCTTGTCCGATCGTTCGCGTCCGATTGATCGGGGGCTCAGAATCGGATCCGACAGAGAACCAACATGTTGGTCTTTCTGATCCGATTCTGCACACATCAGGGGGAGTTGCCATTTGGGAAGTAAGCGATCGGACACGGAATCGTCCAGGAATCCGTGGGACAAGGTGGTATGCAGCGATCGGATACTCTTAATTGGCCGATTGATCGGAGCTCCGATTCCCTCTGAGATCGCCGGAATCGATCAGATCAGTGATCAATCGCCCATGGAATCCGACACGTGTATGGCTAGCTTTAGACTTCTCACACCTTGTGTTTTGATACAAACAACATTTACATCTTTATGGATTGAGCCTTTAGGGTGCATTTTGTTGCCTATTGGGTGCATTTTGTATGCAGGGTGAATGGTACCACACATACAAAACACACTTATGCCTTAATTCACAACCCAAAAAAAGAAACAGGAGCAATTTCTCCAAAGTTTGGGCCCATTCAGAATAAATTTGCCATGCTCATACAACATGGAACACTGAATCCAATACATTGTAGAGAGACTGCTCCAGATTTAATAAATAAATTCAAGCTGTGAGCCAAACAAAAGCCGTGGGTTCAATTAATTTTTTACATTTTTGAATGTTACTTTGTGTCGCCATGTACTACTTTTGGCAATGTGATACATTTGAGGTTTTGTTAGTGACTACCTGAGTGCAGAGAATTATATTCCTGAAAAATTTGCACAGATCTAATACACAGATATTATAAGGCGTGGTATTACTGTACACAAACACACACCCACATACACACACATACACAAGTGTCACTTTCCAATGGATTCAATGCACAGATGAGTTGACAAATTTAAGACAATTGTATAGTGAACTGGAAGGCAGAATATATGTACTGTATATCACAGCTTATGGTTTCTATACATGTTGTCATGAACATACAATCAAAGCATAAGCAGCGTGCACACATGCGGATTTATGTGCGTGTTGAATTGTGCTGTAGGCCACCTACATCTGCACCGCACCACAGTTGGCACAAAATACTGGTAATGTTGGCTCCATCACCGTGGTCTTCATATAGGAACAGGACACATGATTGATCAGATCATAGTTGCCAAATGTTGTGGTGCAGTGCTGTTGGCGCGCACTACCGCACTAGAATGTGTTAAAGCCCAAATAAGCGTAACGCCATAACAATCAACATAAAGTAGAACTCCTCAGAGTCACACAATACTGAAAATGCAGAATATCACAGTGATATCACTATATTACTATAGGACTACAGACCTTCTTGTGTTAGGCTCACCATAGGTATACCACCCACATTAGCATGTATTAGTCTGTCCCACCTCCATACTACCCTTACCACAATCTAAAATGCACTTTACCTGCCAACAGATTTAGCCAGTCTGCCTTATTTTGGCCAGTAAGAATATGGCACCCCTGGCAGACAGCACACCCATGTTCCTGGACCTCCCTGCAAACAACACTACAAGGATACAACACAACCTGTCCCGGACCCACACCCTGCCGGTAGTTGGACCAGGAAGAAACAGCATCTGCTTATGAGACCATCCCAGTGCCACCACCCCCATCTTTATTGATTCTATGGGCTTTTGTTCTGTATCCTACCTATTTCTGTGCAGAGGATTGAGGGATGATTGCATTGTGCCAAATGCAGGTACATGTAAATATGTTTTTTGTTTCCGATAGTCAGGGGAGGCCGGGAAGAACTAGAATCTCTCACGGGTTGGGTTGCCCATCCCCTAAATAATAATAGAGAGGATCAAGGGTACCCTCAATGGGGACTTTTGTTGTGGCAAATTAATGAAATTATGAAATTAATTAATTTAACTATAAAGAGGCTGGGCTTTGCCAAACAAAAGTCCCTCATTGAGGGTACCCTTGATCCTCTCCTTTGTTTCCTATAGGAAAGGGTTAGAATAGGGGTGGACAAACTTTTTGACTCGTGGGCCACAATGGGTTTTTACATTACATTACAATGAAAACACATTTTTTTTTTATTCAGAATAGCTATCATATGCATTTAAACAATACGCTGCTTTGGATACACTTAAAAACCTTTTGTAGATGACGTTTTAGAATGAAGCATCAAATTCTTGGCTATCGACAACAAGAACGCACTGGTATTCCTTTGAGGATGAGAATCCTAAGACATGATCATCATTCTCCCTGGCAGAAGTTAACAGACCAGCAAACTACCCATATACGCCACAAGCAGTAACTTTGACAGCTCCGTCAATATTATTCATATCACAAAAAATATAGAACAGCTGATTTTCCTGCCAAATCAATTCTATCAATCTTATCCAACCAGTTTTCATATTTACACAGCCATGTCAGCGAAAAGAGCCTACCAAATATATTGGAATGTAAGCCACATTTTCAACACCCACGGTAAGCAGAAAATGGATATCACTCATACATAAGTCAAGGGATGACAATTGCGAAAGTTCATGGGCCGACTTTCCAAAGCCCCTGAACATGGTTTCATCATCAAAATTGCTGGAGATGTAGAGAAGGGGTATGGGAACATATAAAAACATATAACTCTAGCACCTGTAGTTTTTGCATTAATCAGGTTCTTTTTTTAAACTCAACTTAACTTTGAATGTATTATTTGCAAAGACTATGACCAACATCAATATTTTCTTAAAAATAAAAAATCCTACAAGCCTTCCCATTTTGCAGTTTTGGGGATGAGACCATGTTAAGGGTCTCTGGAATTAACCAATGCTCAATTTGCCACCCTTGGCTTACACTTTCTTTTGGTAAAATTGGGTACTTCATTATATATTTAAATTGGCCTTTACTATAGTACAGACATGGGCAAACTATGGCTTGTGGGCCATATCAGGCCCATTTAGTCTTTTAATCAGCACTTTGTTACCTTGGTGTCACAATGCATTGGCTCCCCTCTACTTGTTCCCAGCAATAAGTGGAGATAATGCCTTGAGGGTCAATGTTATGGTCTCCTTTTAAAAGCCATCATTTGCTCATATCTCCAATAGAATGGTGACTATCCAAAGTCTATTTTATTATATATTTATAAATTAAAAAAATAGTTTTTCTTTATTTTACCTCCCTGGCACTATGATTATGGCTTCACTATGCGTCAAGAATGAGCTGCGTTAACAGATCCAATAAACGCAACCCATGCGTTAGGGATCTGTTAAGTATGCGTTAAGCCCCCCATAGACAGGCAGACTCCTCCATGCAACTTCTGTACAACCAACTTTTCTTCTACCAAAACCATGTAATAGGAGGACCTTTCTACACCTTCCAATCACTATGTATTCTATCAGGGAGGTCACTATACTACATAGTTGTTGGTAAGTCTCATGAAAGTTGTATGGAGGAGTCTGCCTGTCTATGGGGGGCTTTAGGGATCCTTCAGGGATGCTTTTTTAGCCCCCCATAGACAGGCAGACTCCTCCATACAACTTTCATGAGACCTACCAACAACTATGTAGTATACTGACCTCCCTGATAGAATACATAGTGATTGGAAGGTGTAGAAAGGTCCTCCTATTACATGGTTTTGGTAGAAGAAAAGTTGGTTGTACAGAAGTTGCATGGAGGAGTCTGCCTGTCTATGGGGGGCTTAAGATGCATTCATTTTTTTGTTGTGTTTGTTTTTATACCACGAACTGACTGATGAACGCATTGAACAATGCTAACCAGTGCATTTCAACGCATCCATACTTGTGTTGGCTTAAGCTGCGTAAATGACAACGCAGTGCTTTGTGTTCATTTTAATGCAACTCAAGCTGACGGATCACATCAACACATGTGTAGACACATCCATTGACTGGGTTTTAATGCACAGTGGAGTCTAAAGCAGGGTACAGCTAAGATATGTGCCAAATTGATGGCCGCTTCGAGTGCCGTGCACGCTAACAGACTTATATGGATCTATCTGACCCATATAATATGCACCCATCGCTGTTTTCGAGCGGGACAAATCAATCCCACTTGAAAACAGCCATATCGGACATGAGTGTAAATACAGCCGATGTCCGATGCTTTGCATAGAGAACGAGGGTCTCCAGGAAAAGCTTCGGCTGAGCTGGGGAGAGGAGAGCTGTCTCTCCCCAGCCCCGCCGATATCTGACAGCAGCGTGATGATGTCATCACGCTGCTGCAGGGTACATCGGACGGCTCGAATATCGAGCAGTCTGTACCCTGCTTAAGCCTATTACTAGGTTAAGTGGTATGGAATATTTATCATTTTATAAATGTAATCTGTTTAAATTTCCCACCCAGGCTTGGAGGACTTGGGACCACGCAGCCCTTACAGGCTCTAAGTCCAGCCCCTCTGTAAAAACTTACTGTGGCCTATGAGTTGCCCATTCCCGATCTAGTATAGACAGTCTATACTTAATTAATTACGTAATTAAATAAACTTAATAATATTTTCTCAAAGTGGAAATTCAGACAAACAGTAAATATATACCGTAGGGATCTATTGGTGGTGATGAAGACTCCAAATTCCTATGCATTGACTAAACTATTGACTAAAGTCTCACTCATATCCTTATAGGTTACTGTGGACTGCATGTACATGTTCCTAAGATTATTCTTACAGAACAGCTTTCCTCGATTACCAAGGATTGTGTCTGGTATTAATCTTTTCATTATTTTCTTCCTCTCTGTTCCCTACTCCATTGTTTTGCCATCACACCTTAGAGGATAGAAATAGGATAGGAGAAATCACTTTATGCGATCAAAATGACATGATCCAGGGTTACGGTATGTATAATAAGGCTGGCAATGCCTAGGGAAGCTATAATGTACACAACCCAGGAGCCAAAGTAGATTCCAGCATTTGCCTATTCAGTTGGATAAGCTGTAGGAACCCAAATTATGTAAATTGGCGTTGCTGTGGAAGCATTGGGAAGCTATAAAAGAATCCACCTTATTAAAATTCAGTTCTGGAAAGCAGATTCAGATATATTAACACTCTTTATTTCACCTCTTTAATAATTAAAAATGCTAGAGGCAAATGTGGCTTGATACAAATATAGTATTCATATTATTATTATCCCATATTTATATAGCGCCGACATAGTACGCAATGCTTCACAGAGCATATATAGCAATATCTCATGAAATAATGAGAAACCAGGCCAAAATTACCAACCACGCCTCACCATTTACCAGTTTAATGTTGTAGGACTAATGAAAGCTGAATCGAATAGGCTATTGTGTGACAAGGTAACATACTCCATGACTCTCCATAGAATGTCATAGAATACTATCACTAGAGATTAGCGTGTTTTTGTTTGCCAGTCGATGGTTTGTCTCCGATGATATACACAATGAAATGAGAGAACATCCAATGACAATTGCTGTGACCTATGGCCCACATCGAATGCCGTGTTGTGGCTATTAGGCGATGAGTCTAGGGGGATGTGCACACCATAGAAAAGTAAATGACTATATTGAAGAAACCGTGTACCAGCAAGGTAGGAGTTTGTCATAGGAAGAACATGATCTGAAGCTGCCCTGAGAATTTGTAATGGGAAGATACTCAGCTGTGATAGAAGCATGACCATTTTCCTGAAGCTTTAAAAGCCGCCCAGCAATGCTTGTCACTTTGGATAATGTCACTTTCCGATTCATTAAACTTTCTTTTCATAGTTCATGGATGAAAGTATGATTTTATCACTGCAAACTGGAAAACTGATCCTAGGCGACAGACTGTATGCTACTGACCAACAACAGCCATGTTTCTGAGCAGAACATCACTAGCGAGGGTGCCATACATCAAGCCATACTGGTTCCTTTACTTATTACCGATCAGGAGACACAGATTTGGGATGTTATGGGACTATACTATTAACTATTGTTACCTTATAAAAAAATCTTGTTCACATGTTTGTCAATATTAACAGCATTAAGGCTAGGGCTCCATTATGTGCTGATGTCTACGCAAGCCTCCGTTGCGTTCCTCCATTGCTGTGTTGACATGACATGACAGAGGCTCAAACTAACGGTTCCGGAGCCCTGTCAAAGCCCCATTGTCAATGGGCAACTCGTACACTGCGGTAAAATCACTGCATACAGTGCAGGGATTTTAGCGCAGGGATGTGAATCCCTAGCCTTATGCAGCAATGCCAAAATGGTAATAATGAGCTGGTGGATTGATTTTGATGGCGATTTACTTTTTACAGTAGTGGAGATGTCATCAGTGAGTTGCATATGTGGGAGAGAACTATAAGCCCCACCCACTACAGATATATAGAAGTGGATATAAGACCACTCTTCCTACACAAAGACAAAGAGTGTGAGTGAGCAAAGTTTTACATTGGATTAGTGCACAGATCTGGGTGAAAAATACACATTGCTCACCAACCTAAAATACAAATACATTTCCCTTGCCTAAAGCATTACAAATGTTACAAATACAAATGTGATTGCACCACCCCTGCGGGCATTATGGCTGTAAATATTTTAACTGCAATGTTTCCTTCAGCCAAAGTATTTGTAATCAAATACAAAAATGATTGCCCCACCCCTGCAGAGCCATTTGATGCTAAAAAATGGACTGCACTGTGGCACCCTCTGCATCTCAGCTTGCTCAGCACACACGTCTGCTGCAAAAATGGCTAAACTTGCAACCCAGGAGCTAACTGAGTGCGACCTATAGCAGTTTTAACATACTAAGTAGGAGCAGTATTACCAAGAATCGCCTTTACGCTCTGATCTTCTAATTCAGTGGTTCTCAACCTGTGGGTCGGGACCACCCTTGGGGGTTGAACTACCATTTCACAGGGGTCGACGAGTCCACTGAAAGCATCAGAGCTGCTGTGCAAAGCAGCAGTGCAGATACTCTTCTTACTTCCCACTCCTCTTGTGGGCAAGTAATGACCCCCCTTCTTCCAAAGGTATGAGGCATTACTTTCCCTCATTACTTCTCACCTCGCACATAATGTGCACAAACTGGGTGGAAAAATAGGAGTGGGGGGAACATTATATTTATATATCACCTGATCATGCTGGAAGTGATTTTGTGGAGCGTCATTTCTGGTATTTAGAACGGGGAAGTGATACTCTGCACTGGCACGTCCACATTCCAAATACAGGAAGTACAACTTTGCAACGTCACTTCTAGGGTCACGGATTTAAAAAGATTGAGAACTATTGTTCTAGTTGGATATCCGCAAAGGTCTACCCCAAACAGTTTGGAGTAGACAGCCACACTAGTAAGTAACCCATTGAAACAGTTTCAAATTCAACCACCAACTATTTATTAACTACTAGTCCACTCCTAACCACATTCTTGCCTTTTATTCCTCTCTCAAATAACTGCCAATCCCTTATTTTCTATTTAGGATCTAGAAATCATTTGATATCTGAAGTAATAAAATAATTCATTATATTATATAATGATTTTACAGCATTTAAAAAAATAAATAAAACTCCATGTTTACCCTATACCCACAAGTTAATACATAAAACAATCTGCCCACTGTGCCTGTTACACATACAGTATCAATACTCGCCACAAAAAGTGCACGCATGCATGTATCTATAATATACTATTTTATAATTAATTCAATTTGTAATATGCAAGCTCTAGTTTATACTCTGACATAACAGAATAATGCTTTCATTAGAATAATATATATTTTCTCTATATTCTCATAATTACATATAAGACATACAATATTCTGGGCTAAGCTAGCACATAAGAATAATAAATATACTTTGGTTAAAAAAACTATTGTCTTTGTTGATACAGGAAAAATATTAAATTATCGTTGTTAAACCATTATTATTTTGCTTAAGTCATCGGTCTTGTCTCTCTACTTATAACCAGCAGTGTTCTCCCCAAAGCAGATTGGCCGGGCGGCCCGCCCGGGAGATTTTGGTCCCCGCCCGGCACACAGCGAGCAGCCTGACAGGCGGCGCCTCCCATTCTTCAGGAGCGCGCCACAGCCACTGAAAGACTCCGGCCCGCGGCATAATACCGGGGCCGCGGGCCGGAGTCTTTCAGTGGCTGCGGCGCGCTCCTGAAGAATGGGGAGGCGCCGCCTGTCAGAGGACTTGTGTGCTGCCGCTGGCCGGCAGCCTATCAGAGAGGCCGCCGGACCGGCGCAGGCGGCGCGATGACGTCATCGCGTCATGACGTCATCGCGCCGCACGGCTGAAAAAAAAATCTGGGGAGAACGCTGACCAGTATATGAAAGCAGTCACTCTGCTCTCTCCTTCTGTCTTCTGACACTGTAGGCCAGTGATGGCAAACCTATGGCATGCGTGCCAGAGGTGTCACTCGGAGCCCTCTCTATGGGCACACGAGCTGAGAGCCAGAACAGAGGAAAGAACTGCAGCCTATTGGCTCTTTCCCTTTTATCCTCTCCCTATCTCTAAGGGCCCCCATACACCTTTAGATTTCTCTGTCAGATTTCCTTTAGATCTCCTTTTGTTTTACCAAAACCATGTAATATGAGGGACTTTCTAAACCATCAAGTCTACCTGTGTTCAATCGCAGAGGACCCGGCACTACATAGTTGTTGGTATATCTAAAGGATATCTGACAGAGAGATCTTAAGGTGTATGGCCAGCTTAATTGCACACAGTGCCCTCTCCTACTCTATCTTATAAAAAAGTAGAGTGTGTGTATATGAGTTGTGTGTAATTAAGGTTAAATTACCATGCCGACACTATGAGATAAATAAGTGGGTTTTGGGTTTCAGTTTGGGTACTTGGTCTCTAAAAGGTTCGCCATCACTGCTGTAGGCCAAATTGGTTTGTCATGCTGTCTGAATCAGGGAGTTGTTATATAGTAGATATACATAAACACATATGCATATAAGTTATACAGAGGATTGCAAGAGGCTGATACCCACACTGCCAGCATTTAGAAATGTAGTAATGAAAATATAAAGACGCCTTCATTCGTGCATTTTACATTTCCCTATACGCTGCTTGAAATTTTTATGGCTATTGCTACACTTGCGCTAATTCATGGCTATGGGGCTATGGCAGGGCTGTCTACACAACCCGTCATAGCCCTTAATCCATTGGTCCGAGCCTCTGTTGCACTGATGTCGACGTGGAGCCCCACATCGACATTAACAACATAGGCTTGACATATGGTCACGTCATACTGACGCTTGAGATACTGACATGTCATACACCAGCCCATTGATTTAGAGGGGCCACCATGCACTGACGTCAGTGCTTCCAAGTGCATGTAGCCTTATCCTAAGGGGCATGTTGATCGTTCAATGACAGGAGCAATTGAAACATGTTAATGCCACAGAGGTTCAGCTCAATTTTATGATATATTTTCTTCCTCTGGTTCAAAATATGAAGCTCCACCCCAGGATATGACATTATGTCAATGGCATCACATCATGGTACTGGCTTATGTTCCATGGTATACATGGTAAAAGTAGTATTTTCAGCAAATATAAGCTAATCATAGCACAGCCACTGATTAAGTGATGGGTGATTAGTATTTAAAAGTCCATCAATGTGAAGGTCAGTTGATCCCTAGAGATCTTCTCAACTAGGTTTTCATGGCCTAACCATAAATCTGGGATAAACAAATCAATCCCTACTTTTCATGACCTTGTCAAAGCTGCATGCTACATGCTTGGTTGGGCAATCTGATAAAAAGCAGGGAGGGGAACACAATAACGCATTAATAAAACATGTAGACAATATAAAACACAAGTCTAACACTGCAGACAAACACATTTGCAATACCTGACCATCTGTAAACCGCTGCAGCATTCAGCATTCCCCAGTAGGTTGCCCATAGGGTAACATGTATGCAGTTGTCAGTAATTGTCAACTGCCCACCAACCACCCAGACACACACTGCATACAGCGGCATGGCTGCACCCTAAAATTGACCATATGAATGCAGCCTAAGAGAACTGCTAAATGTTTTAACAAATTATATTGGAAAATATTTAAGAATTTCCACTAATCTCTACTACAGTCAGTTCAAAAGTTATAAGTACCACAAGTTTCATTCTAGGGTTATGCTCACACAGGAAGTATGGAGATATATATAGCTTATCATAATGTAAGCATGCAATAACCAGATTAATAATACAACAAGATGAGCTGACAGGTAGAAGCTATCTTCTTTGAAATACAAATGATGTTTTGTCATAGCTTGTTACATATTATGCAAATGCAGTAGCTAGTATAGGCATAGAAGACAGACATATCTAGGGCTTCAGGCTGAACATAAATAGATTGTTAAACCCAAATAAATGTTATCCTGGAAGTAATATAAATACCGGTATTTACCATGCTATCAGTCTTTCAGACTGGGAGAGGGAGAAGCAGCACACAAAGTATACCAATAGGAGAAGAGAGCAGAATGAGACCTAGAAATGTGACTAAACAATGATGCCATTGTTGGAATCATGAAAATGTTAGCTGTCCCATGGTGCCATACATGATGGACCCGGACCAGGTATGCAGTAAGGAAGGACATTACTGAAGGACACTGCTAGTAGTCAATCAGTAAGCATTTTCAGTAGGTTCAACAATGGCAGCCACCCCTACATCTATAATGATGGATAAACTTTAAAGTATTGTAAAGCTAGCCATACAAGGTTAGATTTTAGCATGATCAATATTTTCATTGAAGACCGATAGAATCCATAATAGATCCATAATAGAATCCATGTAGTACCACATGGAAGGTTCTATTGTAATACGATCATAATACGACCAAAATCGATTTTAGTATTAATCAGAAAACACAGGAAAGAGCCATATATAAATGTGTTCATCGAATACAATTGACCCGACAAACAAAACAAAATGCTACGATTTTAGTTTGATGGTTGTACAATATACGAAAATTTTTCCAACATGTCCGATCACTTTTCAATCAATGTTTTGATCGGTATCAAACTATTTGCACAGCTCGAACCAAGTTGCGCAGTTTACATTTTAAATTCGACCGATGTAAACTTTGATCATTTTAGGTCGATCGAGCGCTAAAATCGAACAGTGTATGCCTAGCTTTAGTTGTTCAAGATTTTAAGAGTACAGCTACCAAACACAATGGAATTCCCATTCCAGGGATTTCTTGAAGAAACAAGTGTCCTTACTGGAGGATGATTCTCCACCTATTGCTCTGACAGCAGCTCATAATTTATACATTTTCCCTTATTCTCTGTCTCATAATTAGTGGCCATGGGAACAAGTAAAGGGCTAAATCTCTCCAGAGGGGACACAGCAATAAAAACTAGGCAAAGTGAAAAACTCGCCATAGGGGGCACATCATCATAAGGGTGGGGGGGGGGGGCTTTCTCCCCCTGCTCTCTCTCTGTAAACCGAGTCCAACTCAGGGTGAAAAAACTGCACCATCTTGTGAACATTTAACTAATTTTTAAAAGAGATTTATTTTTTACAATTTGACTTTATGACTTCGCAAGTCAATTGCAAAGCCCCCAACATGGTATCATCCCCACAATTGCTGGAGATATAAAGAAGGGTTGTGTGCATGCAAGTGAGGTGGAAGAGGACGTTACCCCAGGCAGGAGCGTTGTGAGGAGCGTCACTTCTGGGAAAATTTAATGCGTGTAGGAGTAAGGGGGAGTAAGGAGTAAGGGGGCTTCATAACCCCTGTTCTAGATAGATGGCTGCAGTTACATTTTTTCAGTCATTTTACGATCCTATGGAACAAACTTCCTCTACTAATGTTACAACATTAACTATTCTGTATTTATATTCATGCTAGGACAGGGAGGAAGTTGGGACTACAGCTCTAGGTCCTCTCCCTCTTCTTGAGCCAACATTATAAAAAAGTTGGTTCTGTAGTTCACAGGAAAGATCTAGACAGGGCTGAAGCCACGATTGCAGAGGAACCTATGAGCTCATTGGAGTTTCAACAGGTATTTTATATACCAAAATTAGTTGAAAGGATTGAGTCGAAAGTTGAGTCAAAAGGATGACGAACAAGGGAAGTTTAGAGTATAGAGACCTGGATTTTGCTTATTATAGTCTACTACATTTTGTTTATTCCTTTAAACAGGACTAATCCCAATTGTAAACTTAAACATGGGGTTACACAATGTTTAAAAATGTACATTTTCATATTTTCATTATCAAGGCATTCTCTAAAAAATAAACAAATTGATCTAACTGACCATTTCTACCACAACAAAAACCTTCAACAAAACCACACAAAAACACTATAATGACAAAAACAGCAGCCAAGCTAAACAAACAGAACCCATGCACTATAAATGTTCTGGTCAATATCCTATTCACACCTCTGGAATCAGTCAATATCTACAAGTGACATCGGTAATTCAGCTAGGCTTTGATGATCCAAGGATGACCTTCACAAGGCCACAAGAGGCTTAGCTCTTGGGAAATGTATTTAAAAAAAGCCACAAACAGCTAAACAACTAGGCAACAGGATGAAATACTTAAGAATGAGAATGTGCGCCCTTGCTGCATCTTAATTAGCTGTCACTGTGCCCGGAGCATACAAAGCACCATCGACAACGTCTGGACCATTGGTGGTTAAAGAGATGTTTCAATGGAGAGGATTTCTGGCAGAGCTCCTTGTTTTAATTTCTCTTAAGTGGGCTGCCGTACACTTATATTTCCAAACCCTTTTTAGTAAGTTTTGCCTGCCTAGGATGTGTCATCAAGTTTAAGAAGTCTTATCCAACAGGTAGAATGAGCAGCAGGAGGGATGGAAAACAAGAGCATAGCAAGAAAGCTTTGTGATGGCAACGGGCCAGATGGGAGAATTAATATTACCAGATTGGAGCTTACTCTCTCCTCTTCAGCAGGTGGAATTTTTTTAATATGAATAAAAAATGAGGAACAGTATTCACTTCGTGTTGGCCCAATCTAAATCTAAAGTGCTCTTCTTGTGTTACAGAATGCCTGTACTTGAAGGACCTCAAGGAAGGAAGATGAGGAGCCATTAGAATCACTGTCCTTGCATAGATCCTGCTGTACCGAAGTTCCCTTCCATACCAAGTGCAATGATACTGTCATCATGGGTGGAGAGAAATGGTGTCATTACTCTACATCTGTGAAATGGTTATCTCCTAAGGGCACGGGAAGCCTTTATGCACACTCTCATGTTTCTTTGCCAAGGGAGTCTTTCAGTGACCTTGACTCACACCAGGAAGGGCAACCTGGGAGTGATCAGAGCCTGCCGGATTTTGAGCAGCTGTAAACCCTTGTAGTTACTCATCAAGCAGGAGGTGGGCGTTTGGTATAGACACATGTGCTTACATTCATCAAACAAGATAATTAAGGAAAACACTGTACTTAAGCAGGGTACACAGGGTACACACATGAAGATATGGGCCAGATCGATGCGGCCATCATAGTTTTCGGGCAGGACCAATCAATCCCATTCAAAAACTGGGATAACCAAAGCATCGGCTGAGCTGGAGAGAGAGCAAAACTGGGTTTAAAGTTATACACTTGGAATGTTAACCCTGCGATGGCACATCATTCATAAAACTCTTTCTTTTGGGGATACATTTGATTATTATCAATTTAAGGTAGAATGACCTTTGAACTTGTTGTATGTAAAAAAAATACACGCATTTAGGAGGACGTTTATTATATTCATTTATCATTTTCTTATTTCTACCGAAAACCACAGACAAAGTTAAGGTAGCCATATTTCCGTTCGATCGTTCCATTAAGTCGATCGAATGGAAATCGATTCCTGACCACCTGGTACGATCCACCAATAGTCAGTCAATAGTACAAGTATCTGACAGGTTTTATAGGTATTTCGATCAATTTGTATTCAATGGTTATGGTACCAGGAAAATATTTGCCTGGGGCCCCAAGTTGTTGAGTGGGGGGGGGGGG
>CM070041.1:19227005-19237935 GCA_036250615.1 Ptychadena robeensis
TTAGAGTGCTGCCAGAAAAGTTGTTGAGTGCATGATGTGCACTGATCTAAGTAAAAGAATCGATCGGTTGTGAAACGATCATACTGTGTGGTGGTACAATCTATGTTAGACTGACAGTAGCTATTTAAATCACACAAGACAATGAAATCGAAAATTGATCATGCAAAAGTCGACCCCTGTATGGCTACCTTTATCCTTCAACAAAAAGAAGAGCAACAGATGCCAAAATACAACTACGCCCACTATAACAGCGAGCCTGCCAAAGAGGATAGTGGTTGTGACATCAAATTCTGTAGAAGCTAGTCAGGCTAGATCTTGCAGCTCTGGTGATAACACAGAACTGCAGGCCAGCCAATAAAGGGGAAGTGTGTAACATTACGTACATTTCCCAGAGACGGTGTACGTGCAGATTCATATAGTGGTGTTAAATAGGGTAACAGAAGGGCCCTGGAACATCTCAGCTGTCAGTGCTGTCATTCAAGACAACCTATGTGGCAGCAGATAAACTGTGCGGCAGACAACGAGGCCTGCAGGGTGATGTGTTCTGCTGCACATCACACAGGAGGACAATAGAAACATCAGGAAGATTATTAAATGCACAATTTACAAACTTAGCAGCAAAATGTCAACTGGCTACGGCTTCTTTTTATGATTATAATGCAGACTATTTCAGAGAGGCCCTAACTCCAGAAAAAATTAAAGGACTAGCCTTGCACTGCAAGGGTTAAATTGTTTTTCTCAGAGGGAAATAAATTGCATTTTATTAGACAGGTTACCTCCAGCTTCCTTCTAAAGCTGATCAGTGCATAGATCCAACCGCTTTATTGCAGGGCAAGTAGAACATAGGCAGCCTAGAGCACCAGAAAGGACAGGAGCACGTCAGCCAATGGTGGAGCAAGGGTTTAGGTCAGTGCTATCCATATCTCTCATAGACTTCAAATATGTAATATTTCCTGGCATTCAGCATCAAGGATAGTTCAGCAGAACTATAGAACTACTCTATAAGTAGAACATAGGCAGCCTAGAATACTAGAAAGGATGCCAGCATGTCAGCCAATAGTAGAGCAAGGGTTTAGGTCAGTGGTAGGCAAACTTATTCGACCCAAATCATTACAGTCCGACGCTTGAAATATATGTTGATAGGCGGGAATCTGTTGGTGGGGGTGGGGGGTCGGGGTGCTGTCGAAATTGACAACAATTGAAATGTCTTCTTTCCCTAAAACTAAGTCTTAGTTAACCTCCTGAGTGCACTGCCCGTATCGCGACGTTGTACACAGGCGCGATACAGGCGATCGAGGCAGTGTACACAGTGACTGCCAGTGTACACAGTGACTGCCTGTCATTTCCGGTATCTCTCCGGAGCTCTTCACGCAGCTGGTGTCATTACTGACACCAGCTGCGTGAGAGGGAAAGCCGGCGCTCTTCCATTAACATGGAGATCTATGGCGCCGCCCCCCCCCCGAGCTCCTTCCGCATCACCGTGACGCGATCGGGGCAGTGCCGCAAACCCGGAAATGCTGCAGCGATGAAGACAATCGCTGCAGCTTTCCGGGGAGGCATAGGGTTGTTCAGCGAACAAACAGGGTTTGTCTCAACCGCTAGGGAGGTTAAAATTAAAACTTATAAAACTTGATATCATACTTAATAACAATATTACAATGACTGATGACAACTAACATGAACAATGGCTTTGCATCTCCTTGGAAAGTTAGGGTAAGCCAGGTTTGTATGTTGTTGATTTGAATTTAAGCCACATAGCCCCCTTGTAGGTAGCCAGAGTCCCCCTCCCCCTTAAAGGTAGCCAAAAAGCCCCTCCCTTAATGGTAAACAGAGAGCCCCCACTTATTAGCTTATTAGTAGCCATAGTGCCCCCTACAGGTAGTCACAGGTGTTGGTGGTAGCGCAGGGGGTTTTCCTGTTGGGGGATGGTGCATGAATGGAGAAAAATAAAATAAATAATTGGTCCCTATGCCACTGAGCCAGACTGAAGGGACTTAAGAGCCATGCATGTCTCCGGAGCCGCACTTTGCCCACCCCTGGTTTAGGTAAGTCTTCTTCTTGACTCTACTAGACATGGCTCATACAACCTTACCCCTACAAAAACAAGACCAATGTCAATGGACTTTTCTCTGCTGCAGAACAATGCTTCTCTTCAGACAACTCTGTTGGAAACACAAGCTGAAGCAGGTCAAAAGCAGGTCATTGATTCTGTAAATTGATTCTGCTTATTCCCAGAAGCCTCTTAAACTTATTTCAGAATTACGTTTAATTTGCTTACAGAAGGCCATCAACAGAGTTGTAAAAATGTCTTTAGACTTAATAGTCAAGGCTCAACAACACCATTACACATATTGAGTCTTGACGTGCACCATGCTCAATAGCTCATCCACAATGACACACTTTATATTTCTATCATGCATCATGAAACTTCCTCATTAATTCTCTTGCAGAAGAAGATTTTGCCAACACATTGCCATTTCTACATGTAACATGCATTACCGCAAGGACCTGACTTGCAAAGACCCTGTTTTCCGTAGATTACACATGACAGAGACTATCAACCACTTGTCTAGATATAGACCATACCATCATTCGAAAGATAAGCTGTGGAGAGCAGCGTGATGACGTCATCATGCTGCTCTCCATTGCTCAGAGCATCGGCGGGAACCCTTTGTGTGCCTGCCGTTAGTTTGAATGGGGATGCCGGCTCCCATTGAAACTAATGGCACGGCCAGATATTTACAGAGATGTCCATTCTCTGACCAAGCTTCGGATCTGCCGCCCCATGTGGGCACCCGCGATGCACATCGGTCGGCGGCAAAATCGGTCGCTGCTCGTTGTGTGTGTGACCCTAAACCCAAAATGCAATGACTGGTGGGCCAGTGCTACTTTGAAAATTCAAGAGACTTGCCTGGGACAATAATCCTCTTCTTAGACATCACATCAATAACTTGACATGGTCAGCCAGGAAACTAGCATTTTATGAAGCAGGGTCAGCATTTGACCTAGAAGATGTCAAGCTTGCACAAATCTTTGTAACAGATTGTTATGACAAGCAGAAGACTATAGTCGATAGTACAAATGATCAATCATACCATATATTGTTATGGATGATGTGTTTTATGCTGTAACCTCATACACAGAATTGCATATTTGGATTAGTTTAACTTTTTAGCACTTGAAGCTCATTGATTGCTAAGTCACACAACATGGAAGCACTAAATCTCCTTACCGCGCTTCTAATAAACCTAGTACATTAATTACTTGACTTTAATACCGCAGTACAGATGCTTAACCTAAGAAGTCTGAAACTGTTCACCCAAAGAAGCATTTTTGTGGTCTATACATTCATTATCTAACCACTAAAAGTAGTCACATTTCATCATCTTGGACAGCAGGACCTAATCATAGTGCAGATACAACAGACCAGTGTAATAATACATAAGAGCTCCAATAAATATTACATTGTACACAGACACACATGAGTACAGAGCTATGACGTTGCTGAACATAATACAAAGTCTATCAACAGTTGTTTGCCTGACCTCCGCATCTAAAAATAAACCCCCTTTTTGGGGAAAAGCAGACCGAGGAGCTAGCCTACATATGGCAATGTACGGTGCAGAAACTATAAATGATTCAGAGGTGACCTGTTTAACACAGCTCTGCACTCACTTCCATCTCCAGAGGAGAAGCACTTGTGTTCAGGACATTTACAAATTACAATCCCAACTATAGAATCACAAAAATAAATTTTATAGGAAAATACTTCTATTCTGCCAAACATCCAACAAAGCACAGCTTGATTCAGACAGGTGAGGTTCACTATGGAATAACGTAAAGCAGAACATTTTGAAACTTAAAGTCCCCAAAACAGTTCTAAAGCTGTGATCACAAACATGCTGAATGGGCAATAAAGCAATGATGAGGTGAAGCATGCAAAAGTCCAGATTACAGCTAGGGATACATGGGAGTGGAGGCAACTGCCCTTTGGAAGTCATTCATGCTTTGCACCTCTCAACTCTCAAAACACAAAGGCCTGGTCCCATTCAGACCTTGGAATCTGCATTATGTTTAGGTATACACTGGGGTTTGTTTATGCCCATTAACATATGATACGGCAGAGCAGCCAGCCCAGACCCTCAACAAACCCAAAAAAAAGGGACATGCACCATTTTTAGAAACCTGCTACATTAACATGTGTTTTGGTGTCCTGTAGCATATGTTTGTTGGAGCTTTGCATCCTAAATGTCCTGGGTTGTCATTCCAAATTTAGCAGAAGGCATGGCATACTATGCTTTGCTGTATGGTGTTGACAAGAATGGTACATGTCACAAGCCTCTGGTGGCCTACGGGCCATATAAAAATGGACACAATGGACTCCAAAATCTGAATAGGCCCTAACACAGTTTAGAGAAGGGAGTGCCACAATCATAGTCCAGCTTTCAAATGGAAGCAGCACTGGGCTATAAATGGTTGGCCAAAAAAAATATCACCATACTAGGGAAATTAAACCAGTATGGTCATGCTAGTTGGGTGGACCATATAATATCATCATACTTGGAAAATGAAACCAGTATGGTCATACCAGTTGGGTGGGCCAAAAATATCACCATACTAGGGAAATTAAATCTGTATGGTCATGCCAGTTGGGTGGACCATATAATATCACCTTCTAGGGAAATTAACCAGTATGATCATACCAGTTGGGTGGACCAAATAATATCACCATAATAGGGAAATTGGGTGGATCATACAATATCACCATTCTAGCATACTAGGGATATTAAACCAGTATGATCATACCAGTTGGGTGGACCAAATAGTATTACCATATCAAGCAAATGTAACCGGTCAGGGAACATCTGCAAACTGCAATGGCCATACCAATGGGCAGGACTCATCAGCATAAGGTATTACAAAATTGTCTTTGAATGAACTAACCCTAAACTATTACACACTGCAAAGGCAACCATTCAGTAGGCATGATGTGCCTGAGATACAACACTACTTATATTACTCAAGCACAACATGTATTTCTCTTATGCCTTACTAGTGTGTGTTATGCAACAGTGGGCTCACAAGCAGGATATTGGGCTGACAAGCAGGATATTGGGTAAACCCACAAAATGGCTGCTTCAGATACTTGTAAAGAACACTCAGACGTTACTGAATACACACCACGAGACGTTACATCCAGAAAACAACACAAAGGGGCCATAAATATCTTCACCCAAAACACCAGTATTTTTCGTTAGAAAAATGTGTGAATCCTGGGTAAACGTTGTGTGAATCTTGAATCAAATTGTGTATACACAGACACCCCAGAGTCCCTGATGGATAGGAAAACCAGATAGAAGTAGAGAAATAGGCAGGTGTCCTTGGTATAGCATTTGTTGGATTAAGGATCAACCAGACCTGCTGAGAAGGATGGTGGACACCCAATAGACAATACACAGGTGACATTGGACCCTTTACAGACATAGAGACGAACATTTGTCCTTCTGTACAGAGTTATGACTTGCAGTGCATTGCCACAAATGAAAATAATCTTTTCCTTCTTTCACACACCCTGAGCCATGGTTGTTCGCCATTGAGCTTTCTTCTCGAAAGGCAATGTGGCATTTCAAAAATAGTTTCCTTCAATCAAAAATATATTGCATTTATGACCTCGACAACCAAAACTATCTCTTTGTACTAGCACTCCACATAAATAAATAACTTTCTATCTTCAATAAACAATACCTTGATTCACTAAACTAATTATTACAGTATCAGAGTGGAATCTTTCATTGGATCCTCAATATCCACCTCATTGTCCTCCCCGTGACTGGAGACCCCATCCTTGTGGCCGGTGGTTCATGGAATACTAATCTGAAGGTCAGCTGATCTTCACCGCTCCTTGGCTCCGCACACTGCTAAATAAAGTGGATCCAAGCACTGTCATACTCCTTGGGGGGAGATACTGTAGATCTGTGACTTTTCACCTTGTAGTTTTCCCCATCATTGTTATCCCAGTACTCAGTCCCACACACCCAGTAACGAATGGCGAACTCCAACGTGCCTTCCTTATTCAACAGAGTTGGGCAAAGTATTTTAAAGGAGAAGCGGTCCGTGTATCTGTCACTGAAACCTCGCTGAAAGGCAGCGATCACTTCGGTGGATGTTTTCCAGGAGTCCACAGTGTACCTGACCACCACCTCTTTCTCATAAGACAGGTTAAGGACTCTTAGGTCCCCGCTTATGCTGAAAGGATCTGTATGAATAGTCTCCAAACACACCCTGCGCTGTCTGACCAAGTCTTGAAAATCCGATCTGGTGTTGGGGTTGGTGAAGAGGGGTTCCAGGTGGGCGGAGCTTGGGGCTGCCCGCAGGAGGAGGGTAGTGAGCTCTGCCCCCGCGGGGCGCGCTTCCCTGCAGCGCAGACCAGCAAGCACGTGATAGGGAACCCGGGGCATGTCCGCGTCACTGAAATGCCGGACCGAGGTGAGTTCCAGACCCAGAGAATCAGCAAACCTCACCTCCTTCTTCCTGGGGGCCGCTACCTCCAGATGGCGGCGCTCGGCAGGCGTGGGCAGAGACTTGGCTCTTCGGCGGGCAGTAGGGCTCTGCGGCACTATGCTGACCTCTCTGCCGCGGGTCACGGCTTTGCTGGGCTCCTTGGGCTTCTCCACTGCTTCCTCCCCATCATGGCCATCCTCGTCCTCCGGAGTGTCCGGGTTGTCCCCGTACAGCACGGCGGTGCAGCTGAAGTTGCGGGGTAGCAGGTGGCGATGGGTAGGCATGGTGTCCATACACCCCAGGCAGCCGTGTGCGCTCTCCTCGGGCTCCCCACTACATGAGCTAGCGGGCTGAGTGTGTACCAGAGCTGGAGGAAGATGCTGGGGCTGACGTGTGGTGACGCACAGAACATCCCTGCACGATGGAGAGGAGGAGGTGCTCAGCATCATTCACAGAACCCTCTGCGCCCAGCGCTGGCTGCAACACTAATGCCAGGCGTCAGTGCCTGCCGGGTGCCCGACTAGCAAGGGCTGTGCCATGGCTTCTGCATTCCTCATTCATCCTGAGAACTAGTGGAGTGTCACCTCCCTCCTCACTCCAGCCAGCCTATCATTAACACTGGCACTGCTGGGAGCTATGTCTGTGCCCAGGACCCATACATCAATGCCTGGCTGCCAGAGGTGACATTGGTGGCAGTGCTATGATGTCACAACATTGAGTACCATCATGGAAGCTGCTATTGTTAAATGATTATGGTTGCTTTAATACTTAGGAGACACTGGCCTTACCTATATGCATGGCTGTGCTGGCTTTGAAGATGTAAAGCTACATGAGGTTTTATTATACTTACCTTATAGATGTACATTAGGTTGTGTTATGTGGATCATACTAATTGGAAGAGGTGACCCCTAATACACTGTTGGTTGTCTCATAGTGTGTGGGCAATATATTGGTCATACTGTGTGTAGATGGTCAGATCTGCCAATAAAGACAGCACACGGCAAATTATCTGCCCATAGGTCAGTGGTTCCCAAACTGGGGGGTTCCTAAATAGAAAAGGGGGGCCCTGCAAGGAAAGTTTGGGAACCACTGCCATAGGTGATTAGTAGGTGCAACCCATGCCACTGACTTGAGTTGTGACTTTGTATGGTTCTGCTACACAGTGATCCTGCTTCTCTGCTGATATTTTGTAGGGGGGAAAGCCAGACAGGAATTATGTTAAATGGACATTCTTAAGGCCAATTCACACATTAGCCATTGCTGTGCCATTTTTTGCCAGTTACATAAACTCTAATGGTAACGGTACTGCGGCCACTAACCGCATCACTAACCTGGGTTTTTGCTGAGCTTGCTGCATACAATTGTATGACAGACTCTTGTGCTGTACCTGTAAAACTGCATGCACCAGGACATTTACAGTAATGTACCTTAAATGCAAACGTGGGGCTAGTGTGGCAGGTATACAGGTTTCCAGAGGCATTAACACTAGCCGCGCTGTGGTACTGCAACACAAATGCAGCTAGTATAAAAGAGACCTTGCTGTAAATATCCACCAGAAATATAAGCATTACAGGTGCTGCACATTCCAGGTACATTATCTCCTGAAAAGTTGTGGTAATGTGTGAGTCAGAAATCTACAGCAGATGTGCACAGGGCACAAGGATGCATAAAGTTGGCCATACACGGATCGAATTTCCAAAGCAAAACATTGTTTGCAAATCATTTCCTTTTTACCTGAATTGATCGACTATAGGTACCCATTCACCTAGTGAGCCGGGGCCGATAGACAAGTCATGGAGTGCAATGTGATGGCGTCGCTCAGAGTATCGGCGGGGACCCTTTGTGTGCAGGCCGTTACTTTGGATGGGGACACGTCCGTTCTCTGGTTGATCGATCTGTCGCCCCATGTGATGATGCTGATTTTGCCACCGTCCGATGGCCGCGAGCCTGCGCGCACATCGGTCGTCCATGGCTCACTAGGTGTATGGGGGTCTTAAAAGTAGTAAAATAGAACATAAGATGGATGGAGCAGTGATCAGACATGTTGGTAAATTTGCAGGCGATTATTCAAGTATCTGACGGGTTTTCCAGGTATTTCGATTCTGTATGAGATTGTATGATTGAGTATGCGCACAGAACTTTGAAAAGGAATCAATAGTTCAATCGATCACAATGTGTGGTTGTACCATTGAAGTTAGACTGACTGCTAATATTTCAATGGCAAAAGCTGATTGAAGATCGCAAAAGGAGGAAAAGTTGATGACTAGCTTTACACTCTGAGGTGGTGTGCCAGTTAGATGCCTGAAAAAATCCACTTACTGGCATACTGTAGTGCATCGGTAAGTCCATTCATATTAAAGGTCTACTCTAATGAACCAATCAAAATCCATAGGAATATATAAACAAGAAAGACAAAGCCAGGAACCAACATTGGATCTTTAGTGTCTGCATTAAAGGCAGACCATATTCTGTAGTGGAAAAGTACATGGGCATTGAATAGCTTCTTATGCCATTGTCAAATATACAGTAGTTCATTTTTTCTTCTACAAATGCAATTTAGTACTTTTCGACACAAGGAAGAAAACATACATTTCAGAGTCCAGATACACAAGGTCTTGAGTTTATCTAAAGTGGACCTTTCACCTCCACATCTTCCTTCTTTAGGGCTTGTTTCCATTACGTCGGGAGCCCTCCGCTGCTCGGCGGACGGGTCTGTCTTCATTGCGCCGACCTGATCCGCCGGTGTCAGGCTGAACGTAGTCGAGTACGTTCAGCCTGTACACCGGCGGATGTCTAAACAGACCATCCGCCGGCAGGCTGAGTCTATGGGATACGTCGGGACCCCTGCTTAGCGTGTACGCTTAGCGGAGGGCTCCCGACGTACAATGGAAACAAAGCCTTAATCAGCACATAACAGCAAATGCTTACCTGGTAAAACTATCAAAATGTAGCTACACTCCATCCCCCCAGCGGCTTGTGAAACTCGTCAACTTAACCATGTCCCCATGAGCCAACAGCCAGCCACATCTGAACTTGGTGACGCGGAGGGGCACCCAATTCTGATGTGGATTGGTAGAAGGAGTGAATCCTGAAGCGTCTGGCCCCTCCATCTTGTAGCCTGGAGTATCGGACACTCCAGGCATGGTGGCACAGGAGCGAGCAGGCAGGAAAAGTGAGTAGCTGTCCCTGGATGAATGCTACGTAAATTACCTATATATATTTGTTTTTTGAGTTTACATCCACTTTAAGGTGCCGTTAAATGCTCTTTTGCTCCTATTAATTACCTGGTGATCCTGCCAGCAGCCTTATCTTCCTGAACTGTAGTAATGACAAGCCCCGGTTACTTCCTGATTTCTCATTGTTGTGTGACCAGAACTTCCCCTGTATGAGGACAGAATTCCATGCCAAAATAAAGCGTCATGTATATTTGATATCAGTCTGCCTGTGATTATACTTCCTGGCCAGCTCCTAGCTATTATTACACAGCCAAAGAACTCTTAGGACGTGTGAAGTTATCTTAAAAAAAGAAAGTGTACAGCTCTTTAGTTTTAGGTTTTGATACATAGGGCATGTTTCAGATGTCGATAGGTTTTGGCTTTAATTTGATAAATAGTGCTTACAGATATACCGATTCTGTTACATGGTCAAGGTTTAGCAGTTTTAATTTATACTAAACCGTGTCTAGGTATACCAAAATAATGTCAATTGCTAGATAAAGTGTTAATCTTGTTCTTGTGTATATCTGACAACTATTGTCATGAAAATAGAAATAGTGAGTGCCTTTACATGCAGTAAATACATTTTTTTTGAATGAAGCAATATCATGGAAGATTACACACAAACTTTAAAGAGCATGGGGCAATGACACATATAGGAAACCCCTGATGTAGATTGACACATTTCAAGATTAATACCTCTGTCCTCAGAGGCGAACTTTAAGAAAGGGGGAATATATACAAAAAATTCACCAGTCTTCATTAGGGGTTTCCTATGTACATATACATGCTTTTTGGTGTTTGTGTGGTCCAGGCCTATGTGGACGCGATGCAACATATTTTAATGGAATTGCTGCCTAACGTAGTGACCTACACTATTAACTTTTTTTAAGACTATATTTAGCTAAGCAACCTTTACATCTGGAAGCTATGTTTCGCATATATACTGTGCGTAATTGTGCATGAAATCACACATGGTATCTCACTGGGTTGAAACACAAGCATGTTGCACTTGCAATATCCTTTTCTCACCACATACAGAACATTGCTAGATCCTGCCACTTCAATCTCCACAACATCTCTAAGATACGCCCCTTCCTATCCCTGAAGTCCTGGTACACGTTCTCATCATTTCTCGCCTCAACTACTGCACGATCATCCTCTCTGGTCTTCCTCTTACTAGACTATCACCTCTTCAGTCCATCATGAATGGT
>CM070041.1:19238035-19255974 GCA_036250615.1 Ptychadena robeensis
TGAAATGATACTGTTCTGAGACTTTTCATTTTTTTGTCATTGGACAAACTTACAAAATCAATAAGGGGTCAAATAATTATTTCCTCCACTGTATATGCTGCATATATTCAACATTTACAAAGAGGGATAAGCATGTTTACTTTGCACATTGAGTTTTCCTTTATCTAAGAATACCTAATCATATGTAAAAAAGGCTCTTTTTCATGAGCCTTCAAAAATAATCTTTCTTCAAAATCTTTTTTTTAACCTTATTCACATGATAAGTGAAATTGTATTTTAAGGTGAAATTAAATCCGGGAACACCACATGCTCTGTACCAAATGATGATCTGGTGGAGCCTCTACATCAGAGTTGTACTGAAAGGGTTAATCTTGCAGGCGTCTTTTCTCATCGTCATCCGTGCTAAGCTAGCTTTTCACAATTCCCCAAAATCTTGTTTCCTGACCTGCCTTTCATAGACGTAAGCTATGAATATAGAGTAGCCTTTGCTTGAGTGTAAATATTTGCACCTTCGGACATCAGCTGTCCTCTCACATTAGGGGAATTGGAAACCTTAGAGCCTCAACCAGTGCAAGATGCACAACGGAGCACTCCGGTTGTCTTCAGTCATTAATATTGTGTGACAAGCAGCCAAACTGACTGATGAAACTAAAACTACAATTTGCATATACAGTGACATATTTTAACCCTTTCATTAGCTCTAAAATGCTTGATGACACCATCATTGTTTTGGAGAGTTATCCTTGGAGATGCATCTTAGAAACAATGCTAGCCATCCTCTTGGCTGTACAAGCTGTTACAGAAGACTGTGCAGGCATCTGAAAACAGGAGACACCACAACACTGTGCTTAGGTAAAGAAGGTCAAACTAGATTATGAACGCTCCAATTCCTCTTTACATTTATTGGACCACACAAAAGCAACACCTCTGCATTTTGGTTCCACTTCAGTGCCCCAGTACCCACCTCAGTGCCCCCTGCATGCCTCACTGCTCCCCTTGTATGGGTTTCTGTTCTCTCCAATATTGTAATGACACTAGTATTTTGCCCAGGGTAACTACCGGAGCAACCAGGTTCTTTTTGCATGTTCAGATGACTGTAACACATGGCTTGCACACAGTAAACGAATGTCCACACAGCTGGTTAGGTTTACTGTTTACTATAGGCAGTATTTACAAGTTCTTTCACCATTACTTGTAGGCAGGAATGGGGTACAAGCGTAAGGATTACAGTTCCAAACAGTCCTAACCAGCTGCACAGGTGGATGAAGACTGACAGCTCTTACCCAGAATCAGTAGTACAGGAGGTCCAGTAGAGGTAGAGAGGGGAGGTAAGCTGCTACTCAACCTGACCTTTCAGGCACTTGGAATCCACTGTCATCCACTTGGGCAAGATGAAGGAGAGACTGCCCTGGTCCAAAAGGGGATCCCTGTCATTCACCATGTATGGGGGCCCAGCCTGGGCACTGCAAAGTGGCCATTGGGGGACCCAGAAGAAGAAGGGAGCACCTTGCTCCTAGGTAAGCTGCTGGCAGAGAGCCAGGACAAAAGGCAGGAGGCCCGGTAAATAAGCTAACCAGGGCTTTAAAATTCCGCCACCTATTTTAAGCCTGGCCCCGAAATAAGGGCACTGGCTGCAGTGCGACGTGGGTGGCCCGCCGGGGGGCCCCGATATGTGTTGTTTAGTGGGGGTAAGTGTTGGCCATTCAGCACGGGTTACGGGCGTGCCATGGGCGGGTGATTTTGTGCCTCCCCTCCCTCGCAATGTGCAGCGAGGGACGGGCGGCACCTTCCCATTGTTTATAGGTGGTGGCCCTATGACGGGGCGTCTCCTCCCCCGTCCATGCTGGAGAGATCTTTCTCTTCAGCGTGGACTGGGGGTGGAGTTCTAGCCGTCCTGAGGGAGGGGAGGTGGCGCGCCTGCCCGCTGGCGGGCGCACTTGCCCCCATTCCCCCGATAGGGAGCTATTTACGGAGCGGACACCTGACATAAAGGGGGGTTTTAGGGGGCAGTCCTAAGGGTGGGTAGGGGCGTGGCCAGGGGAGGGGGGTGAGTTCCACCACCTTTTCCCTGAAGCTAACTACCAATTTATTTACAGTTGCTGGGCAGAGAACTAAGTAAAAATAGGTAAAGAGAAGCCATTACCGCACCCCCTGGCAGCTGCTTCAGCAAAGTAACAAATTCTTAAAGCTATATACACATACATTTACAGGGTGTCATGGTCTATATACAAGAATACATATACATAGAATATATACAATAAAGTTTAAAACCACTTCACTACAATACTTTCCCCCTCATTTATTGCGTGTGCTAAAGTTGTTCTCATTTTGTATATTCCTCAAGTGTTGCTGTAGGGTAGGGGATGGCACACATGGCAAGATTGGTGATAATCTCACATTGATGAGTTCCCACAGGCAGCAGAAAAAAAAACAACAATCAAACTTTGTTACTTGATTTCATGAGAGTCGTTATGTACAAGTGGCACACATATTAAATTATTAGAGGGATATCATGATGACCACTTTAGTTAAGATTATGACCACTGAAATTATACAAATTTATACCTCAGAGTAAACTCGTTAGAGCCACATGCTCTGGGTTTTAAAGAGAGTCTAGCAACTCCCCAGATCCCACCCAAAGAGTATTACTGGGCAGTGCCAGAATAATAATAAAAATAGCTTTATTATTTCTGAAGTTAACTGAAGTCTGATATGTATTTCCAACCCATATGCCTAGAGGGAGGTAGAAAGAAATATTTGGACAAGGTTAAAATCCTTCAACTTATGGGTCATACTATATATACACAGAAATACACTACCGGTTTCTTCTATGAGAATCAAAGATGAAGAAATCCATTTGACTGAAACATATAACAGCTCTTAGGATTATTGCAGGGGACAGAAGAGCAGTCATTGATGGAAGCAGAAAGGTTGGCAATAACAACATACCATTTATTTAATAACTAATTGAGTGAAACTGCAGGCTCATAAAATACATTAGATACCTTTATCTTGTCAGAAAAAAACCTGTAATTTAGGAGATTGTTCCCTTAATCCAATAAACTAAAACTTTGGTATGAGTTTAACCCTAAGCAAATGGACACATACACAGTAGGGGAAGTCAGTGACCTCGACAGGTCATCTGACATCATGTTACTTGACGTAGCACATAGACTTATCTGCTCGGCAGATGCTGTGTCTTTACGGCGTCGAGCCGCTCTGCCGATGCAAGGCTCCCCGTAGTCGAGTACGCTGAGTATCGGCGGATGTGTAAACTGAACCTCTGCCGAGCAGACAATGTCTATGTGCTACGTCGGGATCCCTGCCAAGCGTATATGCTTAGCATAGAGGGTCCCGACGTGTGTGGAAACAAACCCTAACTTGGTTGAGGTAGAATGATAGGCTAAATCTCCACTATGGTGCTCCTTGTTCTAAAATTCACAGCTATTTGCCCATTAAAGATTAGTGATGGCTGAAAAGTTCGCCCAGCGGACAGTTCACAGTGAACATAGCATGTTCGCAGTTCGCAAGGCCAGCGAAAATTATGGGTTTTCTACCTGCCCCCTATACCTTAACATGGAGACAAAGTTTGACCCCTAAGCAGCCAATAACAATTTTTTTACCTTCTAAAAGACACCCCCCTCTATTAAAGAAGCAGCCCAGCGTCTAATATACATTTATCATGTGTCTGCAGTACTAGATAGATAGGGAGAGCTGCTGCTGATTGAGACATAGCTTAGCTACTTTGCTTTTATACTCCGTCCAGTGATCTGTAACTATAGCTAAGGTGTTTTGCAATAAGCAGTTCATTATAACTGAGCAAAAAAAGTCCTTTTCTGGGGGATGGGGTATGCTGTATTATGAGGCCTGTGCTGTATTATAATCCTGAGCTGAGGTGTGCTGGTAGTTGTAGTTCACCATCACAAACTAAAGCGGGACATTGCATGGCAAAATCTGTAATCTAGATGTGATTTCCGGCCATTAAACATGAAAAAAACAGCATTTTAAAAAATCAGAATTTTTGGGGGAAAGTTAAGCCATTGATCCCCCTCTGGCATGATACTGGTGGTTGCACCCTTTTGACATTTTTTTTTATTTGTGTTTTGGCTACAAATAATGACCGGAAGGTTTGAGAAGTTCAGATTCGCCTGTTGGCAAACAGCTAAAGCTGATGTTCGCCCATCACTATTAAAGATGAATGGGGTGTGTACTAAACACACAACCACTACGATTTTACTGCATTTGGTCAAAACATGGTGAAGGTTTAGTCTTAAGGCCCCCATACACGTGTCGGATTCCCACCGGATTCCGGCACGATCGATTCCGGGCGCGTGCACGCCAAACGATCGTGCCGGAATCGCATGCAGCCCACCTTGTCCAATCGATCAGGTCCGATCTTTCAGGGGCCCAGAATCGGATCCGACAGAGAACCAACATGTTGGTTCCATCAGATTGATTCTGCCCAGATCAGGGGGAGTTGCCATTTGTGAGGTGGACAATCGGACACGGAATCGTCCCGGAATCCGCTCGGACAAGGTGGTATGCTGCGATGGATACTCTTAATTGGCCGATTGATCACACCTGCGATTCCCGGCAGAATCGCCGGAATCGATCGGATGATGAATCGATCGGACATGGAATCCGACACGTGTATGGCTAGCTTTAGGGTTTAACTGAATGTGTCCACTGTGGCAACTTTGCATTGATTAGCATCAATGGGTGCATCTGCGTAATATGGAAAAGCCACTGTAGGGGCGGCTCTACTGCATTCTTTTTATTTAGACTTAATTCATAGGACATCTCTTCTCACTTTTTAATAACGTAATGAGGTTAAAAATGGGAAATAACACAGGAGCACCGGCCATTCAAAGTAATAGACCTATAACATGCCCATGCACACAGGTGCTTCATAGTCTGCTTGCACCCTGTGTCATAGAAAAAAAAACATAGTTTACCCCATTTATTTTTTTTTTAATAACCATTGGATGTCTAATGTAGAAAATGTCTATTAAAAATCAATAGGTGTGTCACGTTGAGGTGTACACAGGGACAAATTGGTGGCGTCATGGGCATTGGTTTTTAATGGACGCATAATCACCACATTGCAGCAATTACCTGCCCTGGTAAACTGGGGACACAAGGAGATCAAGTGCCCCACCCCCACATTTAAAAATGCAGTGGTTCTAGTGAAATGACTGGTGCAGGTAGTCAAGTAGTAACGGAACATTTCTCATAGTGACACAGGTAGCAAAAGTTGAAGGTATTTATCCTTCCCCAATACACAACAACACAGCAGCAGCTTCAGTACCGTTTCCTTCATGTTATAGTCAGCTTGAATATTAAGGGGTTAAATGTAATGATTTGGTTGTGTTTATGATTTATGCTTATTAGGGATAGGTTAGGTTTCAGAGTGAAAGTGACAGCTGTGTTCAGTGCCAGAGTCAGCCTAAATGTCAGGTTAAAGGTGGCCTCCCTTTTAAATAAATGTTCTGCAGTACATAAACTTTTCTCCTAGTCCTGCTGCAAAGCCTCACAGCTACATGATAATCCTGTGTGAAGTCCACTTCATATAATCTTTTGTGTTGTATTTTGTATAAGATGCTACACTGCTCCTGGATTCTGAGCATAGTTGCCGCTGTAATGTAGGCTATGTGTGGTTGTTTGTCCCCTTTGTTACAAGGGACATGGCTATAGTATGTGCTTCTGGCAATACCAGTTAAAGAGAAATGGCAAAAACTGCTAAAAATACAGACACCGATATGTGAGCGGTGATAAGCTGTTTTTTTTGTTAAGGTAATTAGAGATCATGAGGTTATGGTTAGTTTACACTTTCACCCTTCTGACAAAATCAGATAAGACACACTTTTTGTCCCCCAGAAATTGGGAGTGCCTGCCTCTTGTGGTTTAGAATGCATGGTTGAGCCTTGGCTCCCCGCCAGCATCTTTGCTATCCCAGAAGAAGATTAGCTGGGGAGGCGGAGGAGCTGTCAGATGGGAGATCCACTCTGTACTGCATTTTTTATATCCGTGGAGCCCTGCTGATATAAGCAATGACGAGCAGAGAGACATAGATGAAAGAGCTGCCAGCAGGCATCACTCCCATCTATCTGTGTGAGAGCTGTACACTGCAGCTTTACACAAACACAGACAGAGACGGGCAGCTCTGTATGCAACTTCCTCCTTTGCACTTCTCTTCCCCAATGAGAAAGAGGCGTGAAGTGTTCACTAGAAGCATCTTGTGGCTAAAATTTGGTATTGCATGGTTATTCTTTTCCCAATTGATTTGAACACTTTAAATATTTTTTTGCTCGTCTCCCTGCTCTAAATACTGGGTGCGTCTTATGGTGAGGTGCATCTTATGGTCCGAAAAATATGGTATATAGTGTTCAGTAGGATGTATGGCATATGAAATGTAATCTTGTTTAATTGTACAAGACAAAGTGATCTGGGTTAGTCCATAAAGAGTAGTGTTGAGCTTGAATATTTGAATGTCTAATATTTTTAGCAAATATCGGCAATTCAAGAATTCGCCAATATCTCGAATTTGTTGGCGGATATTCGCAATTCTGAATATTCGCAATATGGCCATGTATTGCGAAAATAATATTTGCATTGCGAAAATAAACATAGCATGTGATCACTCATTTTAAAGATGCGAATATGATTTTCGCAATACATGGTCATACTGCGAATATTCAAATTTCCGAATATAGAATTCGAATATTGCCTATGCCACTCATCACTAATAAAGAGGTATAGGAATTAGAGAAGACTACCTCTATACCTCAGCATCCAACAAGAATCCCACATGACCCATCCCTGTTATAAACTTCCTCCCTGATTTAATAGATACAACCTGCACTCTGAGAATGTCTCCTATTCTTCACCCTGACCACCTCTTCACATGGGCTCCACCACTACTTTGCATCTTTACCATAACTTTAAATGCAAAGCCTTAACCCTAAAAACCTTTTTGCTGTAATTGGTATTCAGTTAAGGTTGCCTAGAAACCTGATGCATCCTTGAACCACTGTTAATGGTTTTCCCTTATGTATGTTATATATGTAATACTGTATGTACAGTATGACAATAGCACTTTATATAAAAGACAAGTTATGGTCACGTTTTTTTAATCGTCTCCACCATGAAAATTTTCCATTCATGGACAACTCATACTAGGTCTGGCAGTGCTGTGCCACTATTAAGTTACATTGTTTAATCCCATAAACAAAGCGTCCTCCTGACTATACCGCAAGAGATTATCATGTCACTTTTTGGTCACAAGTCTTTGTACCTTTGTAGGCTGTGTAACAAGTAACTCCACACTATTCTTTCCATCTGTTAAGTACGGTATTTTGTTGCTAGAAAAAGCAGTTTACTACGGTTACTAAGCAGAGCTAGAGGACAATAATAGAATGACATTGAGGAATGGCTGAGCATTGATTGAAGGTCACAGCTACATTGTATATTCTAGTGGAATGTACAGAGAAATGCCACTGCTGAGGTATACAGGACCACTGCAGGAATATCTATATAGAAAGGGAATGTCAAGGCAAAAAGAAAAACAATATGTAGCACATATCTGCACTACATGTGCATTTTCTCATTATATATTCCTCTATGCATTTTAAGGAAAATACCTGTTGATCTGCTAGAAATGCCAAACTGTAGATCTGCCCAGTTGTTTAAAGCTAGGCATACACGGCTCAATATTTTAATAGATTCGAGGAACATGCTCGCTTGAGCTTGAATCTATTAAAAAAAATCGAGCCGTGTATGCTTTTCTTTGAGCAGGATCCATTGATCCCGCTTGAAAATGATCAGCCGAACCAGTAACAGACATCTCCGTAAATCCCAGTCAATCTGACAAGCAGCGGGAGAACGAAAACCCCCGCTCGGCACAGCCTGTGATTGGCTCCTGGCAGGGGAAAAGGGGCAGAGCATAGCACAGCTGTGTACACTAGACAGGCAAGTGCTAGCGGGAGCCCCCCCCCCCTAATCTGCAGCCATCCTGTGTGTGTCGGGGTCTCCCCACTGACTGTCAGCAGCTCCCAGCCAGTGTTGTGGGAAAATATTTCACAACACAAGACCAGGGTCTCCATCAAACAGGAATGCAAAGTGGTGCACATTGATTCCTGTTCCATTTACCCGCAGTAGAGCACAGCGTGGTGACATGTCTGAATATTATGGACCCGTGTATGCCTAGATTTAACTACTTAATACAACCAATCTCCTTCTATGAACAACATAGACACTCAAGATAAGAATGATAAATGATAATTTGAATATTTAAGATAACAGTGATGTGCTCGGGTCAGAATACAGGAGTCCCAGATATCTGCCCCATGGGAATAAATATAGGGTACATATCATGTTCCCCCATAAATAAGACAGACATATTCATTTTTCCAAAAGAGAACTTATTTTTAGGTGATGTCTTATTTTTCCATGAAAACCAATTCTGTCCTGCAGCAATCTATTGATTAAAATTTTTAGATGTATATCTGCTTTGGCAATATTTAAATGGACTTTTTTATATACTACAACTAGGGCTAATTTTTTAAATAGGGGTTATGTTATGAGCAACCTCAAAAATCTTGAAGAAAAACTCATGCTAGTGGTATTTGGGAAAACAGAGTAGTTCAAATTGCCTATTCACAGAAAAATAAATAGAAGAAATAAAGACTAGGGATATGTGTTGTAGATATGTATTAAAAAAAAGAATTTATTAAAAACAATATTTACAACAAATGTATGCTCACAAACAAAACAATATAAATTCACATTTAAAATGTGTCTTACCTCTAAGCTGGTACAATGGTGGGATAATGCTGAACTATCCTAGAAAAATATACTTACGTATCTGCTGTTCCCTGGATTCATATGACAGATTACATCTTTATCTGCCAGGCTTTCAGGGATTCATTCAGGGTGCAATATAGTGAGCGACCAATGGGGGATGTTTATAATGAATGTATTTCAATGCCGAGCCAATATTAGCTACTTTTCTGTCACTGCTTAGAGATGTCGCTCTTCCACCTTGTTGAGAGCTGTGTCATTAGATAGAACAGTGAAGGACATTCTTAATTTACTCATTACAGGTAAGTTTTTTTTTTACACATACTCTCCTGTTATCAGCACTTCTAGTGGCGATCATACAAAGTCGAAAAAATCAGGTGATAGGTCTTTAATGCCTGGCATACACACGCCGATTAGTGGCCGGTTTTTCCGCTGACCGACGGGCGTGCGTGCTTGTGCCGTCGGTCGGCGGCAAAATCGGCCAGCGTCTTCATTGAAGCTAATGGCCGGCACACAAAGGGTGCCCGGCCGATTAAAGTAGCCCCAGAATGCAACGTGATGATGTCATCACGTTTGCATTCCAGAGCTCATCGGAGCATGTCTGTCTGCACCCGTCTGTGGGTGTTTGGCAGGCATAAGTCCTCCTTTATCAGTCTTGTCATCCAGATATGATCAGTGTTGGTCAGCAATGTTAAAGGTCAGCATCTGTAAAGCTAGCCATACATGGTTCAATTTGCAAAAAATCCATCATCAATTCGATCGAAGTATTCGACCATTGAATCGTACATCGATTGTAATTGAATTGATTGACACACCACATTGAGTGTTCGATCTTAAACATTTCCATTACTGCAACAGCCTCAAGATAACCTAACCTATGCAGAGTAATCATAGTGTTCTGACTACAGTCAAAGTGGCGACTGAACGGATCGGGGTTTTTTACTTGGGCAGGAGTATGTTATCTCTCTATGCAGTCTCTGCTGCGTCATACCTTCACTACAATGACATTCAAGCACACTACCTATTATGGCAACTTTGTTTTCATGAATAAACATTTGCATTACTGCAACAGCCGCCTCAAGATAACCTGACCTATGCGGAGTAATCATAGTGGTCTGACTACAGTCAAAGCATACATACAAACATCCTATTCTGCCGACCAGTAGAGAGAACAGTATGCTAATTGATTGGATCTAATGACAATTGGTTGGGACAAGGAATAGTATGTAATTTACACTCGATGTGGTAGCAATCAATCAAAATTTTCCAACTGGACCGATCAAATTTCGATCGAGCAAATTGACAATTTAAATCGAATTTAAACTATCGTTCAATGTGGACATGATTCAATTTTCAATCGACCGACCAAAATAATCGATCGAATTACATCGATTGAACAGTCAATTGAACCGTGTATGGCTAGCTTAAGTGCTTTTGTTGCTACTGAATAGTACAAAAAAGTTTTACTTTTGGTTGTTCAAATGGCTTTTGTTCAGTGTCTTCTTCTTCAACAATTACAGAAAAAAAAATTTGAGGAGGAGAAAAGGCGGAAATGCAGTAAATAAAATGGGGCATGTGAATTATTGAACTGCAATGGAATGAAAGAGCACTAGAGAAACCCCCATCTCCCCATCAGAATGTCAACATACAGTACGTTTAATAATTAATTACAGTTGTGTTCAAAATTATTCAATCCCCAATGCTGTAAAGGGTTTTAGGGAATTCATTGTACATTTGTAATTGTGTTCAGAATGAAATCTTACAAGGACTTTTTAAAGAACCAAATGCAACTATAATGGCATCAATTGTTTTTGTAATACAGTATAAAATGTTTTTTTGTGATTTCTTCTTTCTTCAACCCCTTAAAGACTACCACGCTTAAGAACAGAGGTTCATTCAAGTGTTTTCGATCAGGTATTGAAAACACCTCTGGATGTCAACGAGCAGCAATCAAGCATAATAAGCACCAATAAGGCAGATTTAAAATGACTAATACTCAGCTCCTTCTAGACATTTACTGGTGTGTTTACAAACATGGTGAAGTCAAGTCAAGAGGTGATTTCTCTTCACAGGAAGGGCAATGGCTATAAGAAGATTGCAAAGATGTAAAACATACCAAGAGACACCATAGGAAGCATCATTCACAAATTCAAGGCAAGGGGCACTGTTGAAACGCTACCTGGTCGTGACAGAAAGAAGATGCTGACTTAGACTGTTGTGCGCTACCTGAAGCGCTAAGTGTAGAAAAGTCCCTGTGTGACTGCTGAGGAACTAAAAAAAGATTTGTCAGATGAGGGTACTGAAGACAATAAGGCGCACACTGCATAATGAAGGCCTCCATGCCAGAACTCCCAGGCGCACTCCCTTGCTGTCTCCAAAGAATAAGAAGAGTCGACTGCAGTATGCCAAAAGTCATGTGGACAAACCACAAAAGTTTTGAGATAGTGTTCTGTGGACTGATGAAACACAATTAGAACTGTTTGGGCCCATGGATCAACGCTATGTTTGGAGGAGTAAAAAAAAAGGTCTATGAAGAAAATAACACCTTGCCTACTGTGAAGCATGGCGGTGGGCCAATCATGCTTTGGGGCTGTTTTGCTCCTTGCTTCTTCGTTCGTTTAACATTTAACTCAGCAATATAGGCATCTGCACACACTGCAAGAAAGTCAACTTGCAGTGATATTGCCCCAAAAGGGTCGGATGCAAGGATGGAAAGGGGACATGGGACAGAGCCAGCCAGGATGGACTCAGCATAACCCTGATGGGATATGCTCTAACCACAGCCCCACCTGCCAACTGCGTACGTACTAGCCAACAACCCAGGTATGGCAAGGGAGTAGACCGGGTTGCAAGGGGACCAGACCTTATCCCCCAGAACAGGTATATTTTGACAGCCCCTTCTTCAGTGAGGCATTTGGGTCTTGGGCCCCACAGCTGGATCACCCATTGGGGCTTCTGGCGGTTATTCCCCCTTGTCTCTGTCCCATGTCCCCTTTCTTGGTTGTTCCATTGTTTTGCATGGTAAGATTAAAGGGGTGATCAATCATCATCATGCTGCAATATTTTTATTCTCCATAGAAACCTATAAAATGCCTTTGTATACCTGTTTAACCAGTCACATATCTCAAACATTAAATTTAGCAAATGTAAGAAGCTGCAATGCAAACATCTATTTTATAAAATGTCAAGTTTGTATATAAATGAAAATAGCAATACTGTAGGTGACATTTAACCATCCATCAATAAAGCAAGTAATATATGACAAGCACATTAACTCTATGGCTTCCAGTTCGGTATAAGCCCAAAACTGCTCTTTCTAAAATATGGAAGGCAATTACAAGCAATAGGCAGACTAATATGTAATATTTATTACAAATGACTGCTCTTGTCTGTATGACTCATTGCCTAAGGGTGTAATCAAACTATATTAGATTATTTCTTCCTTTGATTTTCAGAATTTTCAAATCCTTTCTAATTGAACACAATTTGTTTATATAAAGAAGACTGAAACCATGAATACATAAATCTCAATATAATGAAAACTGCGACTACGCAATCAATATTTGGCCAATGTATTTATCAAGCAACAAATGAAAAATCTTTTTTTGTGCAAGATCATTGTCAGTCATGACCTAGAAACCACCAGCCAATGGGAGAGATTGCTACTTTCTACTATAACATTGATATGGCAATTTTTGAATTGCCATATCCAGCAGCAAGTATTCTAATTGGCTTATGGTTGCTTTGGAGTGCTTCTTAATGAAAATAAATAATAGTGGTGAATTAATGGCCAGATACACAATATCACCGTGATGAGAATTTACCTACTGTAGTGGTGGGTGTGGGTGTGGAGTTTTGATTATCGGTATGGAGCCTGCATGGACTGGGGGCATCCACCTTGATCTCAGGCGATCATACGTCGGGTGACCCTTTGGGATGGCTGAGCACCCCTGCCCCTATCATTGTCCCCCAGTATTCCTGCTTCCCGTGTCGGGCGGTGTGGGGGGGGGGGTGTGTGGGAGGTGGCCCCAGCTGTGACCATCGTTGACCTATCCTACCTGGGGTGCCACCAAGAACATTACATGATAAGATGCTACAAATTGATGGCGGGATCTCCTGAGGAAGCTAAATTAGCGAAACGCGTCGAGAAGACGTCCATCAAAATATGGAAAAAGGTGTTATTATGTTTATGTGGATCATGTAACTGTAATTGTATCCTATTTTTATGTAACAACAAGTTGTATATATTTAATGTGTACTACAGCTGGAATCTTGTACAAATATTCAAATCATATAGGGGAAGTTGCAATACTGCACAAATATTTCTCAACTATGTATGTAAAGCATCATTAAAATCTTGCTATTTTTTTATAAAATTGTGGTAATCTATATGTGCCCTTAAAGTCCCGGAGTTCAGCCTCCACTTTTGAGATGGGCAGTGGAGGATAGGCTTAATGCCCCCCACTTCCCTCTCGTATCCTGTGTTTCTAGAATACCTACTGTAGTTGTCAAATGTTTAATTTATATAATTAAATATGAATACAACCTTCCTATCCCAATACCCTTGTCCAGGAATCATAATAAAATTCCCATATCACACAGTAGCACTGGGATAAATAACATTTCTATATCAGAATGTCCATTGTGTATGTTGCAGAATGACTTTGATATATGGAGAGGATAATCCAGGTCTTTTCGAATCCCAGAAGAGGATGAAGATTTCAGAACACCATGGTGATTACTTCTGACCTGAGAGTTGTACTTGTGATGTGTATCATTTTATATCACATTCTTCTGTAGGAGATCATCTTGATCACACAGTCTTGTCTTATTGGAAATAAAAGAATACATGATTGGTCTGTCATCCTGAAGGTCACAGAACTTCCTCCACAATATATTCTACAGAAGATTACAGCTTGCTGCTTTTTTTTCTTAGCTGATAAGTCACCAAGGCTGTAGTACAAGCTGTCACTGTATATGAGGAGAAGGACATACATTACCTTTTGACGTTCCATCTGTTCTTGTGTTTTTCATTGCATTATCCATTTATTAGAAACCAGAGACAAAATGCAGCCTATCCATTGACCAATAATATCACTGAAATTGTAGATGATGCAACCAGTGACATCACCAGAAGTACAGATTATCTATTCAGCGCACAGGGCAATATCAGATATAAATATAACAAAATATTAATTAGCCAGGTTGCAAATGGTAACCAAGTGACATAGAAAGCCCGTCAGTGCCAAAGAAAAATTTTAAAACACACACCTTCACAGTATTAATTCAACATGAATGAATTATACAGACTACCAAAACTGCCTTTGAATTCCTGAGGTACACTATATTGCCAAAAGTACTGGAACTCCACTCCAAATCATCAAATTTCGTATACGTCAGACTAAAAGACACACTTTTTTTTACCATTAAGATCAATAGGAAAGTGTCTTATGGTCCGAATATGTTGTTTTTTCTTAATCCCAAGCATCCTGGGAGCAATAGCTCTGAATCCCAGGAGGCAGAAATGTGTTCTATTCCCTCCAGCCAAGGCAAAAAAGCCATTACCAAGAAGAGATCTTATCTGCATTAGCACTAGCAGTACCCATTCTCTAAACACACTGACCAACTTATGGAGAGACATTTTATTATTAGATAGGATGAGTTGTGTATTTTCTTTAATATTCTGCATTGCAATAAATACATTTTGTGACAAAGACTCATATCTCCTCCCATATGTAAATAGCTGCTTGTGGGGAAGTTGTTCAGTGCCAGATTGTAAAATGTGTCTCTTCATAAGTCGTCAGTGTGTTCAGAGAATGAGTACTGCTAGTGTATAGACACATACTAAAGTTTCTGCTGCAGCAAAGACCTCCCTCCTGGCACTGGCCTTTTGGCTGGAGGAATGTAGAGTGAATACTGCATGGTCCAGTCCTGCCTACTTTGCTAGAACATTCTGTATATTCCCTTGATATCTGAATAGCTGTCTCTTTTTTTTCCCCCCTAATTTTCTCTTCAAAACTTTGGGTTTGTCTTGTGGTCCGATGTGTCTTATAGTGTGAAAAATACAGTATTCCAATCACTTCCATGGTCACAGGTGTAAAGGCACTCACCTAGGCATGCAGACTGATTCTACAAAGATTTCTTTAAAGTAATAACCTTCATTGGCTTCAAGTCACTAAAGAGGTAAGTTTTTGGGATATTTTAAAGGTCCCTAAACACGTAGCGAGCGGGGGCTGACAGATGAGCTGTGGAGAGCAACATGATGACATCATCACGCTGCTCTCCATCGCTCACAGTATCATCGGGCACCCTTTGTGTGCCGGCCGTTAGTTGGAACGGGGACGTCACCCCCTATTCAGGCCAGAGATTTACAGACATGCCCGAGCATGTGGGCACCCGCGACCCATGACGCATGAGTATGCACGCACATCGGTCGGCAGCAAAATTGGGCACGGTTTGTTACGTGTGAGGCACCCTTAGGCTTGAGTTATGATGAGATTGAATCACTCCCAGGAGCTTAGTAAATTCCAGTGTGGTACTATGATAGGATGTCACCTATACAATTGGTCCATTCATTTCATCTAATCCATTTATTTTATTTCATAGAATAATGTGGAACAGTTGCAACTCAGCTACAAAGTGGTGGGGCATGCAAACTCCCAGAGAAGTCAGCAACATCTTTCTGGAGCTAAAGCTCTCCAAACTTCATATAGCCTTTAGACCATCGCAAAAAATGCAATTGGTCACCAAATCACCAAGATAAATGCAAAGCATTGAATGCATTGGTGTAAACCATGTCACCGCTAGACACTAGAGCATTAGATATACAGTCAGGTCTATAAATATTGGGACATCGACACAATTCTTTGGCTCTATACACCACCACAATGGATTTGGAATAAAACAAACAATGTGTTTTAACTGCAGACTGTCAGCTTTAATTTGAGGGTAATCACATCCAAATTTAGGTGAACGGTGAAGGAATTAGAACCGTTTGCATATGTGCCTCCCACTAGTTAAGGGACCAAAAGTAATGGGACAGAATAATGATCATAACTTTTTGAGGGCCATTTCACACTATATGCGTTTTTTAAAGGCATGCCTTATTTATAGGCATGCGTTTCAGCATATATGCAAAATGCATGCGTTTTTTACATTGCATATGCGTTTGAGTTTTTGAACAAATCAAGGAAAAATGAATCACAAATGCATACAGCAGTGAGTTTTTTTTTAAAAGTGTGAAGTGGCCCTAATACATGGTTGCAAATCCTTTGCAGTCAATTACAGCCTGAAGTCTGGAACGCATAGACATCACCAGACGCTGGGTTTCATTCCTGGTGATGCTCTGCAAGGCCTCTACTGCAACTGTCTTCAAATCCTGCTTGTTCTTGGGGCATTTTTCCTTCAGTTTTGTCTTCAGAAAGTGAAATGCATGCTCAGTCGTATTCAGGTCAGGTGATTGACTTGGCCATTGCATAACTTTCCCTTAAAAAACTTTGCTTGCTTTTGCAGTATGCTTTGAGTCATTGTCCATCTGCACTGTGAAGTGCTGTTCAATGAGTTCTGAAGCATTTGGCTGAATGTGAGCAGATAGTATTTCCACGAAACACTTCAGAATTCATCCTGCTGCTTTTGTCAGCAGTCACATCATCAATAAATACAAGAGAACCAGTTCCATTGGCAGCCATTCATGCCCACGCCATAACACTACCACCACCATGCTTCACTGATGAGGTGTTATGCTTAGCATTTTAATCAGTTCTTCTCTTCCAATCACTCCCGAACCGTGAAGGCTTTTTTAGATGTTGTTTGGCAAACTCTAATCTGGCCTTCCTGTTTTTGAGGCTCACCAATGGATTACATCTTGTGGCGAATACTCTGTATTCACTGTGGAAGTCTTCTCTTGATTGTTCTTGATCTGGCCAACTGTTGTGAAGAGTGTTTTCCTCACTAGGAAAATAAATCTTCAGTCATCCACCACAGTTGTTTTCCGTGGTCTTCTGGGTCTTTTGGTGTTGCTAAGCTCACCATTGCGTTCCTTCTTTTTAAGAATGTTGTTTTGGGCATGTCTAATGTTTATGTTATCTATCTGATGTGTTTGTTTTGTTTTTTCAGCCTAATAATGGCTTCACTGATAGTGACAGCTCTTTGGATCTCATGTTGAGAGTTGTCAGCAAAAGACTTGAAATGCAAATAGCACACTTTAAATGAACTCTAGACCTTTTATCTGCACATTGTAATTGGGATAATGAGGGAATATTACACACCTGGCCATGGAACAGCCGAAAAGCCAATTGTCCCATTCATTTTTAACAAGCGGGAGGAACATTTGCAAAAAATATTAGAAATATATCATGATATATTAAAATATATCATTGTGTCGATGTCCCAATATTTATGGACCTGACTGTATGTTCTTCATCAGTCTTTACATCAAATGTCGGTGGCATGGTACCTCCCTGTTAAATCATGACAAAGCAAAGCACATGAAGCCTTACCAGAGGCAGACATTCCAACACCTTTGCCATTTTAGTGTAACATCTCTCTAATGTAATTTGTATTGTCATCTAGTAATAGTAGAGTGTTGTAATGTGTTAGGCATCGATAAATCCCCTTTATTGGCTATCTGAAGTCAATAAATGGTATCGCTTGACCTCCAAACTCTCTATTGTCATCTAGTGAAATTGATAGGTTGCATTATTGAAGATGTCACTAGTTTCTAGTAAATTAATAGGCTACACACTCTATGATGTTTCGGGTTACAAGTGAATAAATAGGCTGCAGACCCAATGATGTCACTGGTCTCTGGTATTGATGAGCATTGGCAATATTTGAATTTGCATTATTTTGTTAATTCTACAAATATTCTAAGTAAATTCAAAGATTTGAGATCTCCTGTTTATAAATATAGCATTTTATTCCAGATCTTCGCGAATTCTCAAAGTGCAGAAAAAACACTAGTCTTTAGTACATAAATTGGCTGCCAACCTAATGATCTCATTGGGCTTAGGTAAATGAATAGGCTGCAGACCCAGTTATGTCACTGGTCTCAAATAAATGAATGAGCTTCTGACCCAATCATGTCACTGGTCTCTGGTACATAAATAAGCTGCAGACCCAATGATGTCACTGGTCTCTAG
>CM070041.1:19258941-19271508 GCA_036250615.1 Ptychadena robeensis
GCAGCACCTCTCAAGCTTCATCAGGTTGGATGGTAAGCGTTGGTGCACAGCCATTTTAAGAACTCTCCAAAGATGTTAAATTGATTTAAATCTGAGCTCTGGCTGGGCCACATAAGGACATTCATAGAGTTGTCCTGTAGCCACTCCTTTGATATGTTGGCTGTGTGCCTAGGGTCATCGTCTTGCTGAAAGATGAACCGTCACCTTAGTCTAAATTCAAAAGCACTCTGGAGCAGGTTTTCATCCAGGAGGTCTCTGTACATTGCTGCAGTCACCTTTCCCTATATCCAAACTAGTCTCCCAGTTTCGTCTGGTGATAAGCGTTGCCTGGTTTTCACCAAAATATTCGATCTTTGTCTCATCAGACTAGAGAATTTTGTTTCTCGTGGTGTGAGGGTCCTTCAGGTGCCTTTTAACAAACTCCAGATGGGCTTCCATGTGCCTTTTACAAAGGAGTAAAGACTTTTGCAGAGATGGCTGTTCTTTTGGATGTTTGGGATCATCTTAGATGAAAATCTACCATTGGTATATGCACCAGTAACTGATATGAATTTCTGGATCACAAACACATTGTCCGTTAATGACCACAATTGCCATACTATTGTACCCCCTCAGTTGTAGCATTTCTTTGTACTGCTTGTTCTGGTGACATATCTTAATCTTTGGATTTCCCACCACATTGCAATTGGTAACTGAGCCAATAGGAGCAAGTATTTCCCTAGCATGGAGATATAAATTATAAATTAAAAGTATATAAAAGTATATAAATTAAAACCAGGCAGGGGGATGCTATTGCCTATTATAACAATCCAGAACAAAAAGAGCCAATCTATTGAAATAAGGGGATTTTTGAACAACGTTCAACCGATTCCTTGGTAAAACATTAATCATGAAAGGCTGTTTAAAATTGGGGAGTTTTCCTAAACAGCCAACAGAGTAAGCACCCCACACTAAATGCTCATTGATGCCAAGGGGGTGCAGGGGATGAACTTACATACCTGATACTTTGCTCCTGGTTCTTTTTCTTATCCCAGTGCTTCAGGCTGGTCCTATGCATCCTTCCTCTACAATGAAGAGCTAGAGGAGCAGCATTTAATCTTTTCCAGTGGGTGACCCATTGCAAAAACAAAAACATTCCTGGATTTCAGCTTGAATAAAGTCAGTAGGTTTTTTTGAAATACATGACAAAAAAAATATAAATAAAAAGAATGGGTTGTTACAATGTAGTTTACCCAAAAAAACAGGCATATTTTAAGGAGAAAAAAAATCTTGAAACCAATCTTTTTATATTATGGGCCCCTAAAAATGCTCATCCATAATAATGAGGCATTACAGTAAGCTGTCAGTGACTGCAGAGCTTTTACAAGGACATATGAGAATTAGGGCTCTCTACAATAGATGCACAGCAGAAAAGGTTCACAGACTAAGAAAAAGGCCAGAGGCTGCAAACATGATGAAAAACATGGCCACAGACGTTTAGGGCTTTATTTCTGGCCACTACAATTGTCTGTTTAATTTCACGGTAGAAACCCCATTTTTTCTAATAGTAATACTTCACATCCAGTACTGGATTTTGCCAAATATATAAATGACTTTCTGTTTGCCCTGAGCTTCAGTAGACATGCTATACAAGTCAGTGAACGTAAGTCAAGATCAGAAATAGTACCTAGAAATAGAAAATCCATTTCAGGAAACCAGTTTGCCAAAAGTCTCTCGCTAAACTTAGTATTGCGGACAAGCATGGAACATGAAGTTCCCAACAGGATCCTATCTACCTTGCTCACTGCTGTGATGATTGATGTTCCCACCCAGAGGCCCTGAAATCACCAGTACGGAAGTACACAACTGTGTCACATGTATGCTAAATAGAGTACAGAGGGCTTGAATGTTCATCTGATGGGTCCGTGAACCCCTTCTAATGTTCCTTTGATGAGAACTAGGTAAAAAAAACAATAAGGGGATCATCATCTTGTACCCTTCTCAATACTAGAATCTAAATTGTCCTCTGTGACATTTTATCTTCCTGGAATGCGCCATACATACAAATCAATGTTAAAAACAAAGCAAGCATTGGTCATATGCTATTTTGTACTCATTGCTTTGTTGCAAGATGTTTTCTATGCTCTTTGATCTTTGCCTATTTATTTTCCATATTGTACTGTTTGTAAATGTGTGTTCCTAAAAAGTTCAATTAAGAATTTAAAATAATACAAATAAAGTAAACAATGAAATGCAAAGATGGCATTCAATACCCCAATACCTTAACCCTAAAGAAGTATATTTAAAGCATACCTGAACTCACCTTATGAATGTTGTGTCCCTTGCTGTCCAAACCCCTATTGTTGGGGCAATCTGGAAATGACAAGATAAAAAATCATTACCTGTAAAGCTAGCCATACACGTGTCGGATTCCATGGCCAATTGATCACTCACCCAATTGATTCCGGCGATCTCAGCGGGGATCGGGGGCTCAGAATTGGATCCGACAGAGAACCAACATGTTGGTTCTCTGTCGGATCCAATTCTGAGCCCCCGATCAATTGGACGCGATCACTCGGACAAGGTGGTATGCAGCGATCGGATCCTCTTAAGTGGCTGATTGATCGGAGCTCCCATTCCCGCTGAGATCGCCGGAATCAATTGGGTGAGTGATCAATTGGCCATGGAATCCGACACGTGTATGGCTAGCTTAAGGAATATTCCCCTTCTTAATCTGCAGCTCATCACATCTCTTTCACTTTGTCTCCCACTAACAGACATCGTATCTGGCACCCCTGATGGCTGTACTTGTTACTGCAGCTTTAACCTCTCAAAGACTGGCAGCTACGCAGGAATCAACATGGAGACTTCTACAGACGAGAGCATTTTTTATGTTTTTGAGCAATTTTGAGCCAAACTTGTAAGCCTCAGAGATAAAAATAAAGTAAAAATGTTTGGTGCACTTTAAACCTCTACACAGAGCGTTCTTAAATTAAGACAAATTGCTGTCCTTATTCCCCAGTAACAGGCTTGCTTATAATGGGGTACAGCAAGTCCTCATCACCATGCTCTGTGCCTGGAGGTGGTTGAACAAATAATCGCTAAAACATTTAGGCTGCCCATACACGGGTCAATTTTAAGTTTGAATCGTGAACAATAGATCACTGTGCACGTTTGTGATGATCAATTGTTCAGGAATCCAACACAGCGACCCTTTCTTTGAGAGGGATCAATCCCGCTCAGGTACCAACATGTTAGTAAACCCTGTTTGATTGCCATTACTTTGCATGCGTACCTAGGGTTCCTTCAAAGTATTGAAAGGAATCGTTTTCTCTCTCTTGGGACTTGGTTCCTGATTGTTTCCCCCACCTTTTCCTCTTTGTTACAGTACCAGTCCCTGTGTGGGCATCCTCCTTATTTAGTGGCCTCCCATGAACACCTAGGTCTGTTAGGCACCATCCCGTTGCTGTGGTGGTATTGGATGTGGCCGGAGGATAAGCCTCCTACTGTCTCCTGGCCGCGATGGATGCTGCCCCCAACTGGCACCCGGTGAGCTGACATGTGATGTTTATGGTAATACAGTTTAAAATTGTGAATGTGTTGTAGATGTATGCCATCAGACATGGAATGTGTTAGATGGTTATATTTTGTATTAATTGATTGTGATTAGTATTTATTTTGGACGGTTATAAGACAATATCGTGTAAGGTGGACACATGTGTGCCACTGCTTTTTGAATGCACATTTTACCATAAAATATCCCTTATGTTGATTTTTATGTTTTTACCATAGGCTACTGTACCTGGCTCACCATCTACATTCGTTATGGCGCTTGATTTGGGATTTCTACATTTTTCCCCCCTGATGCGGCCCAAGAATGGGCAAAACGTATCAGGGAATGTAACTGTGGGGCTACCTTTAGGCCTCCCCTTATTGTGAGCTTCCTTGGAAAGTAGAGTGGGACCTGGGCTAGCCTAGAGGCTGTATACATAGCTTCCCTTTAATATCTTTTAAACTTCTGTTTTAGTGTTTAAATACCTAAACTATTTGATCTCAATTATGTGTAACACATGTGTATTTTGTGTCACAAAATTTATCTCATTGTCATTATTTAGGCCTGAGTAAAGTCCCCAGTGTTAGCCACCCCTTTAGCTAACTAAGTTTATTACTAGAGATCAGGCCACTATCCTTTTTCCACTTATGTTACTACTAGAGATGGTCAACCATTTCAAGTTAATTGCAGGTTCCTGAGCATGTATCATCACAAAACTGATAAAGAAAAAAAGGATATAGAGGGTTGGGGGTATACTACACAAAAAAGTTTACATCTTCAGCAATTTTGGTGATGATACCATAATCAGAGGCTTTGCAATCAGCTCACAGTCAGCTTATCGAAAAAACTCAACCATCTCTAGTTACTACTACATATGTTTACCCACCTATCATGTAATGTTGCCTTCTTTAGCAAGATGAACTCATTTATTGGGGTTAAGCGATCACAGCAAATTACCTGATCCATTGTTTTTAGTTATTAAAAGACTCTGTTCATCAATTTGACTGTTATATAATGCGGCAGACCCAGCATGGTCTCCGACTTTATATGTATTACTTGACCTAATTTAACAAATCTCAAGAAACATTTCCAAGACCTCAGAACTGGGCTCAGCTGTCTCAGATGACTTTATATTGAATATTTATCTGGTCGTCCAAGATTCAAATAAAGTTTTGTATTTTACACAAGCCTTTAATATACCATGTCAACCAGATGCATTTACACTGCTGCATTGTGTTCGCCATTGGTTTAACCTCCTGGGCGTTACAGGCTTTTCGCAACATTATTCATGGCATGAAAAGCCTTTTACTGGGCAATCGCGACAGAGTACACTGTACTCCGCCGTGATTGCCCACTGCACTCCCGGCTCACTACACACCGCCGGTGTCAAATAGACGCCGGCGGTGTGTGCGGGGCAAAGCGACTCCCCCTCCATTACAATGGAGGTCTATGGCGCCGCCCCCCTTCAGCTTCACCGATGGAGAGCAGGTGATTGCACCCGATCCCGGCACGGCTTGTTAAGGCCCCCATACACGTGTCGGATTCCCTCCGGATTCCGGCACGATTGATTCCGGGCGCGTGCACGCCAAACGATCGTGCCGGAATCGCATGCAGCCCACCTTGTCCAATCGATCAGGTCCGATCGTTCAGGGGCCCAGAATCGGATCCGACAGAGAACCAACATGTTGATTCCATCAGATTGATTCTGCCCAGATCAGGGGGAGTTGCCATTTGTGAGGTGGACAATCGGACACTGATTCGTCCCGGAATGCGTGGGACAAGGTGGTATGCAGCGATGGATACTCTTAATTGGCCGATTGATCACACCTGCGATTCCCGGCAGAATCGCCGGAATCGATCGAATGAGTGATCAATTGGCCATGGAATCCGACACGTGTATGGCTTGCTTTACACTTGAACCAGTACGTGAGCAGTTTGATCTTGGATCAAACTACGCATGTACTGGTTCGGACGTAAAGCCCAGGAGGGTAATGCTGACTATGGCTCACTGTGTTTTGTACTGTGTATTCTATTTGTAATGATAAACTCTTTAATAAAAAAATTAAATAAAACAAGCAAAGAACGAGCGGGATCAGGAAACAAAAATAAAGAAATGTCAAACATTCTGCTATTCAACTGAAAAATGCTTTTGCTTGTGCCCGTGCTGCTGTTTCATTTCCTGTCCTGGGGTAATAGTCTTTTTAGCATACAGGAAATTAAGGAATCTTGCCAATGGAGCCGCCAACTGCAATAAAATCCTGCCAGAGTATTAACTATGACCTTGCCTAAAATTTAAACAATATCGTGGGCAGTAGCATTTAATTAAGTCTCGTCATATAAACTGGCATCCCAACTATGCCATTTGTTACACTGAGCGGAGTATTTCAACATATGTGTGTAGGTCCACAAAAAGCGTAGAAGAGAGAAATAAACCAGATATATATGCAGGACTGCACACGTTTTTTAGACAGGTGAGTACCAGGAGAAGGTGTTTGGTATTCACCCCATACAGGGCATGTGGAAAATATTTACATCGCATCACTTTTTTCCACATTTTGTTATGTTACAGCTTTATTATTACCTTAGAATTCTACACACAATATAATGACAACATCTCATATACATAAGTATTCACAGCAATACTGTTTCACCTTTGGCAGCAATTACAGCCTCAAGTCTTTTTGAATATGATGCCTCAAGCTTGGCACACCTATCCTTGGCCAGTTTTACCCATTCCTCGTTTCAGCACCTCTCAAGCCCCAAGGACATTCACAGAGTTGTCCTGAAGCCCATACTTTGATATCTTGGCTGTTGGCTTTGAGCTGTTATTCTGCTGAAAGATGAACTATCATCTCAGACTGGGTTCAAGAGCGCTCTAGATCGGTTTTCATCCAGGATGTCTCTGTACATTGCTGCAGTCATCGTTCCCTTTATTCTGACTAGTCTCCCAGTTCCTGGCACTGAAAAACATCCCAAACAGCATGATGCTGCCACCACCATGCTTCACAATTATTTGGTCATCCACCACAGTTGTTTTCCATGGTCTTCCAGGTCTTTTGGTGTTGCTGAACTCACTGGTGCTTTCCTTCTTTTTAAGAATGTTCCAAACAGTTGTTTTGGCCACACCTAATGTTTTTGCTATCTCTCTGATGGGTTTGCTTGAGAGTTGACAGCAACAGATTCCAAATGCCAATAGCACACTTGAAATGAACTATGGATCATTTATCTGCACATTGTAATTGGGAATATCACACACCTGTCCATGGAACACCTGAGAAGCCAATTGTCCCATTACTTTGTCCCATTACTTACATTGGTCCAAGTGGGAGGCACATATGCAAACTGTTGTAATTTCTACACCGTTCCCCTGATTTAAACGCAAATACCCTCAAATTTAAGCTGACAGCCTCTAGTTAAAGAACATTGTGTTTCATTCCAAATCCATTGTGGTGGTGTATAGAGCCAAAAATGTTAAGCTGGCCATGCACCTTTAGATCTCTTTGTCAGATATCCTTTAGATCTACCAACAACTATGTAGTGCCGGGTCCTCTGCTATTGAACACAGGTAGACTTGATGGTTTAGAAAGTCCCTTATATTACATGGTTTTGGTCAAACAAAAGGAGATCTAAAGGAAATCTGACAGAGAAATCTAAAGGTGTATGGGGGCCTTTAGACTTGTGTTGATGTCCCAATAGTTATGGACCTGACTTTATATATATATATATATATATATATATATTGTGACAGACTGTTCGTCTGTCATGGTGTAAATGGACTCATCAGGTGTATCCTGGAAGGAATCCAGGATAGTGTTGACCAACAACAATAGGTTGTGCAATTTTTGTTTAGTTTTTGTTTTGGGATTCTGGAATGGGAGGGAAGGAACTGGGTGGGCCTTCCCATTCCATCCAGGAACTACACCTGATGGACATCAGGGAGGTGGCTGGGTGTGTCTCAAAGGGAGACTGAAGCCACTCAGGGCTTCCAATGTGGTTGGAGACAGGGCTGCTAGGTGCTGATGGCTGCTAGGAGGCAAGCCATTAAGGTTTCCTAGAGGTAGGAAACTTTGTTTGATTGGTGCCAAGCCAGGAGGCTTGTGATTTTTGGGACATTTGTTTGGATATTAACCCCTGCAGAGGTAACTTATGTTTTTGAGTGCTGCTAATAAACGTCCCTAACGTAACGTAAAAGCCCTTAAATGAGAACAATGTGTGGATTGATGTTTTTGGAACACCGTTTGAGTTGAACCCCCACAATATATATATATACACAGTTCCCCCATAGCATAGTCATATAAACATAGCTCCCCCACATCATAGTCATATATACACAGCTCCCCCCTATCATAGTCATATATACACAGGTCCCCGATTCCATAGTCATATATACACAGCTCCCCCATTCCATAGTCATATATACACAGCTCCCCCTATAATATTCATATATACACAGCTCCTCCATATCATTATCATATATACACAGCTCCCCATATAATATTCATATATACACAACTCCCCCATATCATAGTCATATATGCACAGCTCCTCCATATCATATTCACATATACACAGCTCACCCATATGATATTAATATATAAACAGCTCCCCCATATCACAGGCATATATACACAACTACCCCATATGATAGTCTAGTCATATATACACAGCTTCCCCGTATCATAGCCATATATACACAGCTTCCCCATATCATAGTCATATAAACACAGCTCCCCTATATCATTATCATATATACACAGCTCCCCCATATGATAATCATATATACACAACTCCTACATATCATAGTCATATATACACAGCTCCTCCATATCATATTCATATATACACAGCCCCCATATCATATTCATATATACACAGCTCCCCTATATCATTATCATATATACACAGCTCCCCTATATCATTATCATATATACACAGCTCCCCTATATCATTATCATATATACACAACTCCCCCATATCATAGTCATATATACACAGCTCCTCCATATCATATTCATATATACACAGCTCCTCCAAACTATAGTTTAGTCATATATACACTGCCACTTACGAAGCCACTCCTTCATTGCCTGGGTGGTGTGTTTGGAATAATTGTCATGCTGAAAGACCCAACCCAGCCATATCTCATCTTCAATGCCCTTGCTGATGGAAGGAGGTTTTCACTCAAAATCTCACAATACATGGCCCCATTTATTTTTTCCTTTACATGGATCAGTCATCCTGGTCCCTTTGCAGAAAAACAAAGCATGATGTTTCCACCCCCGTGCTTTAAAGTAAGTATGGTGTTCTTTGGATGCAACTCAGCATTCTTTCTCCTACAAACACTACTGCTACAAAATAGTTTTCTATTTTGGTTTCATCTGACCACATTCTCCCAGTCTTCTGGATCATCCAAATTCTCTATAGCAAACTTCAGACATGTACTGGCTTAAGCAGGGGGACACATCTGGCACTGCAGGATTTGAGTCCCTGGCGGCGTAGTGTGTTACTGAAGGAAGCCTTTGTTACTTTGGTCCCAGCTCTCTGCAGGTCATTCACTAGATCACCCTGGGATTTTTGCTTACTGTTCTTGCATGGAGCCCCAGATCGAGAGAGATTATCAGTGGTCTTGTATGTCTTCCATTTTCTAATTATTGGTCCCATAGTGATTTCTTCACAGCAACAGTGTGTGACAACCTTGTGAAGACTTACAGAATGTGCCTGACCTCTGTCATTGCCAACAAAGGGGATATAAGAAAGGGTTTTTTAGGTGTCCCATCAATTTTTATGCAATGAAAATATGGAGAACGCACACGTAAACGGCCAGGAATGGAATTTAGGGAATGGGTTTTGTGGTACACACTGTGCGGTAGTACCATCCATTGATATTAGATTGGAAGTCATATTTTACTCTCACAAGTCGTTTTTATTGAAAATCAATCAAACAACAGTTGATGTGTGTGGCTGGCATTCCACTGTACAAGGCTGTACCAGAGAACATGGTTTGTGTAATGTTAGTACTTCCATCTGCTGGCTCTTGCTGTTACTTCTTATTGGAATGAAACTCATAGTATCAACTCATGAGTAACTTCATTCTTTTCTATAAATGTTTGAATTTTATATTTATCATAATATTTTGTTGATATTCATTCACACCCAACCCATTCCTTACTGATTAAGGGGAAAATGACAGGAAGTGTTGTCACGTTGTTACGGTATTTAGAACAAGGAAATACTGAGGTGGAGTGATACCTCTGAGTTCCCTAGGAGGGAGGGGACCCCCCGCTTGTGCAGATGATGTGCGGGGTAGGAACTAAAGGCCCCCATACACGTAGTGAGTGGGGGCCAACAGACGAGCGACGGAGTGCAGCGTGATGATGTCTCCCTTTCTGTGCTGCCCGTAAGTTTGAACAGGGAACGCCGTTCAAACTAATGGCATCAGCCGGAGATTTGCAGACATGTCTGTTCTCTGGTCGACCGAGCTTTGGGGCAACAGGGATCTGTCGCCCCATGTAGGCACCTGCGACCCGCGTCCGATTTTGCCGATGGCCGTGATCACCCACACACATCAGTCGGCCCAAAAAACGGCTGCGGCTCGCTACGTGTATGGAGCCTTTAAGAGGTAGAGTAATGCCTCCCTCCTAAGGCTATGTCTCCACTGCGTTGTGTGCTCTGTTGGGACCCCCTACGTTAAGCGTGGGGGTCCCGACGGAGCAAATGCACATTACCTGCCCGGCGGATACTCTGTTCACATGGCGTTGAGCCGATCCGCCAATGCAGTGGTTAACCTAGTGCAGTATGTTAACCCCTGCATCAGCAGATGTGTGAACAGAGGACCAGTTGGGCAGGTAATGAGTATGTGGATGGAGCACAGTGGAGACATAGCCTAAGTTAACTCCATTTCAAATTCCTTGGAAAAATCCGGGATTTATTGAAATGGGGATTTGGCCGGGAAAGTCATGTTAGAATTTATATATATCTATGTATGTATACAGTGGACATTTGACTTATGTACTTAACTGGTTCCAAAGGGTTGGTTGTACAGTACATCCGGAAAGTATTCACAGCGCATCACGTTTTCCACATTTTGTTATGTTACAGTTTTATTCCAACACAACACACCATAATGACAATGTGACAAAAGTTTACTTGAGGTTTTGGCAAATTTATGAAAAATAAAAACACTGAGAAATCCCATGTATAAAAGTACTGAGTATTTAGTCGATGAACTCTGGCAGCAGTTACAGCCTTTTGGTACAGAATTCTGAATCTCAGTGCGGTAAGATTTTAAGTACCGCTTTTGGCACAGAAAACCATACTGAATCAGACCACCAGGGGGGGTTAGTCTCACAGTTCCTGCTGCTAAAAAAAACTTACCCACAGCATGATGCTGCCACCACCATGCTTCACTGTGTGGATGGTATTGGTCTGGTGATAAACAGTACCAGGTTTCCGCTAAATGTGATGCCTGACATTAACGCCAAAGAGTTCAATCATTGTCTCAAAAGATCAGAGAATGTTGTTTCTCACGGTCTTTTTAGCAAACTCCAGGCAGGCTGCCATGTCTTCTACTCAGGAGTGGGTTTCATCTGGCCACTCTACCATACAGGTCTGATTTGTGGATTGCTGCAGAGATGGTTGTCTTTCTGTAAGGTTGTCCTCTCCCCACAGAGGACCTCTGGAGCTCTGACAGAGTGATCATGGGGTTCTTGGTCACCTCCTTGGCTAAGGCCCCTCTCCCTCAATTGCTCAGTTTAGATGGCCGGCCAGCTCTAGGAAGAGTCCTGGTGGTTTTGAACTTCTTCCACTTACTGATGATAAAGGCCACTGTGCTCATTGGCTACAAAGCAGCAGACAATTTTCTGTTACCTTTCCCTGATTTGTGTCGCAAGACAATCCTGTGTCGGAGGTCTACAGACAATTCCTTTGACTTCATGCTTGGTTTGTGTTCTGACAGACTGTTCTGACTGATTGACATGTCAACCATCGAACCTATATATACAGGAGTGTACCTTTCCAATGTCATGTCCAATGTGTGTGCTTTATATTTAATAATGGCAAACAGAATGACCCTTGATGGGGTTAGTAGCATCATCACAAACAAAGAAAATGCCATGCTCCCTGGCTTCTAAACCTCTGGCTTCTTCTACTTCTGGAATTTTCTTTTACCTCTGGATTTTTTTGTACCTCTGGAATTTTCTTTTACTTCAGGAAAAGAGTGTCTGGCCTGTAGAGACCAAGGAACACACTACTTGTGTGCCAGTGGTATCTGCTGCCCCAATCTGGGGAAGAACCCTGACAGGTGTCAGCTCCCTATGTGGAGACACAGCCGACTGCCTACCAATGAGGTCCAACAGGTAACAATCCCCGTTGTGTACCGGATGGAATGGGAAGGACTTACCTGATGGGACTCCAACTGCTGGATATGGTCCATTTACAGGAGTCTGTCATATACTTACTGGTATATCAATTTTGGGGATGAGGATCTGATGTCTAGATACCATATCTCAAAAAGGTAGGGGACCTATTTCCCACAACCTTGCCCTGGTCTTGTGGAGTCCAGTTTGGGGATCCAGGAGTCCCATTTAACAAAGGGGACCTATGCTTCCCACCCTATGGCAGGAGTATATCTAGTCCCATAAAGGGATGATACTAAGGGATAAAACTGGGGTCTGCCTAGTAATTTAAGGGGAATGCCAATTGTTTTATAAATTCTTAAATAAATCAATAAAGTGCCCTGTGCACATACAGCTTCCATACAGGGGTGACCCCTGAGACATCATGTCTATCATGTTTCTTAACACTGCACAGGGGTGACCCCGCACTGATCCTGTGTTGTCACCTTACACTGCACAGGGGTGACCCCGCACTGATCCTGTGTTGTCACCTTATAGTGCACAGGGGTGACCCCGCACTGATCCTGTGTTGTCACCTTACACTGCACAGGGGTGACCACGCACTGATCATGTGTTGTCACCTTACACTGCACAGGGGTGACCCCGCATTGATCATGTGTCGTCACCTTACACTGCACAGGG
>CM070041.1:19271608-19289828 GCA_036250615.1 Ptychadena robeensis
ACCCCGCATTGATCATGTGTTGTCACCTTATAGTGCACAGGGGTGACCCCGCACTGATCAATGTGTCACATTGCTGGAAGAATCATCCTCTGCTCGCCCCGCCCCCTACACAACTGATGTCAGCCCCTCCCCTCAGCACAGACTGCACTCATTCCCAGTGTGATACACGTCAGGGACACGCCCACCGCACGTGGTCTCCATGGTGACGATGTCTGCTTGTTATGGTGCAGAGGAGAAGCTGTGGTGATGGGCTCCGCTGTGCGGTGATATCAGAGGCGGAGGTGAGTGTTCGGTGCCCGGGGTCTGTCACTCTCCATGTCTGTCCATGTACATGTGTCATGTGATTGCAGCGTGCATACAGTAAAAATGCCATTCACCACTGATAGAATGTCCTACAGAATAAACCTCAGTGGAGACACAGCCTAATGGGGTTGTGTCACCATTGGGGTCACATGTGCCCAGGATGTAAAGAAACAGGGATCTGGCGTCTAGGCCAAGGCTCCACTACGTCCAGTTGTCAGCGTCTATGAGATGCGGCCATAATACAAGGGTCTAAGAGACTTTCTGAATATACAATTATGTAAAATAAAAATAATTTTTTTTTAATAAAATTAATGAAAACACACAAAATCAGGGCACAAAGCTATGCTGCTATGTACTAAACATCACTTTGCACTCTGTTTTTAAAAAAAAACACCTTACTGCGTTGTAGGAGAGACACATGGCAAGAGCACGGACAGGCCCATAGAGAATGTATGGGGGGGGGGGGGGGGGGGGGTCTAAACAGCACATCTAAAGGTGATTCGGACACGTTGATTAAGTTTATGGGTGGGAAAAACACGATACATACTACTGCAAAAAAATGGAAGTTGCTTCCAAGACGCATCCAAAAACACATAAAATAATGCGTCCAAGTCGCAACAAGACGCACCTCAAACACACGCTCATTTAAGGGCCTTGGCACTGGAGACAAGACGAACGCCTGCTGTTCCCCGCGTTTTTATACTGCGGCGTTGGCATTGACACGCCTTATTTATTCCAACAGGTAAATCATGGGGGAAACCATGGCCAATATTTTTCAGGCACAGCATTCCTTGGTCCCACTGACGCGCTGCTTTGTTTTTTAGGAATGTGGACATCTGTGGAGTACACGAGGGGTTCATATGGCATGTTTGTTTCTTACAGGTTCCCATTAGAAAGAATACAGAACTCATTTCTGACAACTGGTTTCTAGAGCATTAGGGGGGGGGGGGTTCCACAGCACTGAGTGATCTGTCGGGACCCCTACGCTAAGCGCAGTGCTTGGCGGGGATCCCGATGGATCACATACACTTTAGCTGGCCTGAGGTGCTGTGTTCAGACATCCGCCAATGCAAGGGTTAATGGACTCGACTATGTTCAGCCCTGCATCGGCGGGATGGCTCAGCCCTTTGAGAACACAGCATCCGCTGAGCAGGTGCTAGTGTAAGGCTATGTTTCCATTACGTCAGGACCCCTCCCTATACACTTAGCAGGGGTCCCTGACGTAGCAGACTTACCTGCCCGGCGGAGGATCTGTCTTCACGGCACCAAGCCGCTCCTCCAATGAAAGGCTGAACGTAATCGAGTACGTTCAGCCTCTGCACCGGCGGATGTGTAAACAGATCATTCACCGGACAGGCAATGTCCGTGTGATACGTTGGAGGGGTCCCGACGTATAATGGAAACAAGCCCTTAGTGCTTCGTCAGGACCTCCCACCAAGCAATGCGCTTAGTATCGGGGTCCTGATGGATGTGGAAACATACCCATTCGCTGGCCATAAACGCATAGCTTTGCACGTGATTGATGAGCGTTCATGATGCAAACATCGGCAAACAATTGTTTGGTGAATTGATGCGCACCCTTTGGGGGCACGATCCCTGGCCGATACTTTGGATGGGGATCAAGGGCCCCCATCCAAAATAATGGCGATTGAACATGGATTTACCATCATGTTGGATCCTTGTTCGACCAACATCTTGGAGCAGAGCGATCGCTCTAGGTGGGCAACCTTCAATTGGGAACGATCGATTGCCGTGAATATGCATGGCGCTCGATTGTTGCACACCAAACGAAAAATCAGTTCATGTATGGCTTAACTAGATGTTTAGAACCATCGGATCTGTTCTAGATGTACAAGCTTGTGACATGAATGGATTCCTGAAAGTAGAAGCTCCAAGTTTACGTTGTGGTTTATCAGGGCTGTTTCCTTTTCCATTATATTGCAGCGCAACACGAAGAGATGGGGAAACAATGTGTTTGTGTAGATTATTATTATAGCATTAAGATAAGAGGAGGAGGAGAGGCTGGGCTACCACACTCCGTGCTGGACCGATTTCTTCATGTATAATATATAGACTTCCTGGAATGTGTTTCTGTATCCGATCTCCTTCACAATGTTATCACACCAGGACAAGGTACTTCAAGGTGCACGTATTTTCAACAAGGAAGATCGGAAAATCACAAAATTAGAGGTAGCCACACACAAGTCGACTTTTGCACATTCGATTTGATCATCTTGTGCAATTTAATTATCGACTGTCAGTCAAGCATTGATCAGTTGTACGACCACACAGTGTGACTTTTAAAGCCGTTTGGTTCCTTTACTTAGATTGGGGAGCATGCGCCATAGTACAATCCAATACAAATTGATAAAAATCCCTAGTTCGATCATATCAGGTCCGCAGCAATCCATTCCCACTCGATCCACTTAAAAAGAACGTTTGTTTTTTAGCCGATAGAACGGAAATATCGACCTGTGTATGGTTATCTTAGGCTATATTGCCACACAGGCGATTAATTGCCTTGCGCTCGCGATTTTATTCAGTTGAATGGGCTTGTCCCCACTCAACTGATGGCCATGATTGCGCTCGGCCGCGATTGGACTCGTGATCAGTATCGCAGGCGGTCGCAAACTTTTTTTATGATCACGCCCATAGACATGAATGCACGCGATTTTTGATCACAAAATCACAAGATCAAAAATCGCGTCCATTCATTCTATATGGATGGGATTTTTTTTTCTATAATGGGGCGATTTTTTCTTTTTAAAATCGCGTGTGAAGATCGTCTGGCCAGTCATGCCTGATCGCGTGAGCAATCGTGCGCTATCTGCCGCCTAAGGTTCGATTTTTGGTGTTTCAACATTCACATCCCTAAAGCCTGCCATACACCCACTGATCGGCGGCCGATTTTGCCGCTGGCCAATGGCGCTCACAACCGTCGGTCGGCGGCAAGATCCCATCTGTCGCCCCACAGCTCGGCCGGCCAGAGAACAGACATGTCCGATATTCTCGATGCCAGCCGATGCTGTTACTTACCGGCGTCTTCATTGAAGATAATGGCCAGCACACAAAGGGGGCCCGCCGATTCTGTCATCTCTGGAGAGCAGCGTGATGACGTCATCATGCTGCTTTACAGAGCTGATCTAAGCAGCTCTGTCGGCACCCTCTCGTGGGTGTATGGCAGGCTTAAGGCTTTGGGTGGTTTGAAAGTGGATGCGGCACATTTTTTTTTATCTGTGGCCGAACCACTCCCATTACCTACAATGTGTCAGTTTACCACATTTCTATTTTCCATGGCCAAACTGCACTTCTTCAAATCCAGTGGGTTTTACCCCATATACAGTCAATAGACAAAAAAAGCTTCCCACATATTTTTTTGTCCTGTCCTTAGTAGAGCCTTAGCCTAAAAATGTATTTTTATGGCTAACCAATGCCTAACCAATCTTCAATAACAATACAACGCGTCTGCCAATTTGCCGTTCAGTCCAAAAAGGGATTCTGTATGAAAATAAAATATTAATAACAATAACACATATACATTACTCACCTGTCCAATGTCTTGACTTAGACAAACTTATCCCCAAATCTAAAGCCAAATCATACCCTCCCCTGTTTGTTACTTCTGACTCATATTTACTATGTCCAAACTGTAAGTTGGCTGACGCAGTCTCTTTTCTTCTTCCAGTCTTTGCCATTTCAGTGGCCGCCACAGACTGGAGGGGCACAGCGAAGACTAGATGAAGGGCTCTGTCCCTCAAGTGACACTGCTGCAGGTACTTTTCAGTTTATTTTTTAAAATTATAGTTTAATTATAATTAAGATTAGTTGTAAGGTCAGTGTTTTTGTGTACTAGGCTAAAAATATTGCATAGTTCATGGTTTGGCTTGGTTCTACTTCTAGGCTAACTTCACTCCGAAAGTTGTATCTCCAGTCTTATCATAGGTAAATTATTGGGTGGAGTGGTCTTACTCTCAAGACTCTATAAAATATATAAAACCATGGTGCCAAACATACAAAGTCTTTGTATGACAAAATAAGGCAATTAGATTATAAGCTCTGCCGCCCTTACTCTTCTTAGCCACTCTTACTCTTCTTATTGCATTTTCTGTTTTGCTTGCCATGCTCCATTATCCTTGCCTACAACTTTAATAAACATGCAAATAATTTGATAAAAAAAGCCAAATTTCATTTGATAATAGCTGCTCACTTCAGACACACCTATTTAATCAATCTGGTTTAATAAGTAGAGAAGAGTCGAATACGTTGCAAGAGCAAACCAAGGTTACTTTACCACTTTTAATAAATAATTACACAGGACGCTGCCTTGTACTTTACATTACCGTATCTCAAATAACCCTCCATAAATCATGGACGTTTCCATTACTGCAGATGCTTCACACTCCCATTATACAGATAATGTGAAATATATTATTTTAGGGCTTATTCACATGGTCCCCTGAAAACTATTCATTTCAGCCTTTTTAGCAAACCGCTTCCCAGTTGAGTTTCAGGCGTTCACCCATAAGGATAATATGTTGGTGTTTGTCAATGTAAGCCCGATCGGGCAGCATCCTCTTATCCTCTACCTGTGTGTGTTATCTTGTGTGGCATCTCATTCCTCATTTGTTTTTCAGGTTTACTCTAGAAGACAATCCAATGGCTATCTTAGACAATCATTTGCTGCTGGAAAATTTGCAAGATCCAGAAGAAACTCCAGAGAAGGTCTGCTCTCCACATGAAGGAAAGTGGGAGAAGGATTTGACTGATGCCCTTGTGGAGATCAGCAATAAGATTTTTGATGATGATCAAAAGTCACTAGAGCTGTTAATAGGAACCGGATGGAAAGAAGCAGTAAGTAGACCTTAAAATTAAGAATATGATTGGTTAGGGAGATGGGTTGTCTTGAGCCACTACATCACACTGTAGTAAGTATTGATTTGTGTGTGTGTGTGTGTGTGTGTGTGTGTGTGTGTGTGTGTGTGTGTGTGTGTGTGTGTGTGTATATTTAACATTGATTTAATGATTGTTATTTTATGAAACAGGAAAGTTGTTTGATTTTAATAAGTTCACCTTCTCCACACTATAAATCCTGAAGCCTTTGCATTTTAAAATTTTTGGACCTTATAATCCATCTGTACCAGTGCATGTTTTATTTAAGGCACAATGGTTTCCTATGGATCCTTAACTAGGCTTAAGCCAACAACAATCTGACTGACCCACTGTGCTACCAATCATTGGTAACTAGCAAAGAGGGTTTCACTTCGTATTGGGGTACGGTAGACTTAAGCAGGGTACAGGCGTGGAGATATGGGTCAAATCGATGGCCGCTTCGAGCGCCATCACGGCCATCTATCTGACCCATATAATGTGCCCCCGTCGCTGTTTTCGAGCGGGACAAATCAATCCTGCTCGAAAACAGCCTTATCGGACATGACTGTAAATACAGCCAATGTCAGATGCTTTGCCTAGAGACCGCTCCTCCCCGGCTCCTCCGATATCTGACAGCAGCGTGATGACGTCATCACTCTGCTGCAGGGTATAATGGACGACTCGAATATCAAGCCGTCTGTACCCTGCTTTAGGTCAGAGAAAGAAACTTTGTAAAAAAAACACCACATGATCACACTGATCCTGTAACCTATTCCAAATCCAACATTGTTTTCACTTATAGAAGCTGCAAATATAAATCTATATGCTATCAATTTTAATGGCGATCCCATCCTCCTAAACACCTGAATTGAGATTAGCGATCTATGGATCTATTCACTAAAATGTTTCACTACATGGGGCTCCCGGAATTCTCAAATTCCTTCCTATTTTTACATTGATTCGATATTTCAAATTAATGATGATGTAGATCATATCTATATTTTCAGTAAGCCATGCCTGTGGACATGTCCAGTTTTTGTTCATTTTCTTCATAGAGCTAAACAAGGGTGCAGATGCCCACCCCTGGAGCTCCCGGTCATTTTCCGGACTGCTGGCAACTGACAGCAGCCTAGAAAATGCCCCTGTAACCCAGCCTTAATTGCAGGTGAGGGAGCCTTTAGGTTAAAGTAGCAAAACCTAGAGGAGGTATTCAGAGGTTGCGGAGTTGCTGCACTGCATGCTTCTAACTTCACTGTCAATTAAGTCCTCGTCAGTGAACATTCTTCAAATTCTGTCCTAATTTTTGCTTTTGTTCACATACCCTTATCTAGCAGTCTCTATTAGAAATGCTCTTGAACTCATTTCCCTAAGGGGTTAGTTCAAAGGACACATAAAAATACCATATTTTGCGTTATATAAGAAGAATTGTATAGAATGCACCTTATACAGCGGAGCGTCCATGCTTAAGGTAGGCGGGGAAGTTGTCCCTGTGCAGAGGGTTAGCTCTCTTCTCACAAACACCGGCTCTGCAGGTCTCTATATGTGAGCGGGCAGCTTCAGCCAGCTCACATACAATCTCTGCACAGGGATAAATACGCCTGCCATCCCGGCGGGTCATCCCTACCTCTGTCTGTGAGCTGGCTGAAGCTGCCGCTCGCATACAGATCTGCGGAGCCAGTGTAGGTGAGCGGGCAGCTTCAGCCAGCATACATACAGAGCTCTGAATGCGTCCCCACCATGGCTAAGTTCTTAGCCACCGGGGTAATGGTTGCGCATAAGGTCTGCAAGATCGGAAGGTTCTTGTTAAGAGTACTTTCAATTATCTATTTTTGCACCAGGAACACACCTAGGTTTTGGGGAGGAAAACTAAGACAAAATATTCAGAACTAAATAGTAAACTGAAATAATAAACAAAATATTTAGAAAGATCCTCATATTACATGGTTGGTAGAAGAAAAGTTGATTGTACAGAAATTGTATGAAAAGATTGTATGTATGGGGGCCTTTATATTTGTTTTCTGCTCAGCTGTGAGTCCAGGGAGGGAGGGGGAAGAAGTCTGTGTACATTTAGAGAGGAGGAGGAAGTCCTGCCAGCACTGACACACAGCATTTAACCTGACTATGCAGGCTTCTTACTGTGTATGCAAAAGCGAGTGTGACCTATCAGTACTCTATTGGGGGCAAGCAGTGTAAGCAGCCTGGAGAGTCAGGATAAATGCTGTGTCAGTGCTGGCAGGAGTTCCCCAACCTCTCTTTTCCCCCGATTTGGGGGGGGGACGATGAGTCATATAGTGCAAAAAATACGGTAATACAGAACAGCAGAGCAATAAGATTGTAAGATTGTTGTTAATATTATAGGGAAACCATATAGTTGTATGTACTATTATTCTAGAGGGGGGTTTTGTTATGGGGACTGGAGTTGGGATGGGTTATAGGGTCCTAATCTGGCAATTATGTTGTTTAATCCATAAAGGAAGTTCTCTGGCTTGCTTTTTCTTTAGTAAATACAGGTTTTGAAAACCATTGACATTTAATTTGGCTTGTTGATCTGTTTTGTGATTTGCATCAATGAAATGGTAACTACACGGGATAGCAGATCTTCGTAAACCCCAAAAATTATTATTATTATTGTTATTTTATTATTATTCCAATTATTCCATTATCTCCCACCTTGCAAGAAGTGAAACGGCTGTATAACCAACAGCGGGGATTGTTTTTATACATGCATACTAAAAGAGGACTCAAAGCTGCTTATCACTTTGAATTACTTTAAACAACCAGAACTGTTCATTAACTATTTCTTATTTATAACTTTTATTTTTCCATTGATCTCTGTAGGTCTGTGGTTGGGGTCCAGTTTCTGCTACGGCGTGTATACACCCAGTAAAGAAACCAAAAAAACTTAAACAAGTGGAGGCCACAGACTGCCTTGTGTGTCTGGATTCCTACTCTGCGCTAGACAATAAAGATGTCACGTCATCAGAAACAAAAGCCACAATACACAATACCCATAAAGAGATGCCTGGAGCTGAACCGAGACTGGCCAGGACCATTCCTGCGGAGGAGGACCTGCCCTCTGGGTTTACAGATCACTGCCCTTCTACTGCCATGGTTTCCACAACAGAAACACATTGTGATACAGTAAACCTTGTATCCCCTGGAGAACAAAGACAGATCAAGGACAAGAATACACAAAGAATCTCATCTCCGTTTACAGGCAAATCAATTCCAATTTGCACAAACTGCTATAATGCAAGTGAATTCCCCATCGTTAACTCACCTATGTTACTGCCGCCTCTAAAATTAGCTTCTGGAATTGGGCATGCTGAACACATGACAAGAAAAAAGGATTTTCTTATGCAGCATCTTGAAAAGCTCCCCTCTAAGGGCTTGGTAGGGAGCACTTTGAACGGTCACATCCTTAGCAACACAGACTTGAAAGCAGAGAGAAGACTTCTAGAAGCTTTAACTGAATTTCCTCAAGACCAGCCAAAAGTGCCAGAACAACTAAACTTTATCACGTCTTGTGTTCCAAAAACTCCCATCAAAGAGTATGATCGCTTCCAGTGGTCCAGATCACCTCTAGATCAGAAGATGAATGCAGTCAATGCCCAACCATCCATTAAGCAGAACAATAACCAAGGTCCCATAGGCTTCCTCCACACCAGAACAATACAGAACAAGCGCAACATACGCCAAGAAGGAAGACCTCCACATGATCCAAGGAATAGAAGAGCAAAATGTGATACCGCCCCAGTGCTCAGACACACTTTATTGCCATCTCTGATTGTCACACGGGTGGACATACCACCAAGAATTAAAATGTGCTAATTCAGTGACTTTTCCTTTCATTGGTGCAAGGCGTAATATGACAACCAGATAGACGGACATTTGTTTGGTTACAACCTAACTTAAAATCTGTTCTTCCTATACAAGTGTTTCCAGATATACAAATGACATACAAAACTTATTGGGCTTTTTAGGCACGGGACTCATATACTTAAACAAAAAAGATATTTATTGGTAAGGGAACAACCAGTACCAATAGTGGTTGGTCCTTGATACAGCAATGAAAAATCAGTCCAAAAGAATAAACAAAAAACCATACTTGTCAAAAGCCCAATAAGTTTTGTATGTAATTTGTATGCTCTAAGACATGGGTCCTCAAACTTTTTAAAGTGGGGGCCGGATCACGGTCCCTCAGAGAGCTGGAGGGCCGGCGCCCTCCAATGACGTAATCGGCGGCGCGTGCCCGCCGAGCGCCAGGCACACGGGCGCATCAGTGTCCCTCCCAACACCGCCCCCACGCCCACCCCTCCCAGCACACAGCGTGCCGTGGGCGGAGGCGGTTGACGTCATCCCTGAGGAAGCCGTGACACTGAGTGAATATGCAGGCAGGTAACTTGGCAGCCGAACTGCGCTCACTGCTGGCGGGCCGGATCAGACTCCTCTGCGGGCCGCATGTGGCCCGCGGGCCGTAGTTTGGAGACCCATGCTCTAAGATATCCCGGGGTGTGGCACATATAAATTGTATTACTATATACCTCTGGCCGCTATATTGTAATTGCTTTATTTCCAGATATAGCAAACCAGTATATTAGCTATGTATAGCTAAAGTGAAAATATAATTTATACACCTTTCTAGCCATCATATGCACAACATTGTGTTGGTGAAGAATCTTTCATCCAGGTCATGGTATAGCTAGTAGTTACATAATAAGTAGTTACATTATGTAAAACCTTTTTGTTTTGTAATGTTAAAGTATTTTATAACCTACCTAAGCCACTTCCTTTGTTTTAATGATTTCTAGTAATATTCATAGTCACACAGAATAGACACCTTCAGGCATAGGAACCACCAAAATAGCTGCTATAGGACCTTTTCTTCTGTTCCCGACAGTTAAGCAGGGAACACACGGCTCGATATTGCTGTCCAGCTCAGCCGATGCTTTGAATGGAGACCCCGCGGTTTCCATGCAAAGCAGCAGACATGTCCGATATCCCTGTTTTCGAGCGGGATTGATTGATCCCGCTTGAAAACTGGGATGGCTGCATATGACATGGCCCATACCTACATGTGTGTACCCAGCTATACCCTCCTGGGTGGTATTCCGGAGTCAAGCTCACAGTGATGAAACTGGTGAGTCTAGAGAATTTCAATTGACTTTACGAGTAGATGACTACGCTTTTGGTACAAAAATCTGGATCTCAGTGGACTGTCGGGGTGGTTACATTTTTCATACCCCTTTTGTTACAGAAAGCTAGACTGAATCGCACCTCTAGGGGGGTTAATTCTTATTTCCTGGCTTTGAGGAACAGAGCAGTGTTGGGGTAAGGAGGAGTTTAGGAAGGAATTGGTAGGGGGGATTGAAGTGACAGGTCTGGGAGTGAGTGGGGTCTTAAAAAAAATTTCCTTGGGGGTCTAGTAGTTTCTAGCTATGCCCCTGGACACCAGTCACTATGAAACATGTTACAATTAATTGCCCAAAAAAAGGAGGGGTAGTGTGACAGTTGTGGAACCACCATATTCTACGTACATAATCCCATTCTTGTCCATAAAAATATATATAATAATATATAGATCCTAATCCTTCAGTGAACCCATAATGGTACAAACTGTTGTCATATCGCCAGGGTAGAGATAGGGCATTATGTCACACAAACATCTCCTGTGCCATTATATAAATCAAGTATTTACAGTTGTGTTACAAATTATTCAACCCCCACTGAAATTGAGTGTTTTGGCCATTTTCACATTGATTGTGATCATTTCAGTCATCTTGTTTCTAATGAAATCAGCGAGACACTTGTAAGTCAGACAAATATAACATAAATAATGAAATAACCACAAATGTCTTTTCTGTGCTCACATCATTATCAGTTTTATTCAACCCCCAAGTGACATTCATTCTTAGTACTTAGTACTACATCCTTTTCCAGTTATAACAGCTTTTACACGTGAAGCATAGCGTGACACAAGTGTCTTGCAGTGATCTACGGGTATCTAACCCATTCTTCATAGAGAAAAGCCTCCAGTTCAGTCACATTCTTAGGCTTGCATGCTGCAACTGCTTTCTTGTCCCACCAGAGGTTCTCATCGGATTAAAGTCTGGTGCTGCGATGGCCACTCCAAAATGTTCCAGCCTTTTAAATCTGCAACCATGCTCTAGTTGGCTTGGTATGTTTGGGAGTCATTGTCCTGTTAAAGGTCCAACTGTCTCCAAGCCTCCAAGGTTGTTGACAGACTGCATCAACATTTCCTTTCCAATATCTTCTGGTACTGAAGAGAATGTCATGGTACAATTGCACCCGCTGAAGCTTCCCTGTACCTGCAAGAATGCTGAATCAGCTATCCACACAGCATGTATTGACACCCCCCGCCCCATGGCTTCACAGTAGGGCAAGGTGTTCTTTTCTTCATGCCAACCTACCAGACGCCCCCTTGCTTGTCTCCAAAGAATAGGAAGTATTGCCAAAAGTCTTGTGGACAAACCACAAAAGTTTTGGGATAGTAGTTCTGTGGACTGATGAAACAAAATTAGAACTGTTTTTTAATTAGAATAAAAAAGCAAAAACAAAATTAAACCATTGCTTTGATGCTGCCTGTGATGATTAGCAGGAGTTATTAGGCATTGTTAGTAATTTACAGTATGACAAGTTCATTAACACTGACCCCCCACACCCCCCCCCCACCAAACAAACTCATAGTGTTGCTGCCCTTGAATGGCTACATTGCTCCTCCTCAGATACAGTGAAATAAATATGGGAACTGTATAGATAGGGCTACACATTTTTTCTGGGTACCATGGATGCACCTGCAATTTGTCCACATATAAGACACATTAGCGCCACGTTAACATGGCATAACGCGCCCTAGTAAATTAAATGTACAAAACAAGCCAAATATTTTTCAATGAAAGCATAACACATCATTGCTGCAAACCTGGGCTATAATGCCGTCACAGCCGTGCCATACCTGTCAAGTTTCCGCCACAATTGCCTGCTCAGCTGGAGGTCATTAACATAAGCCCGGCGTCACTGGAGACGCCGGACTTATGCTGATGAAAAGCGACGCCCCTCCAGTTTGACGGAGGTCTATGGCGCCGCCTACCCCCGCCCCCTTCGCGTCACTGGTGACGCGATCGGGGGCGGACCCGGAAGCATCGGCATACATGCCGGTGCTCCCGACCGCCGTAAGCAGACGGCGATACCTAGAGCGCGTCTCTAGTTAACTGGGGCTGAGTTTCATGATGCATGAAACTCAGCCCGAGTTAACTCGGACAGAACGCTCAGAAGGTTAAGGGTATAATGACAGGAAGCTACATCAGTTCCCGGATTTGAACCACCACTCCCGCGATCCAAATACAGGAAGAGACATCACTTCCGGCAGTGAGAGATTTACCACTCCTCCCTACTTTTTAGTACCTGCCTAACTTTGGAGGAAGGGGGCATTACACTAACTGCTAACTTCCCACCCCGAACATCATCTGCACCAGCTGGGAAGGAACTTCGGAGGAGATTAACCTCCCTAGCGCTCTTGCAAGGTCCAGATTTCTGTACCAAAAGCGCACCATAGACTCTAATGGAATTTTTTTTGTGTTGTAGGCTTGTAACTTCCAAAAATCTGTCCGTACAAAGGTCTAATAGACATCACGACTATAATAATGTTTGAAACATACAATTATTATTAAAAAAAAGTACATACAAAAAAAAATTATTAAATGTATCATTTGAATGCTTAAATCTCCTGAATACTTATTTGGTATGAAAGATTTCAAAACAGTATTTATGTTTGTTTATAATAACATTTTTATTTTGTATTTGTTTTGAAATGTATTGGATACAGTTATCACTGTATCCAATACAATGGCATTTGGCAACCCTCTGAAAGGGTTAACTTCAAAGATCACATGTGGAATGACAATGGCGGTGATATTCCAGGCGTGTTCTTTGAAGATATCCAATTTGCACATGAATGTCCCGCGCCCCCCCCCCCCCCCCCCCCCCCCCCCCCAGGGGCTATTAGAGAGGTGACACAGCCGGCTTGGTTCAGATCCCCGGACAGCACAGAGCAGAATGTGCAGCTGCGAGGATCTGAGCTTAGCTGGAACGGCTCCATCTCGTCAGCTGCAATACTGCATAAGCAAGTGCAGGACGAGATGGTGCCGTCAGAAGCGCTAGGGAGGTTAACGCCCCCATCCTCCTAAGTTACCGCGATTTCAAAATTCTGGGAAAAATACGGGATTTATTGGAATCGGGATTTGGCCGGGAAAGTCATCTAAAAAAAGCCTTTCCTGGCTAAAACGAGATGCTTGACAGGTATGCGCAGTGCTCTGTATAGGGTAGACAAGGCCTACAGCAGAATGCGTGGTACTGGTTGGATCTGCAGGTGGAAGTAGATGTAAGAAGAAGAAACTTGCAGGATGTGGTAGTTTACATTTTTGTGCTCAGGTTTAGATAAACTTTTATGGAAATTTTCTTGCCTATACTTTGGAAGGAAGGTCATTCACATTTTTTGGTGTGGACAATTCCGCTTTAACATGAGTGATACTTTCCATCCTCTACTTTGCATATTATTTGTTATCAATCTGATGTGCATTCAGGAATAAAAATAAACATATTCATCAGAGTGCACCTAATAGTCATTTGTACAGGAAGGGAAAACTGCCAGCTCCCCCGGTTATTAGTCACCACGGCTATCCGATGCACCTCTGCCCTTTTTTAGGATTCATAAGAAGTACTGCAACCGTAATGACAGATGGAGCTCCTCGTTTAGAACGTTCGCTGCACATAAACATTTGTTTGGTTTGACTATAATGAAGGTGTTCACATTTGTTTCTGCATGATAGCTACTGGCGCAGAGATCTTATAGAATTCATGAAAGTATCGGCCTCTATTTTTTAAAGTGGACCCGTGGAATTATAAATCTACAATAAATAAATGAAAGCATCATATACAGCAGCACAAGTTATTGAAATACATCCATCACCATGGTTACCAATAAAATGCACTCCCTCACTAGATGCTTCAGGCTATGTCTCCACAGCGTTTTGTGATCCGTCGGGACCCCCTACGTTAAGCGCAGTACTTGGCGGGGGTCCCGACTGATCACATACACTTTACCTGCTCTGTTCTCACAGCACTGAGCCGATCCGCTGATGCAGGGGTTAACATAGTGCAGTATGTTAACCCCTGCATCAGCGGATGTCGGAACAGAGCATCCGTCGAGCAGGTAATGTGTATGTGATCCATCGGGACTCCACCATGCACTGCGCTTAATGTACGGGGTCCTGACGGATCACAAAACGCTGTGGAGACATACCCTAAGAGATGCTGAGTTTCTATGCTTATTACATGCAAATTGAACTTTAGCCAATCAGATAAAGCAACAAAGCTTTACTGGCTTTGTTTTAATCTGATTATAATTTGCATATTCATATAAAAATCTGGCCTCTTTGTTCTTAAGCTCCAAGTTGAGTAACAGTATGTAGGCCGAGATAGTGGTGTGATCCTTTTGTGCATTCTTCATATGAAAATAAAACAAAGATGATACTCTGTCCGTCCTCTTTAAGTATGTGAACAACTGGAATAAATGAAAAGAAGATTCTTACCTTGGGAGACGTAATGTAAGATGCACAGTGATCACTTTAAATCTCCACACAGCACCTAACAGTGGTATTGGCTTAAAGGGGGATAATCTGTTTCTATGCACTGCAAACAATTCTCACAGTTTTGGACAAAATTCTATATATACCGTATTTTTCGGACTATAAGACGCACCAGACCATAAGACACACCCAGTTTGTAGAGCAGAAAACCAGAAAAAAATGTTTTATAAGTTTTCACATCAATTGGGTTAATGCAATGGATTAAATGAATGCAATAACAGATTCAGCCAGCAGGTGTCACTAGCAGCAATACACAGAGCACACCGTCATCTGCCTCACTGACTGGAAAAAGGGGGGCAGGGGACCGGTGTCTTCATTGAAGCTAATGGCCGGCACACAAAGGGTGCCGGCTGACTGAAGGGACCCCATAATGCACCAGGGTGCAAACGTGATGACGTCATCACATTTGCATTCCACTGCATATCGGAGCTGGTCTGTCTGCACCCATCCGGGTGTGTATGGCAGGCATTTCCATGGCAGACATTTCCAGTTGCGCTGACTTTTATGAAGCTACTGACATTTTTAGGTAAAACTTGGCTAAAGAAGCGGAATAAAATGCTAAAATATTTCTTCCGAGGACTTGGGGTTGCCGCCACCATGTAAATGCCGCCATACTGTTCTAACATTCCAACCTGCAAGGGTGTTGTGAAGATGCGAGGATATAGGTCTGCTATTAAGGGAACAATATATTTATGGCATTCGTTGCATTTAGCCATCGCATTATGACATGATGCAGAAACCTGAATCAGCAAAACCCAAAAAGGGAAAAGACAGGATGTACACAGGATGTAAATAAACCAGAGGCCCCTACACAATCAGGGTTCAGAATCACTGATTTATATCTTCCTCAATGTACTAGAAAAAAAGATTTAAAATAAATTCAGTATTAAGAGTTTTGTCCCATTCATGGACAATTTTGCACTTAAAAAAAAAAATAGAAGAGAATTTAAGTTATCATCAACTTCAGGAACTCGGATAAACTTTTTATCTACATCTTTAGAAAGATCTTTGTCCCATGATGGAGTGACCGATGTGTAACCCTATGACCAGTAAAAAACATCCAATGACTACACCACTTATCTTCAACAGGTTTATTGTTCTTTGATGATCTTGAAATGACAAGGAACTCCCAGAGCATAATTGGCTTGAACAAATACAGAATTGCAATGGCTGCTTTGGGCTCAATTCAGACAACATGTCCGCCAGATGATCCCTGTGTGCCAGGCACCAGCCACCCTGTATTCTTATACTAATGACCAACACACCCCATTTTTAAAAACCATAGGAATCCCCAAAACCAAAGTATTGGCCAGGAATCAACTCTACAAGGTGTGACAGATCTTTTCCACGAACGATCATTTGGTGTGCTGACTTAATCACGTTACGATTGATCAATGATCAAAGGAGAATGTATACGTGTATGGGTAGCTAAACCAATTAAGGTACATTATACTCAATGTTTAATCTGCAGGGTGTCCATAAACAGGAGGAAGCCATAGTGATATATACACGTAACCATGTACCTTTCGGAATGTAAAGCAGTCACAGCCAATGAATAGCAGGTGGGCTATATCTAACTTTCTGTAGATTTTATTGCAAATTTAGAAGTAGATGTGAAATCAGAGTAAAGCCTGCCATACACCCACAGACGGGTGCAGACAGACTAGCTCCGATATGCAGCGTGATGACGTCATCACAGTGCATTCTGGGGCTGCTTTCATCAGCCGGGCACCCTTTGTGTGCCGGCCATTATCTTCAATGAAAACGCCGGTCTTCACTGAAGTTAATGGCATCGGCCAGAGAACATTGAACATGTCTGTTCTCTGGCTGGCCGAGCTGTGGGGCGACAGGGATCTGCCATTAGGGCACACGCTGTTTGACGGCCAATTTTGCCGCCGACCGGCGGCGCGAGCGCGCACGCCCATCGGTCAGCAGAAAAATCGGCCGCTAATCGGCATGTGTATGGCAGGCATTAGCAGATATGGATTAGAAGAGGATCCTGTACAACTGGATAATTCCAAAGTTCAGTTTGAACTGAATTAACCTCCCTAGCGATACGCCCAAAGCCAGTTCGGGCACAGGGAGGCTGCAACTATCGATGCGCCCGAACTGGCTTTGGGCACGGCGTGGGAGCTTACCTGGTCCGGATGCCGCCTCCAACGATGTCCTCGCCGGCTTCTCCCGGGTCCCCGAGTGACGTCACGGAGGCGGGACACGGGCTTAAAAGGAAAAAAAATATTTTTCCGTTGTTTAAATATTTTTTATTTTTTACTTTTGGACTGGATCAGAGAGGTCTTTCTCTGATCCAGTTCAAAAGTGGATCCAGCTAGCAGAAATGCTCAGCGGGAGCGTTCCTGCATGCGGATCCACCTCCGGCTGAACCAGAGTGCCTCCGGAAATAGGCGATCTCTCCGGCGTTTTCTGTGACCGGCGCTTGTGTGCCGATGAAGTCACAGCCCGGGCGGGAGATTTAAAAAGGTACAGGAAACATTTTTTTTCTTCTTAGATTTTTTTTTTTCGTAGTTGCACAAAACTTTGATCAGCCAGAGAACAAGGGTCCCCATCCAAAGTATCGGTTGTCGAACCGCAAATGGTGCATTTCGAATGATTGACGATGGCATGATGATATCATGCTGCGGTCAATTGTTCGATAAACACCCACCAAGCATAGCATCTATGGCTGGTTTAACATACCTAGCGTCAAGCCCGAAGCAAGTACTGGCGCAGTCTGATCATAAATCAAACTGCGCCCGTGCCGGAATCAGGCGCAACCGCTGGCTTTGTGTGCCTGCAGCATTTCTACAGAGCTGCAGGCACACAGTGACGCCGATGGGGACGGAAAGGCAAAACACTATCACTTTTGGTACAGAAATATGGACCTCAGTGAACTGCCAGGGAGGTTAATAAAAATCTATAGTAAGGTCTTCTTTGTGATGGAGCTAATGCAATGTGCCCTTTTGGGTGTAACAAACACCTTTCTAATTTGCGGACTTGCTAAACAAAAAGTTCTGTTCAATTAAATGGAAAGATTTCACATCAATAGAGTAAGGATGTATTCAGTACTGAATAGAACCACAACAAGATTACAGTCAACCAGATATTCTTTATCTTTACTGTATAAATAATTTACAACAAAAACAAAATAAATAAAGTGCTTTTCTATGTGTTTGCGCCAATATACAAAATAGACCAAAACGTCTACAAGATTATTGTACAACGCCATGCAATTCAGAACCACTTTAAATAAAAATAGAATTAACGGTTGCAATGCCTAGGAATGCCAACATGCAGGCTGCAGAGGACAAAAACGGTGAGGTTTGTTCTTGTGGCATACATTAAGACATGCAGGGACCAACCAATAAACAGAAAGCAAGGGGGGG
>CM070041.1:19329957-19340086 GCA_036250615.1 Ptychadena robeensis
TCCCAAACGATAGTGCCGGAATAGCGTGCGCCACCTTGTCCGATCGATCAGGTCCGTACGTTACGGGGCTCAGAATCGGATCCGAAGAGAACAACATGTTGGTTCCATCCAGATGGATTCTGACAGATCAGGGGGAGACCAGTTGCCATTTGTGCGGGTGGACAATCGGACACGAGATACGTCCAGAATCAGCGGACAAGGTGGTATGCGCGATCGGATCACTTAAATTGGCCGCTCGATCGGAGTACGATCCCGCTGAGATCGCCGGAATCGATCGGAGGGGGATCGAGCGACATGGAATCCGACACGTGTTTATGGCTCGCTTAAGTCTCTAAACCTACTCGCTATCACTGAAACCTGGCTTCTCTACTCTGAATCTGCCTCTCTGCTTGCCCATCCTATGGAGGCTGGCATTTAACTTCACACCCCCAGACCTGACAAAAAGGCCAGGGTGGTGGGTGTAGGTCTCCTTCTCTCTCATCGCTGCACTTCTCTGCTACTACAATCTCTTCCCTTAACTCGCTTTTCTCATCGAGGTACCACTCCATCGCCTGTTTCACCCCATGCCCTCATTGTTGCTGTTATCCTATCGCCCATCCCTGGGCCCTTCATCCCAATCCTCGACAAACTGACTCTTGGCTCCCACACATTCTTGGCCCATGACATTACCACTTCTTATCTTGGTGATTTAATCAGCCATGGATGACGCAGCAACCCCCCATCTGCCAAAAAATCCTATCTTAACAGACTCCTTGGCCTGAACCAGCACATCCCACACCCCCACCACACCTCGCGGACACACAACTGACCCTGATAATTCTCCAAACTCTGCACCCCTCACCCCACCTGGGACATATCTGCTTGTCATCTCTTGACCACCATATCCTAACCTGCGCATGAACCACTCCTGCCCTTTGTCCACTCCCAGACCCCCCGACCCTGAAGTTGGCACAGGAGGACCTGCCACAACTCTGGACCATCTGCATGTCTAGACTCCTTCTCGTCACTTCCTCCCATCTCTAATCTCCTATACCCGGGACCAAGCTGCCTCTCACTATAATCTCACCTTCAATCTGTCCGAAATAAACGTGCTCATGCAACCCTCGCGCTCCCGCCCCACCAAAACCCCGTCCCTGGCACGGTAAGCACACGCGGCTCCTCCAAAACGAATGTTCGCAAGGGTAAGCGTGAATGGAGAAAGTCTGGTCAGAGGCACTGCTTTCTCCTCTGCAAGGGATCCAATCTCCAGCAATCAATGTTGAGCTTACCGCTGCAAACACAACCTACTTAGCCTCCCTTATATCCTCACAAGCATCCAACCCTCACTCGCCTCTTCTCCCACCTTCAACTCTCTGATCAATCCTACACCCCTCCGCCCACTGCACCTTCTCTGCCCAAGACCTGGCCACATACTTTCAAGGGAAAAATTGAAGCCATTCGAATCGATATTTCTGCCAACCACCATACCCCCCTCCCCAATCCAATCCTCCTGTAACTCTTCCCGCAACCTCCACTCCTCCAAATCCCATCCTCATGAAACTCTTCCCTCACCCCCATTCCTCCAATTCCATCCTCCTGTACTCTTCCCTCACATCACTGTCCCCTGTCCGTGGAGGAGAGTCAACATCTCTGCTTCGCTCTTTATACACCACCTGCCCACTTGACCCTATACCCGCTGATCGTCTAAGACCCATTCTCCCACCAGCCCCAGCACTGACTGAATATTCAACCTCATCCCTCTCCTATGGTATCTTCCCATCATCCTTCAAACCTGCCATAGTCCTCCCATCTAAAGAAACCAATCGCTTGATCCCTCTCTTCCCTCCAACTCCGACCGCTCTCCTCTCTATTCCTTTGTGCTTCAAAACATACTCGAGCGCCTCGTTTACAAAAGAATCACCGACTATCTGACTGTAAATTCCCTCCTTTGGACCCCCTCCAATCCGGCTTTCCGACTCTCATTCCATGGAGACAGCCATCAACTAAAGTTGCCAACGACATGCTCACTGCCAAAGGCCCAAGGCAAATATTCCCTCCTTTTTCTGTGGAGCTCTCCTTCTGCTTTTGACACTGTTGACCACCCTCTTCTTACAGACCGTGAGCTCTATCGGTATTCATGCTCTGCTCGTTCCTGGTTTCCTCCTACCTGACTGAACGCTCTTCCAAACCTCCTCAATGGCTCCTCTTATTCTCACACCCCCCTCCCTGTTGGACGCCCACAAGGCTCAGTCCGTGGGCCCTGGTCCTTTTCTACCTCTAACCCGCCTCCCTTGGCAAAATCATCTCATTCCTTGGGTCTGGCAATAACATTTATATGCGACGGATACCCAAACTCTACCTCTCCACCCCGCCTTTACTTCCTCTGTCCGGGAACAACATCTCTCAGTGCCTTTCGGCATCTTTCATGGATGCTGACAGATTCTTAAACTCAACCTTAGCAAAAAACTGACTCATCATCTTTCCCCATCACCCTCCAAGCCTCCTCCAACCAAATCCTCACTGACAGTAAAATAACACCATCATCTCCCCATTCCACAGCTCGCTGCCTGGTGTCACCTTCGACTCTGCCTCTCCTTTTGATCCCCACATACAAGCAATTGCTAAATCCTGCCACTTCCATATCCGCCAACATCTCAAAAAATCCGCCCTTCCTCTCCCCAGAGACCACCAAAGTCTGGTACACGCTTCATCAGCTTCTCGTCTGCGACTACTGCAAAATCATCTCTTGGTCGCCTCTCTCTAGACTTTCACCTCTTCAGGTAACTCATGAATGTCGTGCCAGACTCATTACTCCTCTAACCGCTCCTCATCTGCGTGACTCCTCTCTGCAAATTATACCCTGGCTCCAGGTGTCCAGAGAATTCAATTTAAAGTCCGGTGCCTTGCTTTTTTTAAATCACTCCACACCTCCTGTCCTCCGTAAAATCTCAACTGGTAAACAATTTACACCCCTACCGCCCCCTCGCTCCTCCGTGACCTACTAATGACATCCCCACTCATAACTCAACACATGCACGGCTCCAAGACGTCTCTAGGGGCCGACTCCTACTCTCTGGAACTCTTCTCTCGTCCCATTGGACTTGCTCTACTTTTGTGCACTTTTAAAAAAAGCCCTAAAAACCCAAACCCTGTCTTCATCTGGCCTATACTCTTCTCTTTCCTAACATCACCACCATAACCAGTCCCATCCCCCACCCTAAGGTATACCTCTGTTCCACAACATATTAGATGTAAGCCCCAACCGGGCAGGGTTCTTCATATTCCTCCGGTGTCATACATGTACTGTTTGTTATTGGTATTGTATCTCCCACTCTATGTTGTGTGTATAAATATAGAGACTCACTGCACCCCTTCCCCTATGGTTGAAAAAGAGCGTCCCATTGTTCCTATTGAGCCCCCCAGCATCTGTAAGCCGGAAGTGATCTCACCCTCAACCAGGAAGTGAGTTCCTCCTGGAAAACACATGGCCCTGAGAGATCCACCCTTGTAAACCTCTCTTAATGTGAGTATCTTGTCTATTGTTTTGTTTCATTTTGTTTCCTTTTGTTTTATCTTATCCTATTCCACATGATTTAACCATTTGCTGTACTAGGTTGTGCACCTCTGTCCTTGTTCTTATTTGTCTGTTACAGGGGGCCACATTCCTCCATTTTGAGAGCTACACACCTACACACAACTGAAACATCCATCCCTCATACTGACTCCATTTTACTCTGCAATCTTTTCTCAGGCCCCATACACCCACTGAGGGCCTTTCTGGCCACTTATATCACTATAGCTGTGTAATCACTGCTGAAGGTTATGCGCAACTACCTATTTTCTTCCATCATTTGAATAATAAAATCTCTAAAATACTTATTTTTTATGATAGATTTAAAAACAGTATATATTCATATTTATTCATATTTATGTTTGTTTATTATAAATATGTTATTACAATTGGATATGTGTTTTGTGTTTTTTTCTTTAAGTTATCCTTTTTCCTGTCCTTTCAGGCTTGCCAAAGGGAGTTTTGTATGCTTTGGATGTGGGGACCCCACATCGTTTGTGGTCCCCTCTGTCCAGAGCATACCAGACCCTATGCTAAAAAAGGGGGTCTGGTATGCTCTTGGGGCGGATCCCACACTTTTAAACCTCCCTAGCGCTCTTGCAAGGTCCAGATTTCTGTACTTAAAGCACACCAGACTTAAAAATTTTTTGATGTTGTAGGCCTGTAACTTCCCAAAATATGTCCGTACAAGGGTCTAAAAGACATTAAATTTAATAATTTTTGAAACAAACAATTATGTAAAAAAAATTACATTGCAATACAAGGTATCATTTGAATGATAAAATCTCTAAAATACTTCTTTTGTATGATAGATTTCAAAACAGTATGCATTCATATTAATGTTTTGTTTATAATAAAAAAATTATTACAATTGGAAATGTGTTATGTGTTTTTTTATACATTAAATTGTATTGGATACAGTTATCACTTTATCCAGTACAATTCCCTTTGGCACCCTCTCTCCTCTGGTGTGATGAACACACCAGGGGAGAAAGGGTTAACTTCAAAGGGGCACATCTGGGGAATCACACTGAAACAGTTTTTTGCATAGAAAACTGTTTAAATGCAATTTACTTTTGTAATCCCAGCCGCCTACCTGATGTGACGTCACAACGTCACTCGGGGGGGACATCGGGGTTCAGTGAAGAAGCCAGCTCAGATGATCAGAGACACCGGGACAGTGTAAAACTGTAAGTATGGGCGGCCGGGGCTCCCAACATCACCGGACGGCACCATCTCGTCCAGACCAGTACTAACAGGACAGCACTGGATGAGATGGTGCCGTCAGAAACGCTAGGGGTGTTAATGTAATTTCAGACCTTAATCACAAAAAAACCTCATTACAAATATGTTTTTGAAGATTAGCTATTGTTCCCCCTCTGGAATTAAATGATCCAGATGTTTGCAACCTTTTGACCGTTTTTAATGGTAGTGTGGCTTTCATAAAAATTTATGTGGTTTGTGGCAAACATGTGAACCGCGGGTATTTGTGGAAGTGTTCGCGACTTTGACTGATGTTCGTCTATCACTAGGTGTGGTACATAACTGCTTGAAGCCTCTTGGCAGTTGTATGCATTTGCAATTGTTACCTTTCATTAATATACTGTAATTATTTTTGCATCTCTCTTTCTTCTCTCCAGGCACCATAGTTCAGTCATGGGAAAATCTGTAATATTCTATGTAGTTGCAGCTGTGCTAACTCTTCAAGCAATCCTGGTTTTAATAAACTTAAGAGCTCAAGATAGCAACCCAAAAAACAAGGAGAGTCCAAGGAAATCCCACCTTTTGATTCTTTCCACCTGGAGGTCCGGCTCATCTCTTGTTGGCCAGATTTTTAACCAACACCCTGATGTCTTCTACTTCAAGGAACCAGCCTGGAATGTATGGAAAACCATGCCACGCAACCATCCCCATATTCTTCACATGTCAGTGAGGGATTTGATACGATCCGTCTTCAAATGTGACATGTCTGTGTTTGATGTATACCTAAAAAACAGAACTAAAGTGTCAAACTTGTTTAAGTGGTCATCCAGCAGGGCCCTCTGCTCACCTCCAGCATGCAACTATTTTTCTCGTGATCAAATTGTTTCTGAAACTGAGTGTATGAAAATGTGTGGTAAAAGCCCTTTTAGTAATGTGCAACAGTCCTGTAACACTTATAGCCATTTAGTTGTACAAGAATTTCGTATCTTTGACCTGAAGGTGCTCTACCCTCTTCTAAAAGACCCAAGCCTAAACTTAAAGATTCTGCACGTTGTACGTGACCCAAGAGCTCTGGCCAAATCTCGTTTAAAACTTGATTTTGCTCTGAAATTTGACAATGCTGTTATGCTCAACTCAGGTAAAGGAGGAGTCAATAAAAAGAACAAAGATCAGGTACTTGGAGAAATTTGTCAGAGCCAAGTTGAAATGTACAAAACCAGCAATGTTCAGCCTCCTTCCTTCCTTAAAAATCGTTACATGTTACTTCGATATGATGATTTGGTCAGAGACCCTTTAAAAATAGCAAATCAAATGTACGCCTTTGCTGGCCTGACAATGACAGACAAGTTAAAGACTTGGACATATAAAATGACTAATGGCAATGGATTACAACATTCAAAACCATTTACTATTACGTCACGGGATGCATTCAGTGTGTCTCTTGCTTGGAGGAAAGAACTTACCCTCAAAAAAATCAAATTTGTTCAGAAAGTCTGTAAAGATTTCATGGAATATTTCGGTTACCAGAATATTGATTCTGAGCATGAGTTATCTGACTTTAATTTGGAGACAGTGCTGCCAAGAAACAGAGATGACTTCAAATGGGAACAATATCATTGAATAAATAATATTAAAATGCATTGGGAGGGGGGGGGGTGGCTTGCTGCTGAACCGAGTGGCAACATTAGTGAGAGCTTATGGGGCTCCAAAAGACAGACCTACGGAGAGCCATCCACTGTCTACAGCCACCTGCAACAAATCCTAAGGGATCCAGAGTACCTGCTTGGGTTCCGGACAGCTACTCCACCGCTACTTCGCGCCCACACGCGGAAATCGCGGCTGCTCCTTTTCCCTTATGGCCCCTGTCTGCCCACCGGTAAGGCCCAAATCAGACATTTCCAACGGCCATACATGCCTCTTCCCCTTCCAATAAGTCTAGAGGTGTCTCTATTATGCTTCATAAAGACTGCCCCTTTGTCATGAAGGATTTGGTACAGGACCTCGATGGGTATTTCCTGTTTGTTAAAGGTACTATACAGGATTTCCCAGTTACCATTGCTAATGTATATTTCCCCAATAAGAGTTGTATGTCTCTTATTGGGGAAATATACATTAGCAATGGTAACCGGGGAATCCTGTATAGTACCTTTAACAAACAGGAAATGCCCATAGAGGTCCTGTACCAAATCCTTCATGACAAAGGGGCTATGTGTGATGTTACAAGCAGACTTCTTGACTTTGCTGAGGGTATGCTAATACTAGGGGGTGATTTCAACCTCACAATGCATATATTTCTGGATAACTCTGACAAACACTCCTATATACCCCACCGCACACTTAAGTTTCTCAAGAGTAAACTAATTGACCTTAATGTGTTTGATTCCTGGCATACCCTTCACCCAGATGGTAGGGATTATACCTACTATTCAAATCTTCATGTGAAGTACTCCAGAATTTACTATATTTTTATCTCCCAAAGAGACATCCCAAAGTGTAGAAGCGCCTCCATCTCTGCTTTGACAATATTTGACCACTCTATGGTGTCCATTGATCTTGATTTGCGTCATGCTTCCCCCAAACAATTTAGATGGCATCTTAACCCCCAACTGTTAGCCGATAATTCTCTGGTCCAGAAATTTTCCCAGTCTTTTAAGGAATATTTCCAAATTAACTCCAATGGCTCCATGCCCATAATTATTTTATTAGGGGAAAACTAATCTTTATGGCCTCCACCCTGAAAAAGGAAAATCAAGCCCACATTGCCGATTTACAGCAAAAAATATCTTTGCTAGAGTTGACCCACAAGGCCTCCCTGCTGCCCTCGGTCTTGTTTGACCTCACACATTTGAAAAAGGAACTCCTTTACTATCTCCTGGATGGGTCGAATAACTGTTGTTAAAATGAACACCTTACCTAAGCTCCTAAACCTGCTTCAGATGATACCTATTGCATTGCCCCCAAAATTTTTCAAATCCTGTGATCAGACACTATTCGAATTCATCTGGGGAAATCACAGGCCTAGAGTCAGCCACTTGTCCAAAGACAAGGGTGGTACTGGCTTCCCAGACCGTAGATATTATCATGCATCTCACCTGAGTAGAATACAAGATTGGCATAATAACCCGCTGGGTAAACCTTGGGTTGTACTGGTGTCTGCATTCTGCCCATCCCCCTTGTGCTCTGTGATATGGCTACCCTTAGCAGTTGTCCCCCAGCAGCTTAAAACTCACCCTCTGATTGGTACTACCTTTCAACTTTTTTCACCAACTTTATAGGTCAGCCCACCTGTCCCCATTTACGGATCTGTTGACCCCGATCTGTGGGAACCCTTACTTTGCACCGGGACCCCTGCCCGAATTCCAATCAGTGTGGAAGGACCACTTCTCCTGAAGTGTTGGTTCCTTCTTCCCTAATAACTAGTTTCTTTCAAAGGACAAGTTAGGAGATCTTACTTTGGCCAACAAGGTGCCCTGGTGGATCTACCTACAACTTAGACCCCTTACTGATTTTGAATCTTTCTGCAAAGGTAATGGCCCATCCAGGCACCTCATCTTCTTCCTGTACAGTTCCCTAGAACCAGACAAACACCCTAAGAGTGTTCTCTTAAAAAGATGATGGGAAGATTTAAACTGGGGAAATATGGTGGCGGCTGTTGCTAGTGAATTAAATTAGTTAACAGTGTAAGACCTATATCCCATATAGGTAAATCGATTTAGAAATAAGGTAAGATATCACTCCAGCGTGCATAATTCGTACTCCCGCATTGACCTGATCTATTGTAGCCAAGCCCACATAGAGGTTTTGACTCAGGCCTCCATTGACATGATCACCATTTCAGATCACGCCCCGGTGTCGGTCACCCTGGCCCTGACAGCCCCATTACCTAAGCAACGGTTGTGGAGACTCAATGAAAATTTGCTCGATGATAGCCTAGCTGCCGCTGAGCTCCAGGAACTCCTCTCCAACAATTTTTTGGAGAATGTTACTGATGAGGTGTCCCCAGGGACAGTCTGGGAGTGCCACAAAACGGTTGTAAGGGGTAAGCTCATTGAGATTGGGTCCAGGATGAAGAAGGCAAGGGAAAAACTGCTTACGGAGTTGATCGACTCCATTCAGCGGCTAGAGACCCGTAACAAAAACCGACAGGACCCAGTACTGGCAATGGAACTAACGGAGTTGCGGTGCCAGCTGCACGAGCTCTTGGACACTAAAATCAAGCTTAAAGCTCGCTACCTTGCCCAGAATTTCCACGAATATGGAGGCAAGTGCCACACCATGCTAGCCCGGGCCCTTAGGGTAAAAGCGTGTCTCCATTATGTGCACAAGCTGCAGGACAAACGGGGCTCCCCGATTCTACCCCCGGCTAAGATTGCGGCTGCCTTCCGGTCCTTTTATGAGAAGTTGTATAATGTGAACCGGGGTGAACCGCTGGCTGCCAGGCCTCAACGACAGCAATCCATTGCCGCTTACCTGCAAGAAGCGGGGATGCCGGCCGGGGCGGCACAAGCTCTAGAGGGGGACATTTCCCCCTTGGAACTTGAAGGGATCCTTAAAGCCATGCCCAAGGGGAAGAGCCCAGGGCCGGACGGCCTTACGGCTTGGTATTACCTCAAATTCTTCCCAGCCCTGGCCCCGCAGATGGTCTCATATTTTAATTCCCTTAAGAGCGGGGATATGCCGCCCAGAGATGCCTTGAGGTCACATATCACTGTCCTGCCCAAAGACGGGAAAGATCCCACCCACTGCGCCAGCTACAGGCCTATCTCCCTCCTTAATGTGGACGTCAAGGTCCTGGCGAAGGTTCTGGCCAACAGGCTTCAGCCCTTCATCCCGGACCTGGTCTCCCTGGATCAGACGGGATTTGTGTCGGGCAGGGTGGCCCGATATAATACAATCAGGGCGCTCCACATAGCTCATTGGATGCACACGCAGCCGGGACCAAGTCTGCTCCTGTCAACGGATGCCGAAAAGGCCTTTAACAGGGTGGACTAGTCCTTCCTGATGTCTGTTCTGAGGGGGGTGGGCCTGGGGGAGGGGATGCTGCAGTGGATCTCGGCCCTGTATCATGGTCCCACCACCCAGGTTAGGGTGAATGGCTGCCTGTCGGCCGACTTCGCGGTGGGTAATGGCATGCGACAGGGCTGCCCCTTGTCCCCCACTCTTTTCGTGCTCTCATTGGAGCCCCTGCTGCGTAGGATCCGTATGAATCCTGACATCCAGGGTGCGGAGGTGGGCCCAACACACCATAAACTATCCACCTTTGCGGATGATATTTTATATTTGTAACCCCACTGTCTCCCTATCCAATCTCATGAGGGAACTCGCTCTTTATGGATCTTTGTCCAATTTTAAGATCAATTGGGGTAAATCGGAGAT
>CM070041.1:19340186-19353322 GCA_036250615.1 Ptychadena robeensis
AGCTCTCCCCCTTGGTGCCTGTAATGGGATTCCCCTGGTTTGGGCCCGGGGAGCGGAGGGCCTTCTTCGGCCCGTGGGGCGCTAGTGGCTATCTGTCGGCCTCCCACTTACTACCGGAGGGGGAATTCTGCTCCCTTCAATCCCTGAGGCATATCTTTGGTGCTTTTCCTGCTGACGAATGGAGGTACAGGCAGGTGCGCTCTTTCCTGCAGAGCGTTAAAACTAGGCTTGACACCCTTTGAAGTGCTCTGCTTAAGTCCAGAATCCAAGGAACACATGTTGTCGCAACTATATGCACTACTCCTCTCCCTAGCCCACCCGAGTCCCCCTGGGTACATTCGGGAATGGGAGAGGGACCTACAGGTCTCCCTTACGGAGACCCAGGTGCCCCTCAGTGTTGGTTAGCCGTGGTAGTGAGCTGGGGTCTTGAGTGAGGCAAGGAGACCTTGTCCCCAGCTATAGATATTGGTAATTGGCTCTCCATTGCTTGTCGGGCAGTCGGTGATTCCATGATTACTCCGTTCAACGTCCCCTCCTCCCATCAATCCATTGTTTGTGTGCCCTGTACCCCCTGCCCCCTTCTGCCCCTACATGTGCCCTAGTTTCTCCCTTCTATTTTGTGTACATTGTGGTAGTTTTTTGGTACTGTCTATTTGATGTCTGTATTCTGCATTGGTCATTCTATTTGTTTGTACTTGAAAATTTCTCAATAAATAAACATAAAAAAAAAAAAATAAGGTAAGAAACAAGGGTATGGCATTTGAATTAGATCGACACCAGACCTGGGTTTTTGAAAAAATATATAATTACATTTATTATACCAAATAAGTTTCCACAGACGATGCAAATAAAAACAAATGCCAACTAAGGCCAGTGTATATTCATTTTCAAAGCAATACTCATGATCGATTATTCTCCAATGGTGACCTCAACGTTTCACCCGATTAGGGCTTCCTCAGGAGGTGATTATGGAGTAGAATATCTAATATCAAAACATTATACAGATTTAGAAACAGTACAAAAAAGCACAGAAAAAGACTCTGACATTGCCAAACATATCCATCACAGCCATATCTTCAAATTGTTACCTGATCAGAGATGGGTTTAAAATGATAGCCTTAGTTGTATAGCCAGTATTTAAAATCTTAAAGATCATGAACGAAGATGTTTTGAAAGTCTTGGATGGAAAAAATGTGGTAGCAGGAGTCCACTGGACAAGAGGGGCATGTGTGTTTGGGGAAACACACCTCAGATGGCAGGTAGATCCTAATTTGAACAGATAAAATCAGGATAGTCTCAATAATGCTAAAATCAAATATATCCAAGTGCTCAATAGTTTGCTAAAATTAAGTGAATCCACATATTGGACCACAGCAGAGACAAAGATCATCTCCCAAGTTGTGACAGTGATGATGGTGAATTCTAGATTCAAGTATCTAGTGTGGGATCAAAAGCAAGTCCTCATCACTAGTATTGAGAAAGCAAAAGGACTTACGTTTATCTAGAGGTCCCTCAGGGAAAACGAATGTACCGCTTAGTCATATTCAGTGGTGTAATTTGCAATAAGCATTTCCTTTAGACTGTTCACGTCCTACCTTACAATGTCCTGGCCTCTCCGTTTTATGTCCAGGGCTGGCATTCAAATTTCACGCCGACGCGCCACGTGTGGGGAGGCGCCGATGCGGGTAACATGTGTAGATGGTAAATGTGATGGACCTCCATTGGAGGTACACTCCCGTGTGCTAGGGAAGGTGTAGTAAGATGGACACCTAGGAGGGGGACTCCATGTTGCCGGCTAGGTCGACACGTGATGATGTCACTGCGCATGCACACAACACGCACGCGTCCGGCACCAGTGATGACGCTCCCTTGAGAGGAGAAGGGGGTTGTCAATCACAATCTGACACGCCAGCCTATGTGGGCGGGACCCAGTGTCAGAGCAGTCACTGGGTTCTCAGTCTTGGTCAGTGTGACACAAAGACTGAAGTGTTGATGTTAGACAGGTTGTACTCGATGCGAGAATTCCTGTATACATCAACCCTTGCTCACATATGGACTACCTGCTGAAAAAAAGTTTTGTTCTTCCAAGACAGAAGAGGTTTTAAAAAGGTTTAATGGCCAGATATAGACGCTAAACATTGTAATTTACCCTAATACAGTATGGTTTGTTTGGTTAGATGGCAGTATCAGTTACAGTGCAACACACAGAATACAATATATACAAACTTGGCACACACGTGTATTGTGGATGATTAGCTAAGCTAACACCCAAAAATATTTCACATATGTACAGTTTTAATTTTAATTTTGGTTTTTATTTTTTCCATCCAAGACTTTCAAAACATCTTCGTTCATGATCTTTTTTTTTTTTGATAAATTCTCTTTTATTATTTTATAACATTACAATCTTTCACACTTCTTCATATACGTTACTCCTTTTTACATTCTTTTACAAGCTTCATATAGCTTCACGTATTTCAATATACAAATACATCACATGACAAATACAATATTCTCTGTTGTTTCACTCTCCCTCTCCTCCACCTCCCCCTTGTTGGCCTCTTTCCCTCTCCCGTCCTCTCTCCTCCGCGGCATCACTCCCTTTCTCCACAAACCTATCCCATGGTTCCCATATTTCATGAAATTTATCTAGTTTCTCATATATCGTTGCAGTCAGGTACTCCACTGACCTTAATTCCGCTATTTTATTCATCACTTCTTTTAGGTTTGGTAAGCACCTTTCTTTCCATTTGGAGGAAATAATCATGCGTACTGCCGATAATATATGTTGTAATAATTTATTTCTGTTTTTATTTATATCTTTTACCGGCATTCCCAGTAGATAGGTGTCCAGTTCAAATTCCAATTCACTACCCATCATACCTTCCAGTATTTCCCTCATTTGCTTCCACATTTCACCCATCTTAGGACAGCTCCAGAAGATGTGCTCTATTGTGCCCTTTCCCCTCTGGCATCTCCAGCATCTAACGGGGGCCTGTGGATAGATCTTATGTAGCCTTTCGGGCGTGTAATACCAGTGGAACAGAATTTTGTATCTGTTTTCCTTTACCAGTGTACTAATTGACGCTCTTCCGGCATTCTGCCTTATCTTTTCCCAATCTTCCCTCGTGTATTCTTTCCCTACTATTTTCTCCCACTTATCCATATATACGGGAACCTCCACTCCCTCCCCGCTTCCAGGGCCCGATATATATGATGGAGATGCTGCCTTTCGTCTGTGAATCTTTTCTACATAGTTTTGCAAATGTTGAAGGTTCTGGGAGTGTCAATGTATGGGCTTTTCCTAACAAGTAGTGGCGGACCTGGAGGTATGTATAGCACTCACATTCAGGCATATCCATTTTTTCCTTTAATTCCTGGAATGTATATAGTTGCCTTGTTTCAGACATCATGTCACCTACTTGGATTATTTTACGTGATTCCCATATTTCCTTCCTCCTTTCTGACCATACTACTGGAATGTTTCTGTTATCCACTATCCATTCTAATTCTGAGGCCTCCTCTATCAATCCATATTTTTTATTACTGTACTCCCAGATTTTTCTTATGTGCTCCATAGTGCCCGTTAATCCATTAACCGAGTTCTTACTACCGGTTTTCCAGATCAGTGTACTCAAGTTTTCTAAACCAGTCCAGTCCAGTCCCTTTCTATTTGTACCCATTTAGGATCTCTTACCCCTTTTAGCCACGTTACTATTGGTTTAATCTGGGACGCTATATAATATTTTTCTATATCCGGCACATTCATGCCCCCTTTCTCCCGCTCTGTACACATCATTTTTGTAGATAACCGATGGATTTTATATGCCCATATGTACTCCATTCATTTTTGCTGGATTTTTGTGAGTTTAATTTTGGGGATTTTTATTGGTAATGTATTAAATAGGTACAGCATTTTCGGTAGCAACAACATTTTTACCGCCTCCATCCTACCAATCCAGGATACTGTGTGTGGTTTCCACACTCTAAGCATATCCTCTATCTCACGGAATAGGGGTAGGTAGTTACTTTCATATAACTTCTCATATCTCTGCGTGATACACGTGCCCAGATATTTTAATCCCTCCTGTTTCCAGTTCCATTTGTATGTTGTTTTTAAATTATCTATCTCCCCCTCCTCCATGTTTAGGGCCATAGCTTCCGTTTTGGCAGTGTTATTTTTGTATCCTGATAGGTGGCCATATTCTTCTAATATTTTCATTAAGTTAGGGATAGATGTAATTATCTGGGTTATTGTTAGTAAAATGTCATCAGCGAACAGTGATATCTTATATGATTTGTCCCCTATCTCCAATCCCCTAATATCTGCACAATTTCTTATGAGTGCCGCCAGTGGCTCAATGGCCAGAGCAAAGAGGATTGGAGATAGGGGGCATCCCTGTCGCGTCCCATTTAAGATGGGAAAGGCCTTCGTATTGCCTGTAGGCAGTTTTACTGATGCTGATGGATCTACATATAGTCCTTTTATTGCTGTTACCTATGCGCCAGTTAACCCTACTGCTTCCAGTGGGAAATGGCCAGCTCAACCTATCGAAGGCTTTCTCCGCGTCTAAATGTGTGCGGATATATGTGAATGACTCATAGACCTAGGGACTGCATCACCCTCCATAAATCTATTATATAGTTTCACCATGTGGGGGACTAATAACCCCTGGAACTCCTTATAGTAAGCATAAGTGAGGCCATCTGGTCCAGGAGCCTTGTTCCTGGGTAATGATTTTATTACCTGTTGCACTTCCATCACATTTATTTCTCTATTTAGTTCTTCTGCCTCTAATGGTTTTAATTTAGGGAGTTTTGCTTTTTCTAAGAATTGTTTAATATCTAATTTAGATATCCCTGCCTTTGTCTGCTGTGAGGCTATCGAGGAGTATAACGTTTTATAATATTCTTAAAATATTCCTGATATTTCCCTTGGATCATATGTAATTTGTCCAGACCTGTTCTGATTTTTTTTTAAGCAATAAGGTTTATTGAAAGATTTGTAAAATAAGAACATTACAGAATGATGAAAAAAAATATGCGTGAGGCACAAATACAACACAACGTACACAATAACAGCAGATAACAGCGCAATGGCACGGGCAGAGTATACATTACTAGCAGCCCTCAGGTGCCACTGCAAAATAAAATGATAAATCTAACACTTACAGCTCACGCATATAAAATCGGGAGGCAAAGTGGTAACCACTACAATAAAAGAGAATAAGCATCTAACGATCCAACTAAAGAGTAACGAAAGATCAGAAAAAGAGGTGGGGTGAGCGTAGGAAGGGAGAAGTAGAAAAATGGGGAAGAAAGGAGGGGAAAGTGGGGGAGGGGGGCGCAGAGGGGACCGGCACAAAACACGATACAGACCAGTACGCTCATACAGACAAGGCGGGGGGCCCACGGGGGGGTGGAGAATACTCGGCAAGCAATTGGCTAAATTCCGGCTGTTATAAACAGGAGCCAGGGGACACACTCCGCATATTTACCTTTGCTGATTGAGTTGGGAAACCAGGTCCTCCATCCGACAAACATGAGACAACTCGGCAAGCCATTCCTCTACTAGGGGGTTGGGTCGACTTCCAATGTCGTGGAAGCCAACGCTCTAGCGGCCACTAGGAAAATCTCAGAGACCCTTCTGGAAACGCGCATCAGGAAAAAGGGAGCAGTGCCACCCCTCCGGAGAGCAGGGGACCTGGGATCTCGTGGTCTGCATTATAAAAGGCAAACACCGCCTCCCAAACCTCAACAAGGCGGTGCAGGTCCACCAGATGTGGACAGCGATCCGTGACCCTGCTGGCATCGCCAGCAGACAGGGGAGGTAGCCGGAAACATCCATGGAGTCGAGCAGGACACCTGTACCATCTGATTAAGATCTTATAGCTTTCTCCTGGGCAGCCGAGGCAGTGTTAACTCTGTGTGGTGTCGGAGAATCAATGAGATTTCCTTATCCGAGAACGTCTACCCAGTCAGCCTCCAGGCGGTCAGGAAGTAGGAACGGACGAGGAGTCGTTTCCCACCAGCAGTCTGTAAATAGTGGAGATAATCTAAGCGGCCTATGGTAGGAGACACAGCTGTCAAACCAGTCGGGGGCTGCGAAAGCGCACCATGTTTATGCAGGCGAGTAAAAGTCCGAAGCTGAAAGTAGAGCGCCACCGGCCCTGGGGAGCGGCATCCTCCGGGGAGAGGTCAGTCAAGGGCCTGAGCCCGGAAGCCCCCACCGCCAGCGTGATAGGCAGGAGGGGTCGCGGGCGGACCAGTTCAGAACGTAGACCAGTGCAGCCCGGGGGGAAGGCTGGGTTCCCCATAATCGGCGTCAGGTGTCCAGGAAGCTAGAGAACTGAGTCCTGCGTAAAAGGCGATCACATACAGCTAACATGGGAGGAGTAGAAGGGTAGGGAGTCCGGGGGGGTCCTAGATGGCTGAATCAGGCACTGAGAATGGCAAGACGTCGCATAATGGGACTCTTGCACCAGAGCTATCAGCCGACAACCGCCTTCCAGGATGTGCACCAGCAGCGAGGCGTGATAGTAGAGCCCAGGTCGGGCAGGCCAAGCCGCCAGACCTCCCTAGGCTGCACCAGATCGAGTATCGCAGCCTGGGGGGTTTCCGAGCCCAGATGTACGCGGAGATCATCGACCGAAGGGACTTAAAGTAGGAGCGGGGGACAGCGACGGGGCGGTTGAAAGAGGTACAAAAATCTAGGAAGGATGTCCATCTTGCAGACCGCCAGCCTCCCGAACAGGAAGTGAAACGGGAACATGGGATAGGAGAGCTGCCCTCGTGGAAGTCCAACATGGCAGTAGTTAAAGCGCATATAAGGAGGAGAGGTCAGCGGGTATGAAACACGCCGAGGTACTTAATGGCCCGAGGTTGCCAGCGGTAGGGAAAGAGCGCTGGAGAGAGGCCTGAAGTGTAGGGGGCAGTGTAATGTTCAGGCCTCCGACTTGAGTAATTAATTTAAAAGTTGCTCAGGAGCTAAAACGTTCAAATCAGCAGCTAGAGAGGGAAAGCTATTTGGGGTTGGAGACAAAGAGAAGAAGGTCATCGGCATAGATGGCCATCTTAGATGTTGTGCGCCCAATGTGAGGGCCTGAATGGAAGGATTGGCACGGATCGCCGTGGCAAGGTGTTCCATCGCCAGTATATACAAACTTGGGGAAAAGGGGGCAACCTTGCCATTACGGATAAAGACCGGGGGTGAGAGGGTACCATGACTCGAATCTGGGCCGACGGAGCGTCGTACAAACATCCTAATTTTGTCTATGAACGCGGCCGAGACCAATCTGGGCAAGGCAGCGAAAAGGAAGTACCAACTGAGGCGGTCAAACGCCTTCTCGCGTCCAAGGAAAGTAGACAAAGGGGAGGCCTCGGGACATGGCGTGGGAGATGAGACAGGTCAGATTGTGTTGTCCCGGGCCTCACGGCGGGACAAAGCCAGCTTGTTCAGGAGAACGATGAGGGGATCAGCGGCGGAGTCTGTTAGCAAGGAGCTTGGCGTAGATTTTCATGTCAACGTTTATAAGGGAGATGGGCCTATAGCTAGGCAAAGACTGGGGTCCTTGCCGTCCTCGGGATAAGCGGGATGGGCCGTTGTGACTGCGCGGCAGGCGACATCGGATGACAGGAGTTTGACAGGAGAGAGGGAGGGGAGAGGGCGGAGGAATTGTTTGTAAACGTTTGAGTAACCATCAGGAACCGACCTCTACCCGCCGGAAAAGAGGAGACACAGACTGAATGTCTCGGGGGAAAGGGTGCTGTTAAGGGGCGGAGAGGCAGGGTCAATCTGCGTAGGCCAGTCTCAGCCATGTAAGGCCGCAGGGCCAGGGCGCGGGGTGTCAGGGTAGGAGGGGGGGTCGGGTAGGTTGTAGAGCTCAGTGTAATATTGCAGAACGCTTCAGCTATCGCACGTGTGTGCACGACCCAACCCAGGGACTGTACTTTGGGGATAAAGTCTGGGCCTGCGGGTTCTGAGGGAGCGCGCGAGGAAACTTACCGCATTTGTCCCATGAAAATAAATAGCGGACCGCAGACTCTCCCTAGTCGCAAGTAAGCAGTGTCCAGCAAACTTTGGAGGGACTGGCGCTTAAGCAGGAGGGACTGGAAGGTGCAGGGTCCCTCAGGGCTTATGCCTAGATTCGAGGGAAGAATTCTCAGACAAAGGAGCGCAACCACTCTCGCGTGCTTCTTAATGCGCGCCCCATGGGCAATGAACGACCCATCAGACACATTAAGTGCCCCACTGCATCGGGGGACGTCTCGTCATGTACATGGTCAGACCTAAATTGGGCAATAGTAGTCAGAAGGTCATGGCAGATCGACTCATCTTTAAGGAGAGTTCGTTAGGGCGCCACGTAAATGCCGGGCTGGAGCATCGGGGAGGGTCAATGAGAGGTGCAACCGGGTTGAATGATCTGACATGAACTGCGAACCAATGACCGCTGCCTAGGAGACCAGGACAGGAGGTGGTGCGAAGAAGGAAAAGATCTATCTACTGTGGCGAGTTATGAGGGGAGAGAGAGAAGTATAGTCCCTATCCGCTGGATGTAACACTCCAAGACAATACCTGGAAAATGAAAAGTGCGCTTGAGTTTAGAAAGAGAGGATAGAGAAACAGACGATTACCTGAAGAGGAATCTAGGGAGGGTATAGGACATGTTGAAACACCCCCTAGACTAGGCTCCTCATGAAGTTCAATGAGAGTGAACAGGTAGAGAGGATATTTAGCGGGTTGTGATGGGAAAAATAGAAATACCAGAGTAAATAAGCTCGATATGGTCATCTCAGAGGAGAACCTGCCCGCCTCATCGGACTTCTCCAGCAACAGTTGGAACGGCACAATTATGATATAATTGCCACCCCACCCGCCTCCTAGAGGGGGGGTGATGTTTGTTGCTAATAGAATGAAGGTGGGTAATGTCTGGAAAGTAAGAGCGTGCGCCGCCGAGGCCAGAAAATGCGTCTCCTGGGTGAAGAGGACTTGCACCCTCCGTTTCTGCATATGGTGAGTCCCTGCCTACGTTTCTTGGGTTCGTTGAGTCCCTTAACAAATGGAACACAAAACTCCCGAGCGAGGTCATGGTGGCTGATAGTGGACCCGCAACCTGCACCACGAGTGCAGGGTGATTTATCCCCAGATACGCCAGTGGCAAAGGGGGAAGAGAAGAAGGGCACGATGGGGGAGGGGAGAAATATAGGGTGCAAGGCGGGGGCAGGAGAGAGGACCAGAGATATACACAATCCAACCACAGGGGCCGACGTTGAAAGAAGAACTACTCAAAATGTATAAATATCTCCGACCACAATAGAGGTGACCACCGCGGGAGGGTAACTGAGGGGCGCAGTACATCAAGGTCAGTGCGGGTATGCAGTCAGAGAGTCTCGTCTGCGTCATGACAACAGAGGGTGGGGGGGGCATCTACGAATTGGCCACGCCAGAAAGAGGAAGGCCGGGACAGAGCACAGGGGCGCATTTCGGCCTTGAGGCGAAAGAGCTGGACCTGCAGAGGCATCGCGGGGGGCCGTAGCAGTAAGTATTTCGGCTGTCCAGGAACCCGTGACCCTATCAATTTCAGCGGGGAGTCAACCGCTTTGTCAAGGGCCATGTTTGAGGACGCGCTTTAACCTGGGGAGTAGGTCAGTGCCAGCAGTCGCTTCTGGGAGGCCACGGATGCGTATGTTTGTTTCCCCTATCACGATCCTCCTTACATCTGACCGCCGCCAGACGCTTGTAAGGCTCTGATCCGTGGTGGGCGCACCAGCCTGCTGGTAGCTCTTCCTGGCTCTTGTAGAGCACGCAGTGGTCTCCTCAGTCCGAGTCAAGGCGTCGATGAAGATCTCTCAGGCCGTCTTTGATATCGGCCATGTTTTCGTGGGCACAGTCCACCTTGAGAAGCAGATTCTATCCACCCTACTGGGAGGTGGGCCAGCAGGCGCTGCAGAACGCAGGGGGATTCGATCTGGTCAAGACTCGTCGCCAGAGACGGAGGACCCTGCTTCTCTGGCGAGTCACCGGGTGGGGATGCACGGAGAGTGGACGGAGGGGGGAGCGCGATACTCGCTTAGCTTCTGCGACTTCTTGGCGGAGCGTGGCTGAGCCGTCCCTGGAGTTTCCCTGTTGAAGTAGTCGTCAGGCCCTTGCGGGCGGAGCTTGCACGCAGCTTGCGGGTGGAGCGCGGCTGCGTCTTGAGTGGCGGCCGCATGGTTGAGCGGTTGGGAGAGGGTGCTCCCAGCCTGTATCTCAGACCAGGAGGGGCGCGACAGGTATCGTAAAGCAGAACTGGCACTCAAAGTGGGGATGAACCGGAACCCAGTTCAGGTGACACAACAGAAGTAGCGGACTCCCAAGGATGCATGTGAGACCCCGCAACGGATCGGGCGCACTGATATGTGGGCCCAACTCATGGCATACTGAAGACACAGGTGGATCCAGAATAAAAGTCCCAGGGGAGCGCCAGCACTTAGACAGCAGGGGTATGGCAGGGCAGGCTGGAGCATGCCGAAGTAGGCCGCAGTAGAGATTTGTAATCCCGGGGGTCAGCAAACAGCTAGATCCAGGCTAGGGCAAATGTCCGTGTAGGTGGTCAGCTGGGCGGAGAGGGGGCACCCCAGAGAGGCAGGGCAGGTGTCCGGAGGCCTGTGTCGCAGGCTAGGCCCAAGCCCGCGGGCTAGATTTGGAACTCAGGCAGGCTTACCCCTCCTCTCTCCCCAATGCCTGGAGAATCTGCTCCAGTTGACACCGGTGTGCTCGGGGGTCCCCTGGCAGGGACTGCATCACTGGGGAAGGCTCCAGGGGGTCCCCTTCCGCGGACTAGCCCAGCCGCGGGCCGATTTTGCAGTCCGCGGACCTATCTCGCTCTCTTCACGCTGGTAGCATCGCACCGCTGGCCTCATTAGGCCGACCGGACAGCAGGTGATGCCGGGATCCCAGGCTCGACCAGCCACCATCGGGTTCAGGGGGTCCAGGACCGCGACCAGGCGGATCCGCGGGCTAAATTTAGGGCCGCCGGCCGCCGAGCGGAAGCCCTGAATCGACGGGCCGGACTGCAGCCGCGGGTAGGGTAAGGCTGGGGAAGGGAAGGGCTACTAGGTGTCAGAAGGCCATCAGGTGCGGCTGGATGCGGCGGGGTGTGGGCAGTGTGGAGGAGCTCAGCACATCAGCGTCCTCTCGCCTCCCATGCTCAGCCACGCCCCCCCGTTTCTGATTTTAATAGGCCTACCTTCAATTTTTTTATTTTTAATTTATTTGCCTAAGAGTCTATTAGCCTTATTTCCCTTTCATAGTATATTGTTTCGTATATTGTACTTTTGTTCTATTTTCAACTGGCATATTCCTTTCAGTGTCGACCTTATGGCACTATCTTTCGTAATAGGGGTATGGGTAGGCGTGATGTTAGGTGTCTCTCTATGTCTTTAGTTTCCCCCTTCATACTATTCTAAGTTGTTTAGTATTTTTTTTTTTGCTGATGTTAGTGCTATACACTGACCCCTTATTACCGCCTTGTGGTCTTCCCAAAGCATTCCTTGCGATTAACTGTACATCATTCATTTCAAAGTACTCCTTGAGTCTCTGTTTCTCAGTTTGTGCTTTTATTGGGGGGGGGGGGGGGGGGGGGGGGGGGGGGGGGGGGGGGGGGGTGATTTATCTTTATTAACGGTCGTTAAATCTCCAATTTCTGTGGGTCTGTGTTTTCCTATCTAGTATAATATCATTGTATTGGTTGCGTTGTCCTGACCAAGTTATTGAAATGTATCCCTTTTTTTTTTTAATCTTTTATCACTTCTACAGTCCCCATCCAAAATCAATCCTGTGTTATGTTCGTCTACGTTCGAGTAATATGTGTCCTCTTGGTCCTGTGGGGTGTTGCATCCTCCATAAGTCATCTAGTTGAATTACATTTCATTATTTGTCTAAATCTCCTTGATTCCTTAGTGTGTTTTCGGTGTATTTACATTCCCACTTTGTATTCTATCATCTCAGTGCAAGTATAATGTTAAGTCTCCCCCAAAATTAATTATTTCGTGTTTGTGTCTGTTGATTTTATATCCATTAACCCCGATGAACTGATTTTGGTTCGTGTTTGGGGCGAGATATTCAAAATGTCACCGTGCAATTGCTCAATTTTTCCTTTTAATATAAAATATCTTCCATCCCTTATCCAAGTCCTAGATCTTTTGATCAAATTGTACTTTTGTCGCATTAGGATTGCGACTCACCAGCTTTCCTGTTGCCTGAGTTTGCCCTGGTAAACCTTTAGGGTACTCTCTTTGGGCGAATTTAAATGTGCCGGTATGTTATCCAATGGGTCTCCTGTACAATACAAATATCTGCTCCTTGAATCCTGTAGTGGCCAACCTTCTTTACCAATGGAATTTAGTCCTTCACATTCAGTGTACTAATTTTGTAATTCCATATTAACCTTATCGTTGTTTCCTCTTATTCCGCATGCTGTTTACCTCGTACCCCCTCCAGGTCCGCCCCTCTAAGCCCTACCCATTGGAGAACCCATTTTTAATACCGCGGACGAGAGAGGAGCCGAAGAACTCAAAAAAAAAAATAACGATCTCCCCCCCTCCCCCATTCCCCAATGTCCACCATATTCATTTTGTTCTTTCTTATCTCTTTACTTCTTGCCATTTTCTCCTATGGATCTTTCCCTTTGCGGCAGTGGTTCCCATCCTGGAAATCTTCTGCTGGGTATTCCCACTCTTTTCAAACTGCCGGCAAATCTTCAGGGTATCACGTACACTTGTTTTCCCCACTGGAATGGACGAGTAAGAGCAAAGAGGGTACCCCCATTTATACAAATGTTCCTATTCGCATTGTTCAGTAAGGGGTTTTAGCAATCTCCGCTGTTGCAACCCCCCCCGTTGTCCACATATATCTGCAAATAATTGGATTATTGCCTCCTTATATTTTCTCTTGGGTATCTTTCTTTGTCCTTATTCATTAATTTCCTCCTTTAATCGCATAATCCTGCATATAGCAATATTCCATCCATGGGGATGATTTTTTATTTCTCACTCTTAAAGCTCTGTGCTCCTATCCACATGAATACCATATCTTCTGGATGTGTTCAGGATTTCTTTGAATATATTTGTTATAATTTTCTGTCTTCTGTATTCCC
>CM070041.1:19368322-19383261 GCA_036250615.1 Ptychadena robeensis
GGGGTTTCCGAGGGTTAAGGTTAGGGGATTGGGGAGGTTAGATTGATTTTAACCATTCAAACCCCTAAACTTAACCCCAGATCCACCAACCTTTTCTCTGAGAAAAAAAGCCCTGACTCGAACATATTTTCTTGGTTTGCTTTTATACAGTAAGAAAATTGTTTGTTGGCACCTATTGCCATTTCATGTACCCTGTGAAAGAAATCTTTCATTCCCCAGACACCGGTGTTTTCCCAAGGTGTACGATGAAACATAGTCGTCATCTATATTTATGTCTGTTTATGATGAGCTCTACTACACTGCTTATTAGATTTGGCAGATGTTCCAGGTAGAACAATTTCCTGAACTGTGTAATTTCATCCATGGCTTAGTGAAAAGTAGTTGCTAATACTTGACCTATCAGAACACAGTTTTAGCAAAGGAAAATTTTAACTGAAAAATATATAAACACTATTAGAAATGTAGGGCTTATAAAAATAGGCACACATTTGCTTTTCAGGAAATGGACAATTCATCCAACTTTATTTATACAGACTAAAGCTGGCCATACACCTTTAGATCTCTCTGTCAGATATCCTTTAGATCTACCAACAACTTTGTAGCATAGGGTCCTCTGCTATTGAACACTGGTAGACTTGTTTGTTTAGAAAGTCCCTCATATTACATGGCTTTGGTAAAACAAAAGGAGATCTAAAGGAAATCTGACAGAAAAATCTAAAGGTGTATGGGGACCCTTAGGCTAGGGCTCCACTATACGCTGGGATCGGCTGATGTCAACCTAAGCTTCCATTGCGTTTCTGGGGACATGGAGGCCTGGAGCAACATCAACATGACCGAAGGATCAGGAGCTCTGACGGGCAATGGAGACATCCCTGTCAAATGCCCATTGTGGTCAATTGGTGGCTTGTGCACTGGGGTAAAATCTCTGTGTTCAGGGGATTAAGAGCATGTGGAGCCCTAGCCGTAGACCATGTGTAATACAATGCTTCTGTCTAGAAATTCCTAAATTGGAAGTTATTATTAGTATAGAGCAATCTCTATCACGGAGCAGTTACCACAGAGCCCACTCTGATTCATAATTGCCAGGCTTCCAAAATGATATGATCTATTGATTTCTTATCCCCAACCCAATTCTCTGCCTTTAAATGCAAAAATCTTCACAGCAAAATCCGGCCATACATGTTGTGATCTGCGGACGATTATCTGACCAATTGACCACGGATTCCAGCTGCCCACTTTGAGCGATTGATTCAAAAGGGTCGAAATCTTTCAGGGAATGGTTTGCACAGTGATCTGCCAGGATGGTAATTCCCTGTGCGATCCGCTTACTTTAGATGGGGACCTTCGATCCTGTGTCCGCTGTGTTGGTGGTGAGTCCTGCGATTCCCGTTCATTTTGCCATGATCAATCGCTGGCAAAACTAATGGCATACACATGCCGATAAGCGGCCGATTCTTTACCTGACCGACGGGCGTGCGTGCTTGCACCGTCGGTCAGCGGAAAAATCGGCCGCTTATCGGCATGTGCCCACAGCTCGGCCGGCCAGAGAACGGACATGTCCGATAATCTCTGGCCGATGGAAGCCGATGGCATTAGCTTCAATGAAGACCGGCGCCGACTGAAGGAGCCCCATAATGCACCAGGGTGCAAACATGATGACGTCATCACGTTTGCATTCCGGTGCATATCAGAGCTGGTCTGTCTGCACGCGTCGGGGTGTGTATGGCAGGCATAACGGGGATCTAAACGTGTATGGCTAGCTTCAGTCAAAGCACATGCGTTATCTTCAAAATGCAAATCTATCACTAGATTTTTAGCTGAATCAAGTAGAAATAATAAAAATAACAAAAATAAAATAATAAAAATAACAAAAGAAATAATTTATGGTTGATTTAATAAAATGATCAGGTGGAGTTCTTGAGCAAATGGTTTATATGTCTTGTGTATGGCCAGAAAAACTAATTTCCATGACATGGTCTCTATATATATGCTGTTTTATTTATCTCCCTGAGCACATCCCGTGGGTGTTTATCTGCAGATAACCAGCTTAGTGCAAATGACTGTCAATTATGTGACAGGAGGAGCCAACTATTATAGTTGTAGCTGGCAAACTGGAACGTGACACTTTATTGATGATTTCAATGCAGTGCACCAGGGTAAGTGGCTTCTTTTTGTTGATAGGAACAGGTACAGTACAAAGATTGAACATACTTGTGTATAGCGGGGGGTTCACCACACAAACTTATTCCACAGGCCTGCAATTTCCAGCTTACACTAGATGCTAACCGATGCTTGTAAGATGTTGCACTTCTAGCTGTTCTACAGTCTAGACGTTTTATGGGTTCATCTTTTATACTTTACTTTACTATACTTCATAAATGTTTGTTTTGTGAACTGAGAAAGCAAGTCAGATGAACATTTACCTGTAGTTCGTTTTAGCAAGCCCGGCTGCTTTGACATATTACTGTAACATGTGTTTTAGAACTGACTTGGTGACAATGGTCACCAGGAAAAAATAGGGGGAATCTGCCCAGAAAATATTCATGTCTTAAAAAATTATGATTTGGTAAATATAACTAAAGATAAGCAGCATAGGCAATATTCGACATTTCGCGAATTATTCTTAACATTTTCTAAGTAAATTTGAGATCTCCTGTCATTATTATTTACTGAGAAAATCGGGACTTGTACATGCAAATATTGTGAGTGCAATGTGTGTTATCACAGCGACATCTATTGGCAGAATGTGAAATAGCAGCTGCAGTGTAATCACCTCATGAGACAACACTCATAGAAGTAATTCATTGCGAAAATTTGCACTTCGCATTGGCACTGCGATTATTGTGTATGCAATACATGGTACTTTCCCCAGAATCTTGAATATTGGAGATTCTAAAGAAAATACTATATTCTCAAAGTGCTGATATATTTGCAGTAGAATATAATAAAATTCAAATGTTCACATTTAACACTAAATATAATCAGAAGTTATATAAGTTTTTTCATAACAGCTCGCCTGTAGAATGAGGCACAGAAGCTGTATCTAAATGGCTGTGAAATATGAACTTATTTTCCTTTCATACAGTGGACTGGACTGCAACCATCATGGTTAGAATAACCAAAGGCCGTGTGGTGGCTGTGCTGATCTTTGTTCTTATAATAGTATTAATACTACAACAGCATAAAATAAAAAAAAACATAGAAGAAAAGGAAAAGGTTCATCTCCTGATACTTACCACCTGGAGGTCCGGCTCTTCTTTGCTTGGTCAGTTCTTCAGCCAGCACCCCAAAGTCTACTACTTGATGGAGCCCGCATGGCATGTTTGGAAGACCATGTCTAACTCAGGAAGCCATGTTCTTCAAATGGCAGTGAGAGACTTGTTCAGTTCGGTCTTCAAATGTGAACTGTCTGTGTTTGATTCATATCTGGAAAATAATAGGAATGTTTCTGACCTCTTCCTGTGGTATACCAGTAGAGCTTTGTGTGCACCTCCAGTGTGCACCCATTTTTCTCATGATGAAATAGTTAATACAACAGCATGTAAACAACTTTGCGGGAATAGTTCCATTGGTAAAGCAGAAGATGCATGCAATATGTATGGCCACATTGTTATAAAGGAGGTTCGAATTTTTGACCTCAAAGTCCTCTATCCTCTGCTGAAAGACCCTTCCTTGAACTTGAAGATTCTGCATTTGGTTCGTGACCCTCGAGCGGTTGCCAAGTCCCGTACAGAAACCTTGGCAGCACTAGCTGTTGACAATGGCATTGTCCTCGACACCAAAGGAAAAAAAGTCAATGATACCAACTTTCTTGTATTACAAAAAATCTGTCAAAGTCATGCAAATATGTACAAAGTAGCTACCAATGACCCTCCACCATTTCTCAAAGGAAGATACATGATGGTTAGATATGAGGACATAGTACAAGATCCTGAAAGAGAAACACGATTGATGTTTAAATTTGCAAACTTAGAAATGACTGACAAGTTAGAGGAATGGATCTATAAAATAACACATGGCCAAAGATTACCTAAAAGAAAAGAAGCCTTTAGTATCACCTCACGGAATGCCAAAAATGTCTCCCAAGCTTGGAGAACTGCACTTTCATTTCAGTCAGTGAGACAAATACAGAACGTATGTGAGGATTCCATGAATACATTTCAGTATCAGTTTATGGAGTCTGAGGAACAGCAAAGAGATTTATCACAGGATTTTAAACTACCTAGGACATAACATTGTTTCCAAACCACAATTCTTTATTTCTAAGGGAACAATATTGTATTTGGTTTATGGTTTGTAGAACCATTGCCGTTATACATTGAACCATTCATCCCAGTTCCAGTTTCCTTCAGTCACAAGGAGTTCAGAACACTTTTGTTGTATTTTGAGACTTTAGACCAATCATTGGCCAATTACCTGTTGCATGACCATGGTTAACCAGATTCCGCCGTATGACACCAACATATAGCCTGTTCAGGGTCAGGCTCAGCGATCCCCTGTGAGATTATCTGTAATATCAGATGCTATTGGGAGTCCATAGGGCCATGCTGGGTCTATACACTTTACACATTATGAGCTGTAGTAATGAAATTCACACATATTCAAGCATTCTGTGATTTCAGTTTTTCACTTTGATTTGTGGTGTGATTTTGCCTTCAGTGGTTTGATTTCCATTGACTGTTTTTTTTTTTACATACCATAATTTTATTCCCAATTACCATAATTACTGACTATATTTAAATACCACTTTTAACTGAGTTATTCTGCAGGTGCATGTGCATAAACCTAAAACTGACTGTTGACAGATATTAAAGTTATTCTCTGGATGTAAGTAGTGTAAGTTTTTAAAATGGATTTAGTAAGAGCCTCTTGAAATACCCTTTATAGCTTAGTTAAAGCTAGCCATACAGGTTACGATTCCACTGCGATCGTTGTACAATGTGATCGTAAGATGCAATTGCAAAGTTGTATTCATCGAGGGTCCCCATCTGAAGGAGCAGTGATCGCCCCCCACCCCCCCCCCTCACAAAAAAAAACAACATGTCCGATCGCCTTTCGATCAATTTCTTCTATTTGTTTTTCTTTTGGGTCAATCACTCAAGGTGGCCAAGAATTGATTCCTGAATCGAATGGAAAATCAATGCGTGTGTGACTACCTTTAGATCAGAGTAGAAAGAAATGCTCTGATGCTCGTGTGCTAAAGGAACATGCTAATAGGACAATCACACTGTTAGGCTATGTCTTCACAGCGTCGTTTGACCCCCTACGTTAAGTGCAGTACTTGGCGGGGGTCCAGACGGATCACATATACTTTACCTGCCCCGACAGATGCTCTGTTCTCATGCCGCTGAGCCGTTCCGTTCAATTTGTTTTGTCAATCGGCTGGAAATCTATGCCCGTCCACATGGTCAGATCGACCTAGATCAGAATCAAAATCGAACAAAAGTTTGATCAAAAAGTTATTGGACATGTTGACATGTCATCAAATGTATCTAACATATTGTTTTGTTGTGCCCGACCAATTTTAGTTCACTGTAACTGATAAAAATACTTACATCCGGTGTCAGGCGAACTAAAATCGATCAGATATCTGTTTCTCTTTGTGGGGTGTGTTTCAATGGCAGCGTGATCGATCACCGATTCTCAGATCGGAAAACTTTGATCGTGCTAGGTCGAGCGAATGAAAAATCTCAACGTGTATGGTGGCCTATAAATAAAGACTGACATAAGCGAGTCCACCCCCTAGATGTGTTTACTGATTACATGCTGACATTCTAATTTAAATCATTGAAAACCAACCTTTTCTATGACTCTTCCTAATGACAGTGGAGACTTTAACAGCAACAGATGTAAATCATTGCCACGTGCAGCACAATACAAAACATCAATGTACATATGTATCCCTTTACATGTAGTACAAGATTATGTATTATAGCACAATCCCGACTTATTGTGGGGGTTTCCGCTTCATCAGGGGTTTTATGTGCATAATCAGCAGTATCTACCGTATATACTCGAATAAAAGCCGAGTTTGTCAGCACCTGAAATGTGCAAAAAAAATGAAATTTGGCTTCTATTCGGGTCCTAAAATGAAAATCGCTGCATTTTGTAAGTGGACTTTATGATTCACCACCAAATTTGCTGGAGATGTAAAGAAGGGTTGTGGGAACATTATTATTGCTCTAGCATATGTAGTTGTAGTTTTTCCATAAATTAGATTCAAATCAAGTCAAATTTGAACTGTCCCTCATTCTTAACCTGTGTTTTAAACAGATTTCTTTTTTTTTTATTGAGCCTCGAAAAGTGCAAGCACATATGAAATATGAAAACTCGTGCAACCAGTGCAAACAAAAAGTGAAAACACTCCAAGCAAGCACGGATTGCTCTAATGTCCCCGCTCCAAAAGGAGCTGCAGGACCGGTACCCCCGGGGGGGTGGGGGTCTAGTGGAATGGTAGCCGAAGCCACATGTCCCTCGAATGACCTTTTCCCCAGGGGGCCTCGACTGGAAAGCCGAGCCCCCGGGTACTAAGATCCGAGTACCCCTTTCCCCAGGTGACCGTGGCCAAAGCCTAGTCTCCCGAGTAGTCGGGGGTCGAGAACATGGAGAGACTGCCGGGCCGGAGCCGTAAGCAGCTTCTCCCCCCCCCCACTTTCCGGGGCAAAAGGACTAGTCAACCCGTACTATTGAAAAAAGACAAAACGTGGAAGGGGAGTGGGGGGGAAGGACTCACAAAAGAAATTAATAAATAAGTGTCCGGTGACCAGCACGGGACGGGCCTAGCGGCCGGCTATACAAATTCCTCTGGTCGAGGCCAAAAGGTCGCAACCAGGAGGTGCTTAACCTGTGTTTGGAAAGGGGGGGGGGGCTTGTTAATGTTCCCAAATAGAAAAGGGGGGCCCTGCAAGGAAAGTTTGGGAACCACTGTGCTAGAGCAATAATTTTTTCTTTACAATGTTGCCACAACCCTTCTCTACATCTCCAGCAATTTTAGTTGGCTGAAGAGTAGCTTCTCTCTCCCCTCTTTACCCATTACAGTAAGGTTGCAGATATCAGTTAAGAAGGAAATAATACTTGCAGAAAAGCAAGATATCCCTGATTTCATCCATGTTCCCCATAATTTATCACATTTTTTGGCATGCCCTTGCTGTTCACAAGTAAGTTTGTACAAAGGCATGATGTTGTTAACCATTGCAAGCCAAGGGTTGGAGGAGTCTGTTTCTTCCAGGTCACCAAAATAAATTTTTGGCCATAAAAGAAAAGAAGATAAAGGTCTGCGAATAATCCAAGTAGGCAGATCTTGGGATCAGAATATGTGGAATCCCCATATGAGTATGCAGATGCTTAAGAATACCAGACCAATAGTCCTGGATATATTGGCAGTCCCAGAAGCAGTGCATGTAAGAGGAGTCCAGGAGACCAAGTGTATGACCAAGACCAAGAGTTTCAGTGGATTGTAGTATATTTGGTGGAAAAATGTAAGCTGAATCACACTATCTCTGGAGGATATTAAGGAGGTCATATAGGACTCCTCAAATTCCTCCCAATCATCGGACTGTAAGGCCTTGTTTCCATTGATGCGTTTTTTGTGGATGTGCGCGTTTTTAACCGCACGGCCAAAAACACGTCGGCGTCCATGCAAAAACGCATGCCTTGCGTTTTCGCGCGTTTTTTGTGACGCAATTTTTTTTATAATGTAATGCGGATGCGTTTCAAAACGCTGCAGCTAGCGTTCACAAACACGCCCTAAACCGCATCCGTGCCCGATTGCGCGCAAACGCACCAATGGAAACTATATTGAAGTTTCCTATGTATGAGTTTGTCAGTGCTTGCGGCCGCGTGTTTACCGCGCGGTTACAAACGTGCGGTGACGCGCGGGATCGCATCAATGGAAACAAGCCCTTAGGTGGAAAGTACATTAGACCTTTAGCCTTAGCAGTGACATATCTATCAAGAGACATGGAGATCAGGAATATTACCTGGACACCGCAGCACCAGCTTCAATTTGGGGGATTGCAGCAGAACCTCACCTGGGCCCATCTAGCGTTAACCGCATGCATTAGCTGCAAGTAAAAGAAAAAGGAGCGTGGCAACGCAAATTCCTCCTGAAGTTGCACAAGGGACTTAAAGACTCCTTCAGTAAAAAGGCCCGAGCAGTCCAAAACAGTGTGGAAGGATGATCATATAATTCCGGAATATTAGTATTAAAGTATTGTTTTACCAAAATCATGTAATATGAGGGACTTCCTAAACAATCAAGTCTACCTGTGTTCAATCGCAGAGGATCCGGCACTACATACGGTAATTATTGGTAGATCCAAAGCTGGGCATAGACGTCTCGATTTTCCTGCATTCGATTTTTAAACTGATCGACCATCCGATTACGGAATTGATTTAATTTGCAAAATCGATCGGAGATTGCAACATATGATGTCCTCAATTTCTGGACGATTCTATCCTGAAAGTCTCAATATGTCTTGCACGCGCACATTTATGGGTTTGGAGTGGTGTTAGCTGAAGAACTGACTAGTGACCAACAGCACACAAACAAAGGTCATTTCCACAAGAACCATAGATGGATCGCTTAAAACGATCGCATGAGACAACTAACAGCACTCGATTTACGTTCTTTTGACTAAATTTTTCAAACCGAACGGATCCGTGCACAATCGATTTTACATGCGGTTTAGGGCAAAATCGATCGATCGGACACTTTGGACATGCATCAATTTGTATCCGATCGATTGCGCGATCAATTTTGTTAAACGATCGCACAAATTTAACATAAAATCGAGACGTCTATGCCCAGCTTAAAGGATATCTGACAGAGAAATCTAAAAGTGTAGGAGAGATCTGCCAATAATCATTGCCACATAATGTATTAAGGCGTCTAAAAATGGAAAGTGTGGATCGGATAAGAGACACATCAGGCGCCAATGGTGGAATCCCTCGGTACAAAAGACGGCCAGGTGAGCCGTACGACTAGACAAGGGAGGCCACCAAGACATAACAGGCGTTCTGTTCAGGTGTTTTGACATGTCTTAACTCTTTCTAGGAATGCATATACTCATTTTAGGGATCTCGGAGGATCCTTATAAAATGGGGCTTTCACATTCCCAACAAGTCCCCCACAACACTGGATGTTAAGGTAGTCACCCTACCTACATCGCATTGTGCCTGGTCTGGCTGGGGGAAGGCAAAACACATTTTTTTTCTCTATTTATGAGAGATCTAGGAGAAGATCGCCTGTTGTCACGAGAGAAAGAAGATTCATTGTGGCCTATTGACACATAAAGACAAGAGTCATCACTTGTAGAATATTAATAACAGAGATAAAGGGTTGTGGGAGCTGATCATGGACAGAGAATAGAGGAGACTGAAGTTGAATATGGAGAATGTAAAAGTTAAAAGAGATTATGCGTTGGATTGGGGGTAAGTGAGGGATAAACATATTATGGAAACATAGAATCAGAGCAACAGGTGGTGAGGGCCCACAGAAATGATACATGATGTATTCATTATATTCTTTTAATGTCAGACGAAGAGATGATATCATAAACAAGGATGCATGCACATAAGAGTTGATCAAGGGCACGGATAAGAGAGGGGAAAGGAACCTAGAAAGTGCATAGAGGCCTCATAATAATGGAATGAAATGTTTGATAGAACAAACCAAGCTTTTAATTATAGGGCTGTTTAGAAACTACAGGGAGCGATTCCCAGTGGCAGTCAAAGCTGCTCATTATAAAAGATTTTGCCACATGTAATAAACACGTCCTGATCCTTAACACTTCTATAGAGTACAGAATACAGTATGGGGGTTTAAACAATATTTTGGAGACAAAGTCATTACAATGAGCATTGCCACCATCCCAATAGTAGATTCAAATTTTAATATTTGTTAGCAAACCAAACCAACATAAGCGATGTGGCTAGACTTCGGGACTATGGCTATGGTATTAGGTCAGTTAAAAGACAATTGAATGAATTCATATAATAATATGAATTAACCTCCTGGGTGCTATGCTCGAACTCAGTTCGGGCGCAGTTTGATCGTGGATCGGGCACAAACACCGCCTCTCCATGTGCCTGCGGCTCTGTAGAAGAGCCGCTGACACACTGAGCCTTTTCGGCCCGTGTTTTCGGCGTCAAGGGGTTGTGGGGGGCCGCGCCATGGACCTCTATGTTAATGGAGGGGGCGCCGCTCTTCTCCCCACACACCGCCAGCGTCTATTTGACACCGGCGGTGTGTAGAGGGCTGGGCAGAGAGCCGGCAATCATGGCGGAGTAAAGTGTACTCTGCCGCGATTGTGGGGGAAAGGGCTTTTTTGTGCCATAAAAAATGGCGCGAAAAGCCCGTTGCACCCAGAGAGTTGATCCATTTGCCCAAACAGTTCTAATTTTGTTTCATCAGTCCACAGAACACTATTCCAAAACTTTTGTAGTTTGTCCACATGACTTTTGGTATACTGCAGTCGACTCTTCTTTTTCTTTGGAGACAGCTATGTTTGGAGGAGGAAGAACAAGGCCTATGAAGAAAAGAACACCTTGCCTACTGTGAAGCATGGCGGGGGTCAATCATGCTTTGGGGCTGTTTTGCTTCTGCAGGTACAGGGAAGCTTCAGCGTGTGCAAGGTACCATGAAATCTCTTCAGTACCAGGAGATATTGGAAGGAAATGTGATGCAGTCTGTCACAAACCTGAGGCTTGGGAGATGTTGGACCTTTCAACAGGACAATGATCCCAAGCATAACTCCAAGTCCACTAGAGCATGGTTGCAGATTAAAGGCTGGAACATTTTGGAGTGGCCATCGCGGTCACCAGATTAAAATTCGATTGAGAACCTCTGGTGGGACTTGAAGAAAGCAGTTGCAGCGCGCAAGCCTAAGAATGTGACTGAACTTGAGGCTTTTGCCTATGAAGAATGGGCTTAAGCAAGCCATACACGTGTCGGATTCCATGGCCAATTGATCACTCACCCGATCGATTCCGGCGATTCTGCCGGGAATCGCAGGTGTGATCAATCGGCCAATTAAGAGTATCCATCGCTGCATACCACCTTGTCCAACGGATTCCGGGACGATTCCGTGTCCGATTGTCCACCTCACAAATGGCAACTCCCCCTGATCTGGGCAGAATCAATCTGATGGAACCAACATGTTGGTTCTCTGTCGGATCCGATTCTGGGCCCCTGAACGATCGGACCTGATCGATTGGACAAGGTGGGCTGCATGCGATTCCGGCACGATCGTTTGGCGTGCACGCGCCCGGAATCGATCGTGCCGGAATCCGGTGGGAATCCGACACGTGTATGGGGGCCTTAAGATACCCGTAGATCGCTGCAAGACACTTGTGTCAAGCTATGCTTGACGCTTAAAAGCTGTTATAACTGGAAAAAGGTGTTGTACTAAGTACTAACAATGAATGTCACTTGGGGGTTGAATAAACATGATAATGATGTGAGCACAGAAAAGACATTTGTGGTTATTTCATTATGAATTATTGGTTATATTTGTCTGACTTACAAGTGCCTCACTGATTTCATTGTAAACAAGATGACTGAAATGATAAAAATTAATGTCAAAATGGTCAAAACACTCAATTTCAGTGGGGGTGGAATAATTTTAAACACACTGTAACTGACCTGTGCTGACCTAGAACCATTACTCAGAAAGTCCCGAGGCTAGCCACCTCACTTATGTTTAGAGATGGTCAAACTGACTTTGTGAGCTGATTGCAAAGCCCCTGACCATGAGATCATCACCAAATTTGCTGGAGATGTAGAGAAGGATTGTGGCAATATTGAAAAAAAATAAGTTTTGCACTAGCACAAGTTCGTTTTTGCATACATTTTCTAAATCTATACTTGATTTTGAACTTAATTTATGCAAAAACTATTTGTGTTAGAACAAAAGTTTTTTTGTAGCATACCCCAACCCTTCTCTATATCTCCAGCAAGTTTAGTGATGATACCATGTTCAGGGGCTTTGCAATTTACTCAAAATTTTTGAAAAACCATCTCTACTTATGTTGGTTTGTCATCAGTATGTGGGTTGTCATCACGGTTGGGTGACAACAGAGGGTCTCAGTGCTCAGATGACATGCTTCAGGATATTTCTCCATCTATCTGAGAGGAATCTTCCAGACAGCATTATAAAAGGGTGAACATTCAGCTGCTTCTGTAAAGCATTACAGTAAGTTGCAATATGAAATGATTTGAGGAAGGCCAAATATTGCATTGCTACGGTTGGTTACAAACTACTCAAAATGTACTCAAATTTCTGATGTAACCAAGTCTGTAGTGAATCTGATCATAACCAACCAGTTTTCAATATGAAATGATTGAACGTGTTAATAAATCTCAATGGTGAGTATACATACAATTCTACCTTTCTATGTATATATGTGTCTAAGCAGAGACGGTCCTAGGGAAAACGGTGCCCTGGGCACACCTTCTGATGGCTCGGAGTCCATAACAGCAGAGTCTCATGCCCCCCCCCCTCATGGGAGTGAGACTCTGTATCTCTGAGTCTCTTCTCCCCTCAATCCCTGGGGGGTGATGAAGTTGCTCATGGGATCTATATCCCCCCTTGTCCAGATCCCTGCCTCCCCCCAGCAAACATCTCCACTCCTGGGAAGTGAGAGGGGGGCAAGTCTCCTCTACTCTCTCCCCAGGTGAGTGCGCGGATAGGGGAGAAGATATCTGGGCATCAGATAAACCTTTCTGATGCCCACATGCCGCCCCCAACATAATGCCACCCTGGGTAACCACCCAGGTTGCCCATGTCTAAAACCGCCACTGTGTCTAAGCAGGTGAAATCAAGATAGAATTTACTTTCTTTATTTATAAAAGCACAAAAAACTTGGTTTACTGAGTTTGCTTTAATAAGCTCCCAAACCTAAAAACACACAGCACAAAAAGATAACGGATGATGACGTCAGTCAAAGGAAAACTATGCTCTGCGTACAGAGGTTTGTCCATGATCAGCAAGTAAATGCTCCACTTTCATGTTTCTTGGTGATCGTTGCATTTAAGGGGCATCAAGAAAAGTTCCTGAGCGGAATACGGAGGACACAATGTTTCCCATGTTGCTTATTGTGGTGTCGCTGTCTGAACTGGATTCTGAATCGCTGCTTCCTGAGTAAGCCCCGAGGCCAGGTAAGATTCCAATGCAGACGGTGGCTGGAGGACAGTGTAGTCGGGAATCTGGGGCAATGCTGCTGCCAATGGAGCTGGAATGACTCTCTGAAAAAGGCAACAAAATAAAATCTAGCATGCCATGTGATGGAGACAAAGAGGATTATGAAAGGGATGATTAACATATTTGCAAAGATTTTCTAAATCATGGTAAAGGCTAAATAAAATGTCGTTAAAAAGCTACTTTTGTTTGTTTTCTTTCTTACTCTGATACACTTGCTGTACTTAAAGCGCACCTAGACTCACCTGATGTACATTGTATCCCTCGCTGGCAAAGCTTCTATTACTAGGACGATTATTTACCTGTAAGGAGACATTTCTTGTCGCCCCTACTCTCTCCTCTTCTCACGGCAGCACCACCATGGCTGTAATCGCAATGGTAGTCCGGAGATATGAAGCGGGCATGTCATCACCTCTCTCTAAATAGGCATATGGACTTGTTTTCTCCCATTAACCTCCCTAGCGCTCTTGCAAGGTCCAGATTTCTGTATCAAAAGTGCGCCATAGACTCTAATGGAATTTTTTTTGTGTGTTGTAGGCTTGTAACTTCTAAAAATATGTCCTTACAAGGGTCTAATAGACATCCTGACTATAATCATGTTGGGCAGGGGCCGCGGGACATTCATATGCAAATTGGGTGGGGAGAGGGGTGACATCGGCCGGCTTGCTTTAATGAAGAAGCAAGCTTCAGATCCCCCGGGACAGCCCAGAACAGCTTAGCTGGACGGCTCCATCTCGTCAACTGCAATACTGACAAGAAAGTGCTGGACGAGGTGGAGTCGTCAGAAGCGCTAGGGGGGGGGGGGGGGGGGGGGGGGGGGGTTAAAGAACCACTGTATGGCCCTCATATGGCCATACGCATTACTACAGTAATAAACCCCTGGAAGATGGGAGGCTACACAGGAACAGGAAATCTGAGTTTAGGTTCACTTTCAATTCAAGATAATATTACAAGTTTGTTTTTCATTAGAGTAAGAAAAGGATATATACAGCAACACACAACAATATAATTATCCAAACATAAAATGTTCTACTCTTACAAAAGGTAACTAGGCCTGACATCAATAGGAAATGATGTGGCATGTCTGCAGACCTCATATCTATCATTAGTGATCGATCTCTTGCTCAAACAAGCCTTTGTGCAATCGGCAGAGGTAAATGAACCAATGTACACTAACCTAGGACAAGTAATCTGAGAACTATTTTGCATGAACTTAAACTTTATGTGTTTTGGATGCAGCTGTCAATGAAATTTGTTGCTAACATCTGAAACCTGAAAACAACAACTCAAAAACATTCCTGACTAAAGACCACCAGACTTCTGGGGCTCTTTTTTTACTGCTGCTCTATGTCTGCCAGGATAATTGCAGCAAATATGCTGCTGCTGTAATAACAGAACCCCTTTACTAGCAGATGTATTTTCATGGCCATCATTTGACCGGTGACCAGCTAAAAAAATCTCTATAAAAGACACAAGAATACTGTCTTATGATGGGCATACATGTATAGATAATTGCACGATCGATCGGCCGGTGCCGTTATCATATTGATTGCCAGTGAACAGGGTGATCGATGTTAGGCCTGAATGATACTAGCCGGATGGCCTTTTACTTCTCTGTGCATGCAGACAGAGGATAGGGACAAATGCAGCTGCAGCCTTTCCAGGAAAGCCCACCGTATTGTTCATTAACCACCCTAGCGTGCGGGACGGCAGCACCTCGTCCAGCGCTGCAGCTGCTAC
>CM070041.1:19431819-19442401 GCA_036250615.1 Ptychadena robeensis
CACCATTTATTTTCATTACAGATCTACAGACTACTTGAGCTTAAGGTATCCACTGCTTTGGGTATGAACCACAATGCTAAAAGTGCTAAATTAATTTTCCCTTTGAATCATTACAAATGCTGTGGTATAAAATTAACCCCCCCCCCCCCCCCCCCCCCCCCCCCCCCCCCCCCCCCCCCCCCCCCCCCCCCCACTGCTGTTCCTGACGGTCCCAGCTCAAACCAGCTCTGACCTGTCAGAACAGCAGTGGAGGAGCTGGGTTCATCAGGCAGAGATTGAACTGATCACCCCCCTGTAGCAGCCCAAGCAATATTATTAATATTTCAATTTGGTGTCCATGTCTCTGAGTCTATGTAAATGTGTGTTTCTACATAGATAAGCTAATCTTGTTACCTGTGGCCCACCTAGGCTTCACACCTGTACTTCACCCCTGAATCCACAAAGGGTAGACACTGTGTCTGTAGTCTAATCAACCTCAGAGCACCATAGCACATTATTCCTTTTCCATATTTCTAATATTTGGGATAGGTAGAAAGGAGGTATAGTTAAGAGATGAACACAAGTAGAACCACCATATCCCATGGATTATTTATAATCCAAACATGGTAACTCTATGAATCACAGAACCTGAGAAACACAGTAAGAGCCGACTTGGGTAACTTCAATTCCTAAGCTAACCGGGTTTACTATCCTTGAATTCCATATTTTCTGCAGGATCATAATTTGTAAGTCATTCGGTGATAGCAACTTCCCCTGCAGAAATATAGATCCAGGTATGATATTCTCATTGTGGGCAGATCTGGTAGACTAACCTGTGTTAGGGGGCTGCCCTCTGTTTTGAGTCTACTAAAAGCTGGGGTAAATCCTCATACTAGAGCTCTCCAATACCATCACCACAAGGAACATCTATGCCAGGTCAATGATTGAGAGCCAATACCATCTTGACCTAGACTGGACTACTTTGGACTTGCACCTGGTGGCAGTGTTTTAGGTGTTAGGGTAACAGGTTTGTCACCCTCACCGAACGTAAGTGATGGGCGTCTCTCGGCCTGCTGGTCCCTGTGTTGTCCCTGGTTTTGGGAGGTTGTGGGCCCGGCGAGACTGGGAGTTGCGGTTACCGTCACATATTGGTTGGCAGCTTATGGGATCTTTGTCTATTTAGAGCAATAGTACATCATGGTTTAATGCTGTACTGAAGAATTGTAACCTACCGGGAACAATTCTTGGAGAGAAGCTGGTGCATATTTTTATAGAATTTCATACAGACATACAACAGCCCCCTCCATACCTTTTTTTTTCTATCCTATCTTTTATTTTGCAATCATGCCTGGGCTTGTGGATTACCAAAAGATGAGCAAGGATGATCTAGTGAATTTATGCCAAGTAAGGCAGCTGGAAACATATGGCAAAACGAGAGACGATCTGATTTGGATTTTACATGAGGCGGACTGTCGGGCGGTTCAAGTACCGGAAGGGCCTGCAGTGGAAGAGTCTCCATCTGTCCCGAGTACAAGTGGCTCTGGTACCTCTCTGCCAAATGAGGGTTCTGGACCTGTACCAGGTATAACCAATGATCTGATCTCTGCTCCTGGCCAGGCTGAGGTGCAAAGTGGACTGTTGCAAGAAGTCACGATTCTGTGCTGCAGGAATGTCTTCAGCGGTTGAGCATGAGTGACCCTATGTGAAGGAGCAAGCCGAGATGGAAGCTGCACAGCGTCAAGCGGAGAGGGAGGCTGCTGACAAGGTGGCTGCCTGCCGTCATGAGCGAGAAATGGCCAAGCTACAGCAACAGCAGAAGGAACTGGCTTCAGATCCACGGGAAGCATGTTTGGCTGGGAAGCCTACCGCCAAATTCCCCAGCATGAATAAGGACAGTAATATTGACACCTTCCTGAAGTCATTTGAGAAGGTGTGTTTGCAGTACCACTTGCCAAAATCCCAATGGGCTCAGTACCTGTCACCAGGCCTACACGGCAAAGCCCTGGATGCTTTTGCGGACTAACCACCAGAGAAGGCTACTGATTATAGGGCCATCAAGTAAACTTACTTGAAACTCTTGTATGTAACTAATACCCATAGCCATTCGATCAATGGCCAAATCGAGTGTTGACGTCACGCCAACAATCACGCAGCCATCACACGCGGCCACCCCTGTCTTCGATCGGGATCAATCAATCCTGCTTGAAGATAGGTCGAACAGGGAACAGACATGTCTGTAAATCCCTCTGCCATACTACCAAAGTATCGAATGCGAATCACGCACCTAAAGTGGTACGCCTCCATTCCCATCTACTGGAGGAGCGCTCGAGCACAGCGTGGTGATGTCATCATGGCATCACCACTCGAACGGGTCACCGATCTTTACGGGTGCACATGTATGGGGACCTCTACTGTACCAGCGACCAACTGTGACCGCAAATATTCAGCTTTTTGATCATGGAGAGTAGTGTTTATGGAGATTATGGGGCGATAACATCACAGATTTTTATTCCTAATCTAACAGTAAAGCTGGGCATAGACATGTTGTTTTGCTGTCGATTTCTCTGCAGATCAACCAAACGTGATGACTTCATGGCCGCTAGTGCTGAGAATCGCCGTCTCCTTCCAAAGTAATAGAATCAACCAGGAATTTACCGGCACGTCGGGTCACCGTGCGATCCAACATGCGGCAGATCTTGCCATTTGGGTACACCATACAGCCGATTGTCGGGAACGCACATGGCGGTCGATCTGCCTGTCTATGACCAGCTGAAATACCATGTTCCCCCGAAAATAACACAGTGTCTTTTATATATTTTTGCTCCCAAAGATGCCCTATGTCTTTTTTTCGGGGGATGTCTTATTTTCCATGAAGAAGAATACGGCACTGGGGTATCAGGGTGGGGTATCAGAGTCCCTTTATATGACACAGGGGGGATCAGAGGGGGAATCAAAATGGCACTGGAGACTCAGAGAGGGGATTACCATTTTAGTAACCCCTTTCTGATCCTCCTGTGTCATTGTGATTGCCCTCTCTGATCCCCCCTGTCCAGAGTTACAGTACCGTATCTTCAGGGGGAGGGGGGGGGGGGTGCGGTGGGGTGGATGCCTTATTTTTAGGGAAACAGGGTAATAAAAAGGGATTTTAAAGCCCCCTGGCAAATTAGACAAATTTCTGAGGAGCCCCTCAGCCAATAAAGCTGATAACATGGAAAATCAAAAGGACAGAAGAACTCAAATGGCCACTTATTTGCTAATTGCTGAGATAAGTATCTGGTGGCGTCACTCATCCCCTCCCCTCGGCAGTGTTCTGGTTGGTCGCAATGTTGGTGGTTTATGGTTCGGCGGAAGGTCAGGGAGATCATCCATTCATGTGTGATCACGTGTTCATATCTCTCCTGTAATCTCTCTGAGCAGCTTTATATTATATGCCCCCCCCCCCCCGCAGGATGTAATAAATATACCCCTGGGGGGTGTTTTCTGGGGTTTATCAGCCACCTTGTTTGTAGAAAGCCATTTGCAAATCTATTTGTTCTACATACAGATGATCGGATAAATGACCTTTACCTGAATTCTATGGGCAGGAGAAACATGTTTTATATCTCTCAAAAGGATATCTAAAGGAAATCTGACAGAAATCTTAAGGCCCCCATACACATAGCGAGCCGGGGCCAACAGACAAGCGGTGGAGGGCAGCGTGATGATGTCATCACACTGCACCCCGTCGCTCACAGTATCGACGGGCACCCTTTGTGTGCCGTTCGTTAGTTTAGACAGGGACGCTGGTCCCCATTCAAACTAATGGCATCTGCCAGAGGTTTACAGACATGTCCATTCTCTGGCCGACCAAGCTTTGGGACGATAGGGATCCATGCCCAATTTTGCTGCCTCGCTACATGTATGGGGGCCTTTCAAATGTGAGCTCCTCTGAGAGACAGTTAAGCCCCCCATACACGTCTACATTTTCTGTTCAATCAACTTAAAAAGATACATTTTTTTGGGGGTCAGGAAAAATTGGTGATTGATTGTAATGTTTGTCAACTGTAGTAACAGATTTTTGATCAACATTTTGGGATCAACTGAAAGTGTAATGCATTTCAATACAACCAATTAAAATTTGCCAGCACGTCCAATCATTTTTCAATAAATTTTTTCCCAATTTTAATTGTTTTAGGTTGATCTAACCATGTGGGCTGCCGTATATTTTCAATCCATCAACCAAAAAAGTTGATTGAATTAAGTTGATTTGATGAAAACTCTAGACGTGTATAGGGGCCTTAATTCAATCAATTTTGTTGGTTGATTGATTGAAAATCTATGGCAGCCCACATGGTTAGATCAACCTAAAACCATTAAAATTGGGAAGAATTTATCGAAAAATGATCGGACATGCTGGAAAATGTAATCACTTGTTATTAAAAGTAAACCCTAATTCAATTCCGCTTTCAGTCGATCTCAAAAACTTTGATTAGAAATCAGTTACTACAGTTGGCACAGATTACAATCAATCACCGATTTTCCCTGACCCCAAAAAACTGATCTTTTTAAATTGATTGAAAGGAAAATCTAGATGTGCATGGGCGGCTTTATTGAATGAGGTTCAATTTCAATAAAACTATTAAAATTTTCCAGCATGTCCGATCATCTTTCGATCCTTGTCCACATTCCTTTTGTATTTATTGAAAACTATCTTTAACCTCCCTAGCGATACGCCCAAAGCCAGTTCGGGCACAGGGACGCTGCAACTATCGATGCGCCCTAACTGGCTTCAGGCACGACGTGGGAGCTTACCTGGTCTGGCTGCCGCCTCCAGCGACGTCCTCGCCGGCTTCTCCCGGGTCCCTGAGTGACGTCACGGAGGCGGGACCCGGGCTTAAAGAAAATTTTTTTTTTCCGTTTTTTTAATATATTTTTTTTTACTTTTGGACTGGATCAGATCAATGTCTTTCTCTAATCCAGTCCAAAAGTGGATCCAGCTAGCAGAAACAGTCACGGGAGCGTTCCTGCATCTGGATCCACCTCCGGCTGGACCTGAGTGTCTCCGGAAATAGGCGATCTCTCCGGCTACTTCCGTGATCAGCACTCGTGTGCCGATGACGTCACAGCCCGGGTGGGAGATTTAAAATTTAAAGGCACAGAAAAAAAAATTTTCTTCTTAGATTTTTTTTCTCTTAGTAGTTTACATTTGTTTTTGATTTTAATTTTATATCCAAATCAGAAGAAAAGAAAACAAATGTAAACTTATAAAAAAAAATAATGTTAAGAAAATGTTTTTCCTGTACCTCTAAAGCCGGCCATAGACGCTTCATTCTGTGTCTAATTTTGCGAATAATCACCATGTGCATTCGGGGTGATCGCTTGGTGATCAATCGCAAAACTAACCCGCCCACCTGGAGCAACCACTCGTGGTCGCACACAACGTTGATCAGCCAGAGAACGAACGTTTTTCTCAGGTCGATTGCCAGTACTTTGAATGGGTACCATGGTGCCCATCCAAAGTATCAGTTGTCGAATCGCAAATGGTGTATTTTGATTCAGAAAACGATTGATAATGGCGTGATGATGTCATCATGCTGCGGTCAAATGTTCGATAAACGCCCGCAGAGCATAGCGTCTGTGGCCGGGTTAAACCGCCCTAGCATTACGCCCGAAGCAAGTACATGCCGGAATTGGGTGCAACCACTGGCTCTCTGTGTGTCTGCAGCATTTCTACAGGGCTGCAGGCACACAGAGCCTTTCCACCCCCATCGACGTCATCGATGACGCCTATGGGGCGGAAAGGCAAAACACTATATCACTTTTGGTACAGAAATCTGGACCCCAGAGAACCACCATGGATGTTAAACCCCTGTTGTGCCAGGCGTTTCTTACCTTTTGAATTTAACCCCTTTACATTTAAAGACAACAATTTATTCTTATATCTTACAAAGTAAACTCTAAGTACAATAAAAATACAAACAAAAGGAATAAACAGGGTGCCTACCATGATATCCCTATACCAGCTCCAATTTTTTACTGATAAAAGTTGTAGCGAAAACTAAATAAAATTATAAATTTATTATATTTGTGATATTGCGTCAGATCTTTATTGTACCTGAGGAAATATATACAAATATATACAATATCACAAATTTATATTTTTTTGGTTTTACTTTTTACAACTTTTATTAAGTAAAAAACTGAGCAGACATATACTGACAATGCCGATTGAAGTCCGCTCTGGTTTGTCATTAATAAAAGCTGAAACAAGCAAAGAAAAAATATAAATTGGTGATATCTAATTTATTGTACCGAAAGAAATCACAAATCTATATTCTTTTGTTTCTACTTTTAACAACTTTTATCAAGTAAAAATGTGGGCGTGTGTAAGTAAGTAAGTGTGGACTTATACTGACAATGCCAGTTTGTACCTTTTTGTAAGGAAATAAAAAAATGTATATTTTTTGGTTTTACTTTTTACAATGTTTATTAAGTAAAAAAATCAGCAAACATGTAATGACAATGCCAGTTTAAGTCTGCTCTGATTTGTCATTAATAAAAGCTGTAACAAGCAAAGAAAAAATATAAATTTGTGATATTTTATTCGATCTTTATTGTACTTTTTTTTTTTTTTTTTTTTACTTTTTACAACTTTTATTAAGAAAAATGCGGGAGGCCTTATACCAGTGGTGGGCAACTGAGTTGATATGGAGGGCCACAAGTGCGGCCCTCTGCATCACTTAAGGGCCGCACATAACATCGATCCAGACTCTCCCCCCGTCAAGGGGAACATGTTGGTTCTCTGTCGGATCCAATTCTGAGCCCCCGATCAATTGGACGCGATCACTCGGACAAGGTGGTATGCAGCGATCGGATCCTCTTAATTGGCTGATTGATTGCAGCTCCCATTCCCGCTGAGATCGCCGGAATCAATTGGGTGAGTGATCAATTGGCCATGGAATCCGACACGTGTATGGCTAGCTTAAGATTAATCCTGTTTGATTAATTCCTATGGATTGTGCTTTCTCTATATTTTCTCATTTAGAAAACTCCACTATCTGACTGCATTTCCCACCCTCGGCTTATACCCGAGTCAATACGTTTTTCCAGTTTTTGTAGATAAAATTAGGTACCTCGGCTTATACTCGGGTCAGCTTTTACTCGAGTATATATAACTTTTTAGTTTTTAGTCATTAAAAAATGTGAGCGGACTTACACTGACAATGCCGGTTTAAGTCCACTCGGGTTTTTCATTAAACAAAAACTGTAACAAGCTAAGAAAATATACATTTGTGACATTGCATCAGATCCTTTTTGTATTTAAGGGAATATCACAAATTTTATTTTTTATTTTTTACTTTTTACAAAGTTTATTAAGTAAAAAACTGAGCAGACATATACTGATAATACCAGTTTAAGTCCGCTCCAATTTTTCATTAACAAAAGTTGTAACAAGCAAAAACTTTTTTTTTTAAACTTTAATTAAATAAAAATGTGGGCGGACTTATACTGATAATGCCAGTTCGCTCGCATTTTTCATTAATAAGAGTTGTAGCATGTTAAATAAATATATGAACTTTTGATATTTTGTCAGATCTTTATTGAACAGAATATCATAAAATTTATATTTTTTTGGTGTGTTACATTTTTTTATTAATGAAAAACCTGAGTGGACCTGACAATGCCGGTTTAAGTCCACTTAAATTTTTCATAAATTGAATTAACTACCGAAAACAAAAATATAAATTTGTGTCAGATCTTTATTGTACCTGAGGAAATATCACAAATTCATATATTTTTTTGTTTTGACAACTTTTATGTGAGCGGACTTAAGCCGGCCATAGACACCTCATCGTGTAGATGACTGGCTACAGCGTGGTGACAACACCACGCAGTGATGAGTCTGCGAGAATCCTGTGTGTGCCACTTAGCCAGGGATTGCCGTCAGATTGCAGGCAGATACTTTGGATAGGGACTGGGTCCCCGTCCAAAGTATCAGGATCAGCCAGAAATAAGAAAAAAGACGGTTTGCTGTGCGAGTCCATTCTACTAAGTACTAGGGGCCCATGTAGGAACATTCAAAGAGGACTCTGTCGAAGAGGGTTCCCCTACTTGGAGGAACTTCCCCGAAGGACAACAATGCCCATACTAGTGAACAAAAACAAAAAAGTATAGAGGTGTGTGGGGGGAGGGAGGTCAGACTACATTTAAAAAATAAATAAGTGCCCTGTGCAGAAGGCCTAGCAGCCGGCTTTTACAATTCCTCTAGTCGCAGCCAATTGGTCTTAACATTAGATGCCCACAAAACCCTCAACACTTATCTGCCATGGCAGCAGTATGACGAGGCTTTGATAAAAGCTGCTGTTTCCTGTACTTTGTGTTAAATTTCCCTCATCACCGGCTCGCCTGCAGAGAGTCACAAAAGCTTTCTGGCTGTCAGCAGCACACATAAACGCAGCCTTAATGTGCAATATATACTGTACGATTTCGAGTTAATTACAAAGCCCCGGAACATGGTATTATCACGTGCTGGAGATGAAGAGAAGGGTTGGGGGTATGCTACAAAATAAAGTATGTCTCTAACACAAGTCGTTTTTGCATAAATTAAGATCAAAGTCAAGTAAAAATTTCAAAAGTCAAAATTTCAACTTTAACTTTGAACTTAATTTATGCAAAACCTACATGTGCTAAAGCACTTTTCTCCAATGTCCCCACAACCCTTCTCTACATCTCCAGCAATGTTGGGGGTGATACCATGTTCAGGGGCTTTGCAAACAGCTCACAAATTCAGCAAGTTGAAAAATGTAACCGTCTCTAGGTGTGAGGTCCAGGAGGGTGGTCCGGGAGGAAGGTGGTCCAGGAGGAAGGGGGGGGGGATTGGAGTGGTAGGTCGGGGGGGCATAGAAAATATTTGCTATGGGACCCAGTCATTTTTAGCTACACCCCTTTGACTCTATCGGGCGTAAGCTGAAAAATCGCTGACATGAACGTACAACCGCTTGTATAAATGAACCCTTAAGGTCCCATATATGCCAACCCGAATATATCGACAGAGCTGAGGTATCAGGGATCTAAAGGTGCGCATACATATAGAAAGTCGCATGATCGATGACCTGTTTGAGCACTGATGTTCAGCACGTTCATCAATCGCGTGGCCATCAAACACGGTGACCCATTCGAAACAGGTAACGGAACATATCCCTAAATCCTGGTTGAATCTCATTCCTTGGATGGGAATGGAGCACCTAAAGTGGTGCGCCTTGATTTCTGTTAGATCGATGGGTGCTCGGGCCCTGCGTGGTGATCGACCATGTGCAGATTTATACGTGTATGAGGACCTTCATTCCCTGATTTGTCGCAGGCTTGGATCCTCATGCCCTCCAGCATTGAATTTACTCCTCCAGATCTAATCAGAAAGCCTTTGTCTTAGAACGGGATAATGGAGGACATAATGGGAGGATGAGTGAGAAGATGCAGATATCCTTTGTCTACAGCTCAGCACACACATGTTTAATGTCTCTGTGTTATTACCATAACATCTACCAGGAACAATGCATTGCCCGGGGGTGGGGGGGTCGTCATGATTGGATACAGGTAACTTGGACAGTGTGTTGGAAATTCCCTTCATATGACATAGATTTGGAATGAAATTGGATTCAATAAAGATTGTATAATGATATTGTAACGTGTATGGTGACCCTTCAAGCAGGGTACAGACATGAAGATATGGGCCAGATCGATGGGCGTTTCAAGCTTTGTTCTGTGCACGCTCATGACCATCTACCTGGTGCATATCTAATGCGGCCATCCCTGTCTTTGAGCAGGATTATCAATCTCGCTCCACTACAGGGCGATCGGACATGACTGTAAATCACAGTCGATGTCCATTGCTTTGGAGGAGGACGGCAATCCCCTTGAAGGGCCTGATCTATCGAGGTATAATCTGCCCATGTATGGGCAGCTTTAGGCTATGTTTCCACGGTGTTATGGGATGCCGCATCCCACACACATGCATGACTTCCTGCCACGCCTGTTTCCACGGCGTTCATCCGGTTCACCGGCCCAGAGGTTAACACAAGGCAGTACGTCAATCAGTGTCAAGGCATGTGACTAACGCAAAGGGTATCAGCTCATCCCATAAGGCCATGGAAACATTGCCTTAAGTCATATATTGGGGGGAAAAAAGAAGGAAACTCAAACTTGACTATTCGTTTATACGGTGATATCGTAGGTCAGTTTCCAGGGCCACGATCAGAAATTTTGGGGCCCAATACTGGTTATTTTTGGGTTACATTCCCCCCCTCCACCTTAGGGCTCCAGAGCCTGCTTACCACTACCCCTAGCACTCCCCCCCCCACTGCATTTAAGGGGTTCAGAGGCTGCTTACCACTACACCATTCCCAGCCCCCCACCCATTGCAAGCTCCTGAGGATGCCTCATAGCTGCTGTCAGGAGCAGGGGGGGACACATCAAGGCTGCTGTCAGGAGCAGGGGGGGACGACACATTGAGGCTACTATCAGGAGAAGGGGGGAAACATCGAGACTGCTGTCAGGAGCAGGGGGTACACATCTAGGCTGCTGTTAGGAGCAGGGGGGAACACATCGAGCATGCTGTCAGGAAAAG
>CM070041.1:19466476-19486003 GCA_036250615.1 Ptychadena robeensis
GGTGGATGTTATTATTTGCCCTGACACATGGAGGATGTAATTATTTGCCCTGACACATGGAGGAAGATAAGGGAGGGTGTCCTGAGAATCTCTTTGTTTGAGACCAATGATACTTTTAAACCCACCAACATTATATATCCTGATCCACTGATGAGAATAATCTCTGAGGGATCAGGAACTATGATTAGTGTCTTGAAAGATAGTGAATTAACGTAAATTCATTTTATTCTAGATCCTCTTTGTTGAAAATTCGGACCCCTGGCTTGTGGGTTAATATCCATTGAACGGCCCCATTGGTATATTCACTAGGAATCCTTCGCAAACAAGATTTTCTTATAAAATGTCTTTATCTGATGTGAGCCTGTAATCATCCACAGGTAACATCAATGCCAGAGAATATATACAGTGGCTTGCAAAAGTATTCGGACCCCTTGAACTTTTCCAAATTTTGTCACATTACAGCCATAAACATGAATCAATTTTATTGGAATTCCAAGTGAAAGACCAATACACAGTGGTGTATATGTGAGAAGTGGCGGAAAAACTAACACTGCACATCACTTTGAACACACCATCCCCACTGTCACATATGGTGGTAGCAGCATCATGCTCTGGGGGTGCTTCTCTTCAGCAGGGACAGGGAAGCTGGTCAGAGTTGATACTGGGGCGGAGGTTCACCTTCTCACGTGTACACCACTTTGTATTGGTCTTTCATGTGGAATTCCAATAAAATTGATTCATATTTGGGGTTGTAATGTAAAAAAATGCGGAAAAGGTCAAGGGGGCAAATACTTTTGCAAGCCACTGTATGTACTAACCAATTGATGTAAAGATTACTCTGTATTTTAACTGTATCTGTTATGAATATGTTTCAGTACAGATGGTCATCCACGCTCTCCTACCAATCCACAAAACTTCCTGAAGTAGAAGTAATGCATAGAAGGTAGAATACAACCAAAATGTGGAAACATAAAAACAGTGTTTTGTGTTGTTTGTGCGTATATTTTTGCGCTGATTATGTAATGATGCACTTTATTCAAATGTGAGGTCCATGTGAAGACCTATACATATAATAAATATAATCTTTTGATAAACTTTGCTTTATTTGGTATTTTCAACCATAGAAACAATGCAACTGTTCAAAGATCCCAAATCCTTTTCCATTTTTCCTTGTTTTTTGTTAAGTATCTAGTATGGGATTGGACAGGGGGGCGCTCAAACTTTTTTGATAGAGAAACAACCCATATTCCTAATTAAAAAATCTTGTCTTGTGGAAATGTATATTATATTTGCATATAGAAATTTGTTTTAACAGATTTTAATGAGATTGGGATTTTTATACAAAGGGGATTTCTGTACCTTAAAACCCCATTCAGACAAAAAATATTTATGTATTATACAATGCTGTGCTGTAAGAATTAAATGCACACATCTTTAAAACTTAATATTTTAAGCCTTTATTCTGCATCATATTTTTTTCTTATACAAAAAGTTCACATGAACATAACATACCGGTAATAACAAAGAACAAATACAAGATTGAAGCTTCCACATATAAACTAAAATTGCATTGGCAAAATACAATAGTTACAACCATTACTTACAAGTTCCTCCAATAGGAGGAGCTCCTGATCCATCTACTGCCTAGGCAGCCAATGCTGTATATAAGACTTGGACTCTTACTCACATTCTACGGACACCAACTTGCACAGGCCCAAGGACCCCTAAGCATTATGTTAGGTCTATATACAAAATGTACACATGTACAGATACTCCCAAGAGCCAATAAGTGAGTCAGAAAGCCCAGGTGCCAGTTGTGTAATGACATGTCAGTGTTCTGAACTGGCAGTACATGTTGGACATAGTGTAGCCTAGTGTAGCCCAATAATGTTGTTTTTTTTCTTTTTCAAAGGCCATTGGCAATCATTAAATGCTTAGTGTTTTTTAAAAAGCCAAGAAAAAAATGTGAAAGAATGAAAGAATTCCAGAAGGCTGATTGAAGATAATATTGTACATAGATGTGTATGGTGTTAATAGTGCTAATACAAAAGCTAGGATGGACATCTGTGGTCATGTTGGGTGATACTCTCATTTCTTTTCATACCCAAAGTTTATTGATCCATCGTGTCTGACAGCTGCTATTGACCAATCTACTTTTCTATGGAGAAAGACCCAATGGGTCCACTTCTTATATAGTAGAACACTGATGTCCAGATGATCTGATCCACCATGTTGAAATGTCCTACCTCCAGCCTGGAATGCTATCCTGTGATCTAAGTTAAGTCCTTTCCTTCCTGATACCCAAACCAATACCCCCTCTTTAGGTTGCCTATCCCCTTCCCCAACAACATGGTGCCTAGCCCCCTCAAATCCATCAATGGTGCCTTACCTCTACCACTCATCTACCTGTTTCCTGAACTTAACCCCCCTGCTTAGTGCCTAACCTTACCTACACAATACCCCCTACCCCTAATCTAAAGCCTCCAGGGAAGTACCCTAACCTTCCAGGGTAGGACAAATTGACAGGAATGCAGGGACATTAAATAAAGTGTGTAGCCAGCTTAAATCTTGTTGCCAGCAATATAACACTGTAAAATTGAGAAGGGGAATGCCACAGAGAAGGGGAAGGCCTCAGAGGGCAGACACAAAACTCCTTATCTCATTACATGATAATTGCTCATAAGAAGTTCATTCAGAGCCACCACATAGTCACACTAGTCAAAAACATATTATTATCTCCATCCTTATTTACTGTTGGCATTTTACTGACAAACATTTCCACATAGAACCACAAAGTTAAAACTTAGTAGTCAACCTGTCACAAAGCCTTCTGTGCAAATTAAAACACCCATAATAACACAATGTTGATGAAGCTTCTAATCATACAAAGGAAACTAATACACAGCTAGATTATATAGACAACATGGTTACAATCTGAGTACAGTTGCCTTGTCTGTTCTTTCGCTTTGTGGCACAGTGCTGCATACAGTATGTTGTTAATGTAATAGAGGACAGGCAAGGCTCAAAATCTAAATTGCTTTAAGTGGTGCTAGTCACATTTACAATAGAAATGCTTGATGCAACTTTAACGTGACATTTCAGACGCCCTTATAATAAAAGAAATAGTACTTGAGAACCCAAACTTCTTAAATAGTCCTCTATGTACTCAAGTCTTTGAAACCAGTGGCAGGTCTAAGTCATTCTATAGTAATATCACCACAAGTACCCTACCATCACTGAAGATGGGGGTGGCTGAGAAGATTCAAACTGCTAATGGGTCCTCCAGAACAGGTACTAAAAGACTGAAACTGATAAAGGGCAACATCAGATATCCTGGCAGACATTTTTTTAGTATATTACAGCAGGGCCAGGGCATGACCACAATTTAATCAGACCAGAGGGCAATTTAATAATTAATACAATATGTTTGTATATTTTTACTATATACATAAAATCTTTATATTAGACTAATTGAAACTCGCATGGTGCTGTACATAGCACCCATCAGCTATCTGTGTAATTTACGTTAGACTGGGTCTACACTAGTTTTAAACCTGGCCAACGCAGGGGAAACTGCACAGTGCAAACACTCCTAGCTATTCCTTATGGGAAATTACATGCTGGTCTATACTGGCATCACAGCGGGGAGTTGTGGTTGCATCTGCGTCACATAGACGCATGGCAGTCACATATCATGACCATTGATAAACAATATTATGTGACGTGTACAAAACGCGCCCAATGTGTTTTCGAGTACTGCTTGTTTATTACAATGAATATGGTGTGGCATTGCCTACATTGCAAAATACAGTGCCCTAGACTCATCCAAACAGCATCCCAATAGCTGGCAAACCACGGGGCACGCGCCATGGACATATAACGTCAACATGTCCATAATGCCACTTGCGGTTTTAGTGTAGACCTAGAAAATTATAACTATGAAAATGTATTAGAAATATTTACCTAAAATAATGGTAGTATTGTTATATTTTTGCACTCAATAAAATATTATGAAATGCACAAATACAATTTATTCTACACATCTACACACATTCTTTTAACTGTTATTTTTTTTTCTTCTTTTTCTATATATAACATTGTACCTGTTCTCTTACGCTGAGGTTTGCCTATAGGTCTTATATCTTTGTATATAACCTTATTCTATGTGATCAGCCATTTAAGGGTACGGGCCATTCAAGTTTTCATTGGCAATAAGGCATATATAGTTTAACATTAGCCTAAAAAGTTTGTAAACATTAAAAAACTATTTCTGTACAAGTCACCTTGTGAAATGTATATGGACACCTTCATAATTATATTTTTAGTTAAATATTACAGTTAAACCGGTAGTAACTGTACATACATAAGTCTGGGACATTTGTTAACATTTGGTGTCACTATGCTATTGGAAAACATGATCATCACAGTGCCATGTCACCCTGTTCTCCATTTTCATCTATCCACGACGTTGATGTACAAATAAGTACGCATAATATGTAAATATCACATACTATATATTTAGCACTCCCATGAGCAGGACACTTGAAATTTGTATTGATAATCTTAGAAGGGTATAGGAAATGTTTATAACTCCTCTTAACCTCTTTAATGGGTGCTTCAGTTTCCTGGAAGTCAAGCCTGATGGAAATTTCAGCTGAAATGCACTAATACATTCCAGGTTGTATTGTATGTGTTGGGGATTGCGTATATGTTGTGAGAAGCAGTGGTCTGATGGGATCAAACCAATACTTCCATTAGCAAAGCACATGTACCCTGATGATTTTATAGCTTTGACTCTAAATGTAAGCATAAGCAGTTTGGTTTCTTACTTTTTTAAATAGAATGTCATGAAATCGATTGCTTTTTATCTAAATCCATTGACCAAAAGTAATGGAAATGGAGCATAAACATTAGAGCCTTGTCATTGGTCAGGTACAAGTATCTGATAGGTTGTCCAGGTATGTTAATGAATTTGTATCCAATTGTATTATGTGCTTTATCTTCTGAGTGGTAGAATAATTAATTGGTGTTTCACTGACAACTGCTATTTAAATTGCACAAGTCTATCTAATCAAAGATCGATCCATCCATCAAAAGTGTATGTATGTATGTATGTATGTATGTATGTATGTATGTATGTATGTATGTATGTATGTATGTGTGTCAGACCTCTGCAGGAAGATCAATACTCAGGTTCCAATATTCAACTGCTGACATGGGACAGGCTTTTCTACTCTTGTTTCTAAAGAACATTAACTTTAGGATATAAATATATTTTGTTGTGATGCACTTGTAAGTATTCAGCTGGTTCAGCTGTGCTTTAAACCTTTATATAACCAGTATGTACACTTTAATTTAGGTAGCATATTATTTGAGATGCTACAAACAGTAGAATGGGGTAATATATGATGAGTCCTGCCCAATTAGGTAAAAATAACAATGTTTCCCACAAACCCCCTACAAAGGTATACCAACCACTCATCCAGCCAGGATTGGTTTCTGACTGTAGAAGTTCATCTTGGGTAATATTGTAAATCCGAGCTCACCTTAAGCCCCCCATAGACATGCAGACTCCCGGCCATAGTTGTAGCAGACCAACCTGCATGCTCGCTCCCACCGAGCACATCAAGGTTGGTCTGCCGCAACTATGTGGGAGCCCACCTTGAGTTATGTTGAAAAAAAGCCGGCAGGTCGGATCGCACACGGATCCGACATGCCGGTTCTTTTTCTGTACGACTGACAGGCAGAACAGCTGCAGCTTGTAAACTCGGAGGGGGAGTCTCCTCCCTCTCCCAGTTAATTGGCTAGTCTGACGGGAGTCCCGTGTGTCAGTGGAACACACAGGATTCCTGTCCGACATTTAGCAGACTGCTCACAGCGTGGTGATCTCACCACGCTGTAATCAGTCTGCTAAAGGTCTGCCATAGATCGAGGTGTCTATGGCAGGCTTTAGTGCTCAATGTTAAGGCCTGACCACTGGCTGCTAGTGCTTCCCCCATCCCTAGAAAACCTGTTGTGTTCTAGGTGAGGAAAACTTACTGGGGTATAACAGGTGCCTGTTACTTTTATCTGAGTTGCCTTGTAAAGCCCCCAATACACCTTTAGATTCCTCCATACAATTTCCATGAGACCTACCAACAACTATGTAGTATAGTGACCTCCCTGATAGAATACATAGTGATTGGAAGGTGTAGAAAGGTCCTCCTATTACATGGTTTTGGTAGAAGAAAAGTTGGTTGTACAGAAGATGCATGGTAATTGTATGTGGTGTATGGGGGGCTTTATAGAGTGCATTATGGCCACAGAGCTAATTCACACTACTCACAGGCAAATCGCGGCTGGAGTTGGGCATCATGGACATGTAACACATTTATAAGGCCCTTAACGTAGTGTAAACCTTCCATCAACTGATAGCTACCTTCCCATTTCCTATGCTCACTGTTGATCCATCTAAATAGGTACCAGCTTCTTCAGGTTTGCATAAACATGTAATGTCCATCCTGGTTGCAGAACTCACAAGCCCATACTCTCTATTATGACTGCAGTCAACAAAGAGCTTTTCACAAAGTTAAAATCCAAAGAGAAACTAAGGGTGAGGGTCTTTAGAATTGTGCTAAAAGACCATTGCTTCTGTCTGGCCAACTTCCAAGGCCAAAACATGATGTTGCTTTCAAAGCCTTTTTTTTACATAAGTTGCGTAAATATATATATACATGGCCATTCCTTTGCACAAAGCAACTGAGAGCTACCTCAAGTGGTTTATATAGATATCTCTGATATCTGATGAAGTAACCAAATAACATGAGCGTGGGCTTGTAAAATTATAAAAAATAAATATTTTAACAACATCTGAACAGACTGACAGTACTTTCCTTTGAAATATAATCCACATTTTAGTATTGATCATTCTGTAATAAATACTCAAACACATCTACAAACTTAGCTTGACCCTAAACACTCCGTGTCATTTTCAGTAGTCTTACTGAATGTTAAAAAGCTCTACTTAGCAAACCAAATACGTCCCTTCTGTTCCTAAAATAATTTGAAAGCTTGGCATAAACGATTTTCTGTTTGATCGACTTAAAAACTTGATCAAATTTAATACGATCGTATGTTACCACCTCACAATGCCATCAGACTGATTCCTTTCCTTAGCTGGATAAAAATCGATCAAAATAGCTAGAATACCCATCAGATAATTGAACGATCAACTGAAATTTACCAACATATCTGACCACTGCTCAATTTTTGGATCCATTTTAATTTTGATCCATAAAGGAATACATTTTAAACGATCCACTTAATATGATCTTTCTTTAAGTCGATTGAATGGAAACATCGAACCATGTATTGCCAGCTTAAAGGTCTTTTTCCATAATTGTTATTGGGCTGCTAGATTATGATGTTGATCTACTGTCACATATAATTGTAATGTAATTTACCCATTTTAATTGCAATGTATACAAAAATACATAACAACATATTGAAAAAATATAATATTTCATGGATATACGTCTGTAGCTTTTTTAAAAACAAAAATTATTTCTAAAATTGATACTATATATAGGCAAAGCTAGCCATACACTTATAGATTCCCCTTTGATCATTGAACATTCAGTCGAAACATGGTTACGTCACCATGCCCAACGATCGTTCACAGATTGTTTGGGGAATCGATGCGCGCTACCTTGGGGAATCAATCGACCACAGAAACAGTAAGTGTATGGCTAGCCTAAAGGCTTGTGTCCACTGCTGCTTTTTCCTCCGGATGTCTTGATTCCCTGTGCTGGACGTATGACCAGAGCAGGGAATCCTAAGGCCTAAAGGCCCCCATACACGGGTCGGATTCCGACCGGATTCCGGGACGATCGATTCTGGGCGCGTGCACGCAAAACGATCGTGCCGGAATCGCGTGCAGCCCACCTTGTCCGATCGTTCGCGTCCGATTGATCAGGGGCTCAGAATCGGATCTGACAGAAAACCAACATGTTGGTCTTTCTGATCCGATTCTGCACACATCAGGGGGAGTTGCCATTTGGGAAGTAAGCGATCGGACACGGAATCGTCCAGGAATCCGTGGGACAAGGTGGTATGCAGCGATCGGATACTCTTAATTGGCCTATTGATCGGAGCTCCGATTCCCGCTGAGATCGCCGGAATCGATCGGATCAGTGATCAATCGGCCATGGAATCCGACACGTGTATGGCTAGCTTAAGAGTGCCTTAAAGCCCAAGTCAACTATCAATCTAAATCATCTAAATGCATTCCAGGTGCATGAAACCAAAAGTTTGTGTTATTTAAGCTAGGAATAAACAGTTAGATTTTTTACATAGATTTGAGCACAATCAAAAGCCGTGTGCATTGACGGTGCTCGAATCTTTTAAAAAATAGAGATGTCCAGCGTGTCCAGATAGCTCAGTTGAACAGGCAACCAACATGTTGGTAAACTCTGTTCGACCGAGGGTCCCTATCCAAAGTGTGGATAGATGGCGCAGAAGTGCTGCGGCTCAAAATTGAGGAAGCTCGAGTGCAGCGCGATGAGCAGCCCCCCGATCGTACAGACATCGAGCTTTGTATGCCTAGCATAAGAGAAGCTCACCAGTGGGTCTCTCAGACCTCTGCAAATAGACATATATATATGTCATATAATATCAGAACTAGGGTCATTTTCTGCAGAATTATGGCAGGGAAAAGTTTTTTCTACTTTTTAGTGGCAATGAAATAAAGTTTAATTCTTTCTTATACAGATTTACATACTATTCTGATTTAATACGCTTGGAATGTATTTACCGTATATACTCGAGTATAAGCCGACCCGAATATAAGCAGAGGTACCCAATTTTAGAAAAAAAATCTGAAAAAACTGAATGACTCGAGTATAAGCCAAGGTAGGGAAATGCAGCAACTAAGGCACAGAACCATACAGCCAATGTGCTTTTGTTTTGAGGTGTAATTATTTAATTCAGCAGATTTGTAAGTTATTACAAAGCCCCTGAACATGATATCATCACTAGAAGTGCTGGAGATGTAGAGAAGGGGTGTGGGAACATTGTGAAGAAAAAAGTATTGTTCTAACATATCAAGTTTTTGCACAAAATAAGTTCAAATTTGACTTGACTTTGAACCAAATTTTTAAAAACTACATATGCTAGAGCAATAATTTTTTTTCAAATGTTCCTACAACCCTTCTCTACATCTCCAGCTGATGGTCCTAGGTGATGATAACATGTTTGGAGGCTTTGCAATTCACTCATAAAGTCCACCTACAAGATGCCGCGATTTTCATTTTTTGACCCGAATATAAGCTGAATTTCAGTTTTTTGAGCACATTTCAGGTGCTGAAAAATTCGCCTTATACTCGAGTATATACGGTTATATGATTAAAACTATAGGTTCAGTTTAGCTTTTACCAGATTTCCAAATCATAATACCACACTAGTAACATGGCTGCAAAAAGGCTTTAAGACAATTTCCTCCATTGTGCTTTATTGATTTATTTATTAAAAATGATTTGTTATATAGTTAAACTCTGTTAGAATGTAGTTAAGACGTTTATCTGAAATGTATGCTGTCCATCCTAACAAATGTTTTATACAATATGCTTGTAGGGTCTAGTTTGCCATCATCTTATCACAAATGATATTATGAATATTTGGACATACAAACTGCATTTTCCTTCAGTCACCTAAGATTGTATCAGTATCAAAACCAAACCCTAGATAAAAAATGTTTAGTCAGTTTTAAAAACAGGGAAGGGTGTTTTTTTATTGCTGTTTGTGTCCCTTTTGTACAGAAAGAAAAGGGAAATATTCCCACTGTGGACAATGCATATAGGTAGTAGGTGTTATAAGCAAAATCTTATTGCAAATTGTATTGCATTAGAAGTGTATAACACACGTGTGACAATGTTTGAATTTACAGATACAGCAAGTAAGGAAAAAATCTCCTCAGTAGAATCGCAGGCAGAAAAAAAAAGTGCTGTGATAAAAGGAAAGAAAACAAGCCGTAAAATTCCAGATTTTACTGGCAAACTTTGTTGGAATTTAAAGGTAATACAGATTTACGTACTATTCTGATCTTGTCGATCATAATAGTTATGTATAAGACCCATGTTGCTTTGCCAAGCTTAGATGAATGGGGTGTTTTGAACCTCTTTCTTTTGACCTTTTTATGGATTTTATGATACAAGTTCTTAAATAAAAAATTTAATCTGCATTTTTTACAGATTCCAGAACTTGCTATTTCAAATACTTGGTTATCATTCCTAGGTTATTATTCCTAGAGATCTGCCTTCAGTTGGCATTACATTGAGTGATAAAGAGGATAAGGACAACCTGACTAGCAGCTATGGGCAACAACAACACTTTGTAACCCTGTTGGTTCTTAAATATATGGTTAAGAGAGCAAATGTAAATGACTTCTTCTCAGACACTTTCACTAAAGATATCCCATCTGGAGAGCTGACTGGGCTATGGCCGGCGTAGATCTGAAGCAAAAGAACAGATTCTAACACGATAGGCCTTGATTGTGCTTCAAATGTAACACACAACTAGAAGTCTCCTGGGTAAGGCCATGCTAAAGACAAGAATATCTGGAGAGCCACAGAACACCAAAGTAATTATAGCAGCAATCCTTGCCAGAGTTTTGTGAAGTCTCAGATTGTCACAGTGACCTCTGGCATTGAAAAAAAGGATACAAAAGGAATACAATGGCTTTAATACTACAGAGAAGGATGTCCATATCTGACCACCCTGAAAGACATTTTCACACTGCTGAGACAAGTTGCTGGTTTCAAACTGTAATGAGTTTAATTCACAGGATTCCTGCCACATTGACTGCAGGTCCAAGAAGTTATACACCCTCAGCCTTAATGGGAGGCAGGTTATGGTTCTTGAAGTAATCCACTACTTGCTGAGGAAGCTCTGCGAGAACTGCTTTAGCCAGAGTTTCCTTAGGAGCCTGAGAAGCAAAGAAACAGAAAGACAATTACACTTGTACTCAACAAGGATTCTTCAACTCCCAAGTTCTCAACTCCCAACATCCCAGAGAGAGCTACAGAACAATTTCATCAATTCCACCAAAAATGAAGCCATGTGTAGAGGTGGGGTTCTGTTTAATGTTTGTTACCTGCTACAGTTGTTTACATTCTCAGTAGAAATTCAGTCATATAATCTTATTTAGGTTTAAGGGAGTATATTAACTGGTGCATTATTCATAGTTTTCTCCATATAGTGAATGTGTTTGGAGTTAAAAGCAACACAATTACAGGAAATCAAAGCAGAAACATTTAAAGGCTTATCCCCACTAGCGATCGTCGCGATCACGCCCATGCATTTGAATGGGCTCTTACCCACAGACATGCTTACCCACAGACATGGCTCACCACGTTTTTTGATCGTGGGGCCGCGGGTGGTTGCGCCCTGTCACCCCCCATTCGCACCCATAGACATGAATTAGTGCATTTTAATTGGATGTTTGAACGAGTCCCCATTTATTCTCTATGGGCACGATCAGGGGCGATCATAATCTTGTCCCAAAATGTCGGGTGAAAAAGTGCCCGATCGCTTGCCATAATAATCGCCCCACGGGAGTGGGGACATAGCCTTACTGATGCTTCATTAAATCCTGTTACTGTACATGTCCTATCACTGACATAACAAAGAAATCCATTACGGCCTTGGAATAATTTAGTGTGTCAAGGTGAAGCCATTTTTGTATTTTAGTATGTTTCCAACTAGTTGAAGTGCTTGTCCCCACTGGCAAGGCTGGCCACTGGGCGGAGCGGTCCCGCGGCGGCCGCGAGCCACCAGCCGCTTATGGCTGAACAAAGTGCACGAGCGGCCGTGACAAAAATACATTTCAATGCAGCCGTGCAAGTGGAGACAAGCCCATTGGATTTAATGGAAGCGCCATCGCCAATGTGGACAAGCCCTTAATCTTAACTTATATTGAATATTTTTTTCTTTTTAAATATTATTTTTAAAAACAAATGTCATAACTTCAATTACTTTTTTTGCATATTTAGTATAAATGTTCATATCAAACCACTGCTGACAAAGTAACTCAAGCCTCTTATTATAACTTAGAGCTCAACTCATCCATGGTCACCCTAAAATAAGACTAATGAATGAACATGAATGAATCAATATATGCCTGGTTTACTTTCATGTACTTTAGATATCTTTACATGGTCTACTTACATTGCGAAACTCCCGAAATGGCACAAACTGTACAATGTCCCGTGAAGCTTCTTCTCCAGTATGAGATCTGAGTACTCTGTTATCCCCATCAAGAAATTCCATGGCGGAAAAGTCTGCATTCCCCACTCCGATGATGATAATAGACATGGGCAGCTTAGAGGCTTGTACAATGGCATGTCTTGTTTCATCCATGTCACTTATGACACCATCTGTTATGATGAGAAGGGTGAAGTATTGCTGGAAAATAAAAAACACAGGTTTGTATGGCCCAGGCTGTCTATCAAAGTCAGTCCACATTGCAAATCTGACAGTGAGACATGTATAATGTCAATATTCATTTACAGTGGTGTTCATAGTGGAAATGTTTGGAAATTTTTTTTTATCATATTTAATGAGCAATATGATGGTATACCTGTGGGGTCATCCATGGGAGCTGAAGTTCAGTCTGCTAATATCTCAACTTCTTTGGTTCAATTAACATGCTAATGACATTTTAACTACAAAATGGCCCTTTCTTTGAAAAAGGGCTTGATGATGTGGTTTGTCCATTAGATAGGAAATGAGGTGTGCTCTATGAGACGCGCTACAGCATCTTTTGCAATTCAAGTTACGAAAATAGGAGAGTGTGCAGGGAAATCAAAGTAAGCAATTTCAGTAGAGAAAAAAGTCTGCACCATATTGAAAGTAAAGCTGGAGTTCAGCTATTAAGTACACTTAGCTAATGCAAACTGTGCGCCTCTGAGGGACCTCTGAGCCAACTGGACCTTACACTGGACACTGGATTTGCACCAGATCTACCTAACCCTTACTTGGTTTATACCTGTGTATCCATTGATGACACAAGATTACACAATCACCAAGGTGGCCTGAATGTTTCAGGTCTCTCCTATTTCCCCTTTTGAGTTTGTCCCGCGGGGACTGTGCTTCATCTGTTTTTACCTTTTTAACAGTGACCATAACCGGATTGAAAAAAAAAACCTGAAGAAGATTACTCGTAACGTGTGTTGGGGTGGTTTCTTTTGTCAATCTTTACATGTACACCTTGTTATAACTTGTCTTATTAATGTATTGTATGTGCCATTAGTCTCTGAAGTGTTTGTGACAACATATGCCATTGTTGGTTTTTAAAAATTAAATACTGATTTATGTTGATTAAATACTATGTATTTTCCATTATATGTTGAATGATATTATATGTTGTGGCCTCTAAAGTACCCTGGCCCCTTGTAATCCGGGGGGGGATTTAGGGTGTTAGGTTCACCTTCACCCATTTATTGTTGATATCTAGTTGGGATGTCGGCCACCAAATGTGGGAGGGTGTAATTATAGATTTGATCTACCAGCAAATATGGAAGGTGCCTCCATGACTGGATACATACTTATTGGATAGTTTGGAAAGGTCCTCATCAGCAGAGTGAAGTGTCTACCCCAATGTCCTCAGGATATCTAACATATTTTAACATTTTACTCACCGCTGCTGACTCTTGAGTTGTTGCTTGTGCTGCGAATCGCGCCACGTGGTTGATTATTGGGGAGAAGTTGGTTGGTCCATAAAAGCGTATGTGAGGGAGGCACGCTGAGTATGCTTCTATAATGCCTTCAACTCCTGTAAATTAGTTTGAAAAATACTTTTTTGTCATTAGAAAATTTCAATAAGTACTAAGCAGTTCCAGGCAATAATAGATTCAGTGACTGCTATCCAAAATGAAATGCAACAAACTCCAATTTATAATCCAAAGAGGATTTAAAGTAAAGGACTCATAGAAGCCTCAATATAAGTACTAGGTTATGGAAAATTTAGGAATATATGATGTATGCGTCAAGTATCAATTTAACACTAAAATATTTGGGTGGTTTAAAAGAATGAATAATAAAAGCTAGATACCATCTTCAATTGTCACAGCAAGAATATATCCGGATATATAAAAGAGCCAAGCATAGACTAACCTGAGCAGAACGGGCTGGCAGGATTAAAGTTGATAGCAAATTCATGAGACACCTGAAATATAAAATGTTCTGATAAAACCCATGATATCTGCTAACATTTCTACTACTACACAGTAAGATTAGTAATAGGAAGGCAAACGCCTTTTCTTATTTTACCTTGAGAGTTTAATATATTTCTAGAGGAAAATATGAATATGGCCTCATGTTGATACAGGTTCACATGTCTTTGTTGAACACACACGTGTGATAGCACACGCCATTGTCAAACTCAAAACACACAGCGTAAAAAAGTAAAGTGCACAAGTGAATCAGGAAAAGGTCAAATGAAAAAGGAGGGTGCCATGAAACTCTCTGGAGTTAAATTCTCTAGACCAAAGGACTCAACAACAATGGTCAGCTAGCAGAAGACAGCCTGACCCCTATTCCTTAGGGCAGTGGTTCCCAAACTGGGGGACAGGCCCCCCTGGGGGGCACGGAGGGCGCAGCTAGGGGAGGCTCTTATTTTGAGCCTGTGTTATTTGAATGAGAGGGGGGCTTGATCATGTTCCTATATAGAAAAGGGGGGCCCTGCAGAAAAAGTTTGGGAACCACTGCCTTAGGGGATCAAATAGAGGCATCTCCTCCCAGTAGTAGGCAAGGACAGAAGAAGATGGAGAGCCAGGCTGAAGCCATTAGTTCTCTTATTACACTTTTAGGGTTGGCTAAATGCCCTACTCACAGAGAACGTGACTCACAATGTAGCATTGAATGTGATTGGGAGAAGATGTGTTTAATTGGACACCCATGTGTGCACTTACACCACACACTCCTCTCATTACAACAATAAGGCCAGACAAGAGAAGTGGTTGGTGGTATACCCAGGTATTAGTTCCAGGTACTCTGCCCAAACCCAATGACATGCTTGGTGCATCAGGCAAGACTTAACCAAGGAGGATCACCTATCTCTAACCTGCCACAAACTACCCCAGACAGAATACTTACCAAACTCACCCTCCATCAAAATGATGCAGGCTTTCTTTCCTGAAACTGATATGAACAGGTCCTACACTTGATCTTAGCTAAAAGGCATACTGCACCTCAGTCAGGTAATAACTCAGTATTGGAGATGTGTGAATTAAGTAGCCCACATCTACCTTAATCAGGAGCGCTTAAAGAGGCTGCTAAACCATCTGTCTGATCATTTTCAGCACTTTGGCTTTTGGGGAAGGTTTGCCCTGTTAAAGCAGTGGGTTTTACAAAATCGGCAACACCATCTGTGTGAGCGCATACATTTGTCTAATGTGGCTCTGTTAAGTTTTATCTGTATTACAAGTTATGTATCAAGATAACCCTATTCAGCTCCTACGGGATTTATCCAAATACACCCTAGACCAGTGTTTTTCAACCTTTTTTGGGCAAAGGCACACTTGTTTCATGAAAAAAATCGGAGGGCACCGACGATACGCATAATCGCGGCACACTTCCGGTCCCCGCCAGAAGTACGTCATCAGCAGGTGCCCAACGGACCGGCTCTGTGAGGATGCGGTTGCTTAGCCCTCCTATCTAGCTGCCTCTTATACAGTAGTATAAGACTTTTACTATAAGAGGCAGCTAGATAGGGGCTGAGGGTGGGGTCAAAAACCCACGGCACACCAGGCAACATCCCGCGGCACAGTGGTTGAAAAACACTGTACACCCTAGACCAACGTCGCGCATTGCGCCCTCTCCTGGCGGTTCTTCAGGAGCAGAATATCCCTTACTACTGGGGATTCCCTTTTCAACTGAACGTTCGATATGAAGTCAAGATCCATTCCTTGAGGGGTCCAGCTGACCTTCCTCGCCTGCTCCAAGATCTTTGTTTACCAGATGTGCCCTTGCCGGAGTGGCCCACCTACCCTTTGGGGCGCCGAGGGATGAAGCTCTCTACTTCTGCCCCCACTCCAGAAGTAGGAGGAGCGCCTTACTTGTTTTTTTCTTGTTTTTTTCCTGCTTGAGGTGACCCAGACAACATTAAATATTCGGCACGTGGAAGATGATGGTTTTTCTGCAACTGAGACCTCCCGCGAACACTCGGCAGACGCTGACTCTCGACGCGCCCTGTATATGGAGGACCTAGACAGCGTGGACTACAGCTCACCCTGGAGGGTCCTTTACATATATTTTATATTGTGCTTTGATGACTTTTTCTCTGGGGATGCTAAGCATTGTATGAGTTCTGGATATAAGTCTGGATTTATTTCCCTTTTTTTGTCGTTGTTTTTTCTTTATCTCCCGCATCTATGGGACAGATTGTATATGTTTAGCATGTTTTTCTTTAATACATGGCTTCCATAAGATGTTGGGATTGGTTATTGATTTGGCCACATATCAGGATAATACCTCTCTTTGACTGCCTGGAATTAGATTTTTATTAGGTTTCGATCTCATTAATGTCAGGAAATAGTGAATAACATTGCCTGTACATATCTGGTAGACCGGACGGGCGCTGAGCTCTAGCCTATGGCCACCACGTCCCTACATAGGTTACTGTCTCTATTGAGACAGTGTGTAAGTAAATCTTACACCTTAGTTAGTTTTTTCTTTGGTTTCTATACTTTTTATATTTGTTTCCTTTTTTTTTTCTTTTCTTCCTTCCTTTCTCTTTCCCTTTCTATTGTTTCCCTCCCTCTTCTTACATTGTGTGTGTGTGTGTATCCCTGCTACTTGTCCTCTTTGTGGATAATATATCGATCTAAAGCCCCCCATACACCTTTAGATCAATCCATGCAATTTTCATTGGATCTGCCAGAAACTGTGTGGAGTTGTGGCCTCCCAAGTGGAGTGCATGGTGATTGGGAGGTTTGGAGAGCTCCTCCTGTTGCATGGTTTTTGGTGGAAACAAAAGTTGATAATAATCCGGCCAAGCGTTCACAGCTGCTCAAATCTTTCCACAAAGGCAAAGCTATGCACATTCTCTCTAAACTCGTTGATTTTTCTGAAGGCATTGTTTTGGTGGGAGGTGATTTTAATCTAGTCTTAGATCCTAAAATGGATGCTTCCTCTGGTAGGTCGTGGGTCGGTTATCGTAAGCTTAATGTGTTGAAACGGACCCTTCATGAGCATAGACTCAAAGATGTTTGGCGCACGCTTAACCCCACTACAAAGGATTATACTTTTTTCTCGCCAGTCCATCACTCTTTTACAAGAATTGATTATTTGTTTATTAGTCACGAGGTCCTGGGTATGTCCCCCTGCCCTTCTATCTCCCCCTGCGTATGGCCGGACCACACTTCGGTTACATTGTTTTTCGATATACCGGGTACTCTACGCCCTATGGGGACCTGGCGCCTGAATGACACCTTCTTACAAGATGCCACTTGTTTACAAGACGTTCAGTCCACTATTGGCAATTTTCTGTCTGACCACGCAGGGGATAACACAGCTCTTCCTCTACAATGGGAGGCCCTTAAGGCGGTGGTGCGGGGGGTGTTCATTCAACATGGCTCCCGCTTAAAGAGACTTCGGAGTGAGGAGATTAAGATTACTTACTCCAACTTATGTCGTCTTGAGGCCCAGCATAAATCTGGCTCTTCACCTGATATACTGGCGCAACTTTCTTCTACACTAACCCGCCTTTTAGAACTATATGACTTTTCCCATAGGCATCACAGAGATCAATGTAAGAAAATGATGTACAAATTCAGGGACAAATGTAGTAAGTTTCTGGCTGATAGACTACACCCTAGGGGCCCGGCGACGTTTATTCCAGTAGTAAGATCTTCTACCGATACAAATCTGACTTCCCCTAAGGATATTACAGACGCTTTTTTTTCCTATTACCAGGACTTATACTCCCAACCAACTTCTCGGATCCCCATATCTTCCCTCTCGACGTATATTCTCGATACCGCTCTCCCACCTCTTCCCCTGGAGACTTTCCAGGACCTAGAAGCACCATTTACTCTAGATGAACTGATCACGACGATTAAAGGATCTCCTCCAGGTAAAAGCCCTGGCCCAGACGGCTTCACCCCTAAATTTTATAAGACGTTCCACCCCTTGATAGCGACTTTCTTGGCCTCAGTTTTTAATTCAATCTCCTCATCTTCTCCGTTCCCTCCACAGAGTTTGGAAGCCCAAATTTCCTTGATCCCCAAACCTAACAAAGATCACACTTTCTGTGCGAATTATAGGCCCATTTCGTTAATCAACATAGATATTAAAAAATTTTCTAAACTGATAGCTTCCCGCCTCCAGCGCCTACTACCGTCTATTATCTAACCCGATCAGACTGGCTTCGTACAGGGTAGAGAGGCTAGAGACAATATCCTTAAAACTGTTCTTTTACATGAGGCCTCCCAGCGCTTTAAGATCCCTATGTGATCCTTGTCCATCGATGCAGAGAAGGCCTTTGATAGGGTCAGTTGGCCCTTTCTTGAAGCCTCCCTGCGTCAGATTGGCATTGGCCCGGTTTTGTTGCAACGGATTATGGCCCTATATTCTGGCCCCACTGCTAGGATTAGAGTAAATGGGCGATTGTCTGATCGCTTTGCGATCCAGAATGGTACGCGACAGGGCTGTCTTCTGTCCCCTTTACTCTTCACCCTAGTAATTGAACATCTGGCGATTGCGATTAGAAATAACGTAGATATACATGGCAATTTTTTAAAGGAGCAGGAACATAAATTGTCCTTGGTTGCAGATGATCTTCTCCTTTACGTTACTTCTCCCTATATTTCCCTTCCCTCTATTATGCATGAACTCCAATGATTTGGAGAGTTTAGTTATTTTAAAGTTAATCACTCTAAGTCCGAGTTGTTGAATGTTTCTTTTCCAACCTCTGTTATTCAACTAATTTCCTCTAATTTCCCCTTTAGGGTTTGCTCCCAATCTTTGAAATATCTGGGGTGGACATTACTGCCACTTCCTCCAAAATATTTTCAGCCAACTACCCACCTATATATCAGAAAATCAAGTCACTACTTTATTTTTATGATACTAAGTTATCTCCATGGTTTGCCCGTATGAACATCCTCAAGATGGACGTTCGCCCTAAGCTCCTATATTTATTTCAGGCTCTTCCTATCTCACTCCCAACCTCCTACCTGAATACTCTCAACGGTCTATTTAGAGGGTTTGTGTGGCAAGGGAAGAAGGCTCGGATGGCCAACCGTACTCTGCAGGGCTCCCAGATATCTCCTCTTACTATACCGCAAGCATCCTTACGAGAATGGTGGACTGGTTCCATAATGGTAACACGAAACGATAGGTGAACGTGGAAAGTGCAATGGTCGGCAAAGATCTACGCTCGCTTCCGTGGCTTACTCATGGCCTCAGAGACCCTTTAGCCCTCCCGTCTTTTAACCCCTCTTTTCCTCCGGCATGTGACCGAGACGAAGTGTTGGGTTGGAATCGACAGGA
>CM070041.1:19486103-19508288 GCA_036250615.1 Ptychadena robeensis
GATTAAGAGAATATATCTGTATAAATGAAAAACAATATAGTATGTTAAATGCTATGTATATTTTCTTGTCTTGATAAAAATAATAATTATAATAAAACTTATTTAACGAAGCTTTATCTGTATTTTATTGTAAATACAATAAAACCAAGGCTTAAAAAATTGTTACTGGAAACAAAACACCGCATCCCTAGTCACCCTATTTCTGTTTAAATGATTGAACTAATATAGCAAATACAATCCAGAATGCTAGTCTTCCATTAAGGAAGATTATGTGTAATGATGTTTTTTTTTATCCACCAATTTTGATTGTATAAACTGTATAAAATTGCAGTGATGTAATTTGGCATACAAATACATCTACCTTATCACATAGTACAGAAAAAAGATCTTACCTTCCAGTCTGGAGGCAGCTGTGCACCAAAGCCCAAAGCTGGGAATAGTTTATCTCTACAAATGCAAGAAAAAGTAAATAAAAACAAGACCACTGAAAATGTAATGTGACTTTGCCCAAAAAATTCTAAACATAGTCTTACAACGTTTAAATTCAATTTTCATGTATGAACTATGTACTATAGGGTAACACTAATCTAATGTCTATAAAGTGCAATTTTTGTTGTTGTAAATTACATTTGCAAAAACCAGTATGAGGAGCATTATACAGAAAGGCTAGGGCTACACTGTTCATTTAAACCATTGCATTGAACGAGTGCATAAGCCGCCTATTGATGTCAATGGTGCTATGACAGCCCGTCAGAGCCCCGGATCCGCTGGTCCGAGCCTCGGTTGCATTGAAATTAACGCAGCAAGCTACTTCTTTGGGAACGCAACGGAGGGTTGAGCGGACACAATCGGATCCCAGCGGACAGTGGAGCCTAAACCAAAAGTCCTCTTGTTGTTTAAAGAGGAGATAACTCCCCAATAGTAATCAAGAGCAGCTACTGGCAATTGGGTTGCCTAAAGAGCAAAGGAATAATGATAACTCATTATGTCAGAAATAGAGATGACCAATGGATTGCCAAAACTTGGACATTGGCTTGCAAATGCTTCTTAACCTCCTGAGCGTTTGCCACGAGGCACGGTTTTTTCAAAACTGTGCCACGGGCAATCGCGGCGGAGCACAATATGCTCCGCCGTGATTTCCTGCTCAGCTGGAGGACCTACACATAAGCCCGGCGTCACTGGAGACGCCGGACTTATGCTGAAGAAAGGCGACGCCCCTCCAGTTTGACGGAGGTCTATGGCGCCGCCTACCCCCGCCCCCTTCACGTCACCGGTGACGCGATCGGGGGCGGACCCGGAAGCATCGGCATACATGCCGATGCTCCCGACCGCCGTCAGAAGACGGCAAGACCTCGAGCGTGCCTCTCGTTAGCTGGGGCTGAGTTTCATGCATCATGAAACTCAGCCCGAGTTAACTCGGGGAGAACGCTCAGAAGGTTAATTGTGTGAACAGGGTCTGTGGTACTTGATTGACTCAGTTTCAGTTTAAAGTTTGGACGTGTTTGCATGCTTATGTAGACTTTTCGGTATGACCATGTCTTATCTTGAATGATTGTTGATTTCTCCATCCATAAGTAGGTAATGTAATAACCTTGTTCCGAAGCCACACTGACAATCATTGTCAATGTCATTGAACATTAATGGGTATCCTCTGTTTAAGTCAATGCTGTAGAAGACCAACTAATGGGCCTGATTTTCTACAAGAGGTATGAAAAACACTCTCCGATTATTTTTATATGCTTTGGTTGATCTGTTTAATGTCATGGAAAAAAAATACAGGGCCTTGTACTAATACATGTAGACTCAATGTGCTAGACCCTAGGTACCCAACCTGAGGCCCGGGGGCCGCATGCGGCCCTTTGGTTGTTGTTCGGCGGCCCCCTTGGTCCTCCCCATGCGGCCTCCAAAACCTAACCTGTGAAGTGGTCACACACTGACTATGCTTTCCTAATCCACTTTGGTGGTCCTACATCAGTAAAATTGTCAATGTTGACCAGAGAAACCAGGTCTACATATGAGCGCTGCACCCAGGGGCAGGAGGGGGTGGTTTTGATTGCCTGTCGAGATCTGGTCCACTGCCTGCTGAGATATGTTGATGAGGGTCTGGAGTGATGTTATGTGCGGCCCTTTAGTGATGCCGAGGGCCACACTTGTGGCCCTCCATATCAACTCGGTTGCCCACCACTGTGCTAGACTGTTGTACTTATCCAGTGGATTCAATTGTTTTCGGTTTTGTTTTCACATTGATCAAGTATGACAAGTAATTAGCCTGGTCAGAGAAAAATACAGCCAGGATAATAGCATATTTGGATTTTTACTGTGTCTAATTTTTCTAAGGTCAGGTGCAGATGCTACACTGCCCGGCCAAAAACAAATTGCCACCTGGCAAATAGGTACAGGTCTAGGTTCAGCAACAGTAATCCAAGAATGAGGTCAGCGGACTACCTGAATATACTGAATGGCCAGGTTATTCCATCAATGGATGTTTCCTTCCCTGATGGCACAGGCATATTCCAAGATAACAATGTGAAAGATTGGTTCAGGGAGAATGAGACATCATTGTCACACATGGATTGGCCTCCACAGAGTGCAGACCAAAACCCCATTGAGAATCTGTGGGATGTGCTGGAGAGGGAATTGCGCAGTGGTCAGACTCTACGTGGTAAAACATTAATGCAACACTGGAAATAAATCTTGTGACATTGCAGAAGCTTTTCAAAACAATGCCACAGCAAATGTGTGCCGTAATCAAACAAAATATTAGAGTGTGTGACCTTTTTTGTGGCGCCAACCTTTTTTTGGGCCAGCCAGTATATTAGCATGTCTTAGGGATAAAACTGATTTATTATGAGAAAAACAGAAACTCCATGCAGGAAATACCATGATGGGATGGTCAGAGATGGTGCACAGAAGTAACCCTGATCAATATGAAATCCTATCACCTATTTAATATTTTTCCTTTACAGATACAAACAGGCTGATCCTACAAATGCAACATTGACATATAAATAGAGCTTGTTTACCAGTAGTAGAGTACTGGAAACTGGGACAACGTACAACTTAGTCACGTCACATAGACTTACAAGTACTGAACTCTTTCAATGCCCAATTTGTTGGCGTTTTTAACACACATGTCTAAATGTATATTTTAGCCGTAAAGAATACCTAAAACCCCCCAAAATCTTAAATATGTTCTAAAAGCTGATCCTATAGTTATGTTTGTTTGTATGTTTTTGGGATTTAATAAAATGCAAATATATATTCAAAAATACACACCATCCCAATAATTAATCATAGGGGTAACCATAGACCACTGGCACCAGTATAAACATTATTCCCTACATGAATATTTATGTTTATATGTGCATTAATTGTATTTAGAGGAGGAGGGGGACTATTTCTTTTATTAAGCTCCTTTTTTCAATTTAAGGAAAAATTGGTGTGTATCTCTTGCAGCTTGTGTACACACCTTTATCCTCATAACTGGAAGGGAATCAAATGTTAGGATTTTTTGGTTTTGTATCGATTACACTGTGTGTTAGGACATTTGATCGATATTGGATTTTTGTGCCTTGCGAGTTCTCCAGATCAATTTATTTTAGCAAACTTTGTTATTATTAATTTGTGATAGATATTTCCTTGCTACTACATATTCCATGATCATCTAAAGTTGCACAATTTTATAACTGTGTGAAAATGGTAAACTGACTGCTCCATCCTTTGCCAGCACTGAAAGATTAATACATCCCCTGCACTGCTTCAACTTAACCAAAAGGTTAAAATGCACAATTTGAATTGGAAACTGATAAAGCAAGTTAATGCATGTATAGCTACATTTAGGCTCCTACTTTCACCCTTGAATGCAAGCAAAGCTTTCTGAGTACATACTGTCAGGGACGCTTACTCCGCTATGTAGAGTATGCGGGCGCAAAGGGCCCCACGTGCAAAGTCACGTTGATCACATGCAAATATTCAGGTGAAATTGCTCACGCAAATGCGCATGTGCATGCAAATGCATAAGCCCCCCCAGGCTAGAAACGGCCCTGCATACTGTGGTAAATCAGCTTCTTTCTCAGTCACCACTGGCTTGGAAATTACATCTCTGAACCAGATGAGCAGTGTTTCCATTGTCATGCATATCAAGGAAGGGAAATAAGCAGTAACCCTAATAACCACAATGGATATCCTACTTTTTGGGGTACATAGTAATATGGAGGGGTTTAGGATAGGCCGAGGAGGGGTGGTGGTCCAGTTGGGGTAGGTTGAGATGGAGTGTGATATATCCTAGGTCCATACATGTAATTGGGTGGTGTTACAAAGAAAGCATTGTGTGGCCTAGTCATCTAATTACTGGCTTCTCCTTGGCCGCCAAGAGGTTAAACTGAGCATTTTCTTGTTGCTTTTGTTATTGTTACTATTAAAGACTAAGACAATAAATTTCCATCTGAAAGGATAATGCAGAAGGGTGATATGTACTTCCTTTTTTTCACTTTATTATGTGAAATTATTTTGTTCATTAGACGATGAAACCTTTCATTGTGCGATATTGAAGCTTTTAAAACGCGAATATCTGTCATTTGACAGAAATCCATTTTTCTCTCCCAGCAAGTGTCAGAAAACAAATGAGCATGTTACCGTGGTAACTGTTGTGCTCCATCTGTATTAGACTAGCCACTTAATAGAGACGCTGAACAAGTTTTATGTACAGGCTCATTCCTATATCAACGCAGGTTTCCCTTTCACTGGGGGTTATTGATAATCTACAGGAGGAAAATTGTGTCGGCTGACACAAAAATTCAAGTTCTGGAATGCAAATGGTGTGTAAATCCCCATATTTGTAGGACCTTTTAAAATTATACATAATGTCATTAATCATTTAAACTTTAACACAGTCGGAGTTCAGATTCAGTGTTGATTTAGGTCAAAATAAAGAAGGAACAGTGTAGCTTTTTAGTTGATAGTAGTATTCACTTACAGTATCTATCAATGTTAATAAATAGAAACAAATTCATTCAATGAGAAGATTTTTTAAATTATTTATTGTATTACCCAATATGACCACCAGATGGCAGAGTCCATGGTCCAGGTCATAGGATCTCAACATGGCTCATAGAATTGTTAACACCTTAGAATACTTCCCAATAACTAGTTAATATATATTAAAGTATGGCGTGTTAATTCTTTTATAGATCTGTATATGTAGTGCAAAGAAGGAAAGTTTACAAAGGCCCTCATAGTATTTCGTTTTGGTAAAACTTGATTGAACAAAAGTTTCATGGTGAACTTTAGATTTTTAAACGTTACTATTGAGAGCTTTGTTTTATAATTATATTATTTTATTACCGATTTGAGACACTTTTCGGATACTATGACAAAGAAACCTGCATCTGTGACCAGATTTTAAAGGTATATTAAAATTCTAGCATGCAAGTGCAATGGGCCTCTCAGTGACTGGAGATGTTCATAACAGGACTAATACTGAACTTCAGGAAGATATAAAAAGTTAAACATTCAACCACAGATCAAAACCATTTTTACATACAGATCTTTACATGTCTTCATGTAAGCCTCCTGTCATACTCTGCACAGCGGGGATAGGATGGGGCAGCTCTATGAGCTCTTTTGCTATCCAAAAAGCTGTCAGTGAACTGTTTGAACAAATAATGTCTCCAGCAGAGAATGCATGGAAAATATCTGCTGTTGCTACTTCGTTGTCCAATCACAGGCTGTGAAACCAAGGGGGTAGTTTGTTTTCCCCTAAGCTATGGAGGACTGATAGAAAATACATTATTTAGGAGATGAAGATAAAATCTGTATCTGTACCTAATGGAAAGATCTGACTCTTCTGTAATATTTTGTAATTTAAAGGTTATTGTCAAGAAGAACACACATGAACCTTAAGAGGTTCTAACGCAACATGTTCTAAATGGGCAACATTCACACCATCTATGAAGTCTCTGAAATTCTTATTTGCTTAAAATTAATTAGATAAAAAGATAAAATATGTACAAAATTTTAATCTGGGTAGCTGGGTACCTAAGTATCTCTAAACCACTGGGCCAACTGGGCTCAGCAATTATTTCTAACCGTCTGTTAATATTTATATATGCTTTTACATTTTAGCAATAAATAATTTAAATAACTCAAGAAAAACTAGAATTCCTCCAATGTAAAATGGGTTATTAGGAACTACTATACTAGAGATGGTTAAGAGAAATACTTAAAGAACTACATCATAGAACAAAGTGAGAGCACGAAGGACACAATTTAAAAATTTCAATTATACACTGAACAAAAATATATATGCAACACTTGGTTTTGCCGAGAGATTTTGCACAAGCTGAACTAAAAGATCTAAGATATTTTCTACATATACAAAAGACCCATTACTCTCAAATATTGTTCACAAATCTGTCTAAATCTGTGTGATCTAAAGCTGGTCATACATGGCTTGATGAAGTAACAGATTAGAGGAACATCGGGCGCCGTGTGCGCTCACTGCTCCTGATGTTCCTCTAATCTTCATCTGAGCCATCCACAGTTCCTTCGAGCAGGATCCATTAACATCTGGGCACTGTGCTGTGTGATTAAACTGCACATTTCAGAGTGACCTTTTATTGTGGGCAGTCTAATGGCTGCCATACACACCCCGACGGGTGCAGACAAACCAGTCCCGATATGCTCCGGGATGCAAACGTGATGTCGTCATCACGTTTGCACCCCGGTGCATTATGGGGCCCCTTCAGTCGGCCAGCACCCTTTGTGTACCGGCCATAAGCTTCAATGAAGACGCTGGTCTTCATTGAAGCTTATGGCATCGGCTTGCATCGGCCAGAGAATATCGGACATGTCCGTTCTCTGGCCGGCCGAGCTGTGGGGACAGGGATCTGTCGCCCCATGTGGGCACATGCCGATAAGCGGCCGATTTTTAACCTGACCGACGGAACGAGCGCGCACGCCCGTGCATGTGTACGGCAGCCTTAAGGCACACCTGTGCAATATTCATGCTGTCTTATCAGCACCTTGATATGCCATACCTGTGAGGTGGGATGGATTATCTCGGCAAAGGAGAAGTGCTTACTAAATAAGATTTAGACAGATTTGTGAACAATTTTTGAGAGTAATGAGTCTTCTGTGTATGATCTTAAGATATTAAGATCTGTGATCTTAAGCAGAGTTCAGCTCATGCAAAACGGGAGCAAAACCAAAAGTGTTGCAGTGTATAGTCTGTCTTTTATAACAACCACAGAAATGTCATCCTTGTATTTATCTTGGCTGCCCTCATAGCAGTAAAATGAAGTCAGCAATTTTTATTTACCAAGGATTATTTTAACAGCTGATTACATAATATTTCTATGACTGAGATAAGGAAAATATCATTAGACAGTGAACCGTGTAGGATTAGATTTGGAAATATTATTCCTGTATTGTGTCCAGTGAATTAGAAGATGCTAGATGTCGTAGTTTTTTTTTCTGCAAATACTGATAGGGTGACATTAGTACTGTCCCAGTACAGTCCCAGTATATGTTGGGATTCCACCACCAGAGAATGTATCTTGAGAGTAGATTACAGCAATGTCACATGGGAGAACAACTCAAAGGGACACATAGATTATGTTCAATGGGTCCTACTCTATTTCACATGCTTTTAGACGTTGGTGATCTGGATTTTCAGGCATTCTACACCCGCACAGTTGGTTTACTTATAATGAGGGACCTTTTTCATAAATTGCCATTGTGATTTGATTATGTCTCAGTAGTAACATAAAGCTCCCCTGAATGTGACCGCCAGCTACTGTGTGCAGGTGTTTTGAAGGCATTTGTCAAATATTGATAAACGTCCCCATGTTATCCTTTTGCCCGAAAGCAAAGCGGGAAATGGGACATGTGGAGTTTGCAGGGAAAGTGTGTTTTTTTGTGTCTGGTCACTGGAAACTCACTGTTTTCAGACAGCCATGTGAATGAGCCCTAATTAGTTAATTTATTTATTTAGGTCTTTGACAGACCAGCAAATGTCAGACTTCATATGGCCACTGACCCATGACACTCAAGGTAAGTGTCAAAATGGGACAAAGAAGTATTGTTAAATCAAATGAAAATTTAAATGCACAGGGAAAATGTAAAAAAATGAGACCTGCTGTCACCAGTCCCCAAAATCAAATCATTAAATGCAATTCATTTTTTGTAAGTTTGTTTGGTATATCTTTAAGGGCCATTTTTTTATTGGTGAGTATTTTTAATCTTGACTTTACCTCAGACAACTGCATAAATAGGATAACAATGTATTTCCACTTAAACTCAAACAGTTCAAATTATGCCAGTTAAGGAAAATATATTAGCTATAAGCAGTTACCCGACTCCACATAGACAAGGTAACCCAATCTAAGATGGATTGTGGCTAACCAACGAACAGGGATCAATACACCATTACACATTCATCTCTGTCATTAAGAGGCATGTGAATATGTCTTCATCATAATATGGGGATGAAATAGGAAAGGATGAAAATGCCAATAACACGTTGCTAAAACTAGAAATCTAGTCTGGTGAAGTAAAAAAATGTGCAAGAATAAATAAAATATACATTTTTGAGAATCCCTCATTGTCTTTGTTAAGCATAGCATCATTAGCAAACTGTCTCCAGGGCTGGAGTTTCATGATTGGAACTTGTAGGCACAATTCTTAAAGTGCAACTGAACCTGTAGTACAGTTGTCACGTGCCACCAACCCTGACCCAGTATTATACTATGGCCCATGTTCTATTGATCTGTCCTGTGTTGCCCTACCCCAAGCCATGCTTTTGGTGGTCCTTAAGAGTAGGGCAATCCACATAGAAAGTGGGCCAAAGCTTGCATGAGCAGGAAGATAATACTTTTGTCTCTGCTAGGAGCAGCATAGTGATGTTTACTTGAATAGGCATCAAAGTAAATGTCAGAATAGGTTAAAAACAGGGCCAAAAATTTATAGGATATGCCATAGTACAGAGATGGCAAACCTATGGCACACGTGCCAGAGGTGGCACTCGAAGCCCTCTCTGTGGGCACGCAAACTGTCAACCAGCACAGAGGAGAGAACTGCAGCCTATTGACCCTTAATGCTGTCAGTTATCTTCCCCTCTCTTCTGATTAAAAAAAAGTGCTCCATACCCTCCACTCTTATAAAAAAGTAGGTGTGTTTTTTTTCATGTTTCATGTGTGTATATAATTTGTGAGTATGTAATTAAGGGTTTATATTGCCATACCGGCACTTCAAGATAAATAAGTGGGTTTTACACAAAACTTCCTCTAGTGCATTCCTGTCAACCCTACTGTCCCCGAATAAGGAAAATTACAGGAAGTGTTGCATGCAATTTGTTGCTGCTCATTCCAAATACCGGTATCAGGAGTTTTAAGTCCACCCCCCTACTAAGTAACCCCGATTTCAAAATCCCGGGAAAAATCCGGAATTTATTGAAATCGGGACTTGGCCGGGAAAGTCGAATAAAAAACGTGACATTCCCTGGCCAAAACAGAAGGGTTGACATGTATGCTCTAGTGCCCAGGTGCCCAACCTTAAAGTGCAACTGAACCTGTAGTACAGTTGTCACATGCCACCAACCCTGACCCAGTATTATACTATGGCCCATGTTCTATTGATCTGTCCTGTGTTGCCCCCTACCCCAAGCCATGCGGCCCTTTGGGTGTTCTTTGGCAGGCCTCAGTTTTACACTTGAGGCCCCCACAACCTAACTATTGATGCATAGGGCATAGGAACTCACCTGTCTGCCAAATCAAAGGTTATGTGCCCCATCAATATAATCAATGGCTTTAAAGCACATAACCGTTGATGATATACGACACAAAATGTACATACTACATTCCCTAATGCTTAAAGTATCATTTAAAACAAGTTTTGTTATTTGAAAGAGAAGAATAATGTCTTCTATCTGTGCCTGCTGTCCTCTTCTCATAAAAAAATGCTTATACAAGTCAGTACAGATTGAAAATGTTATGTGCGGCCCTTTAGTGATGCCAAGGGCTGCACTTGTGGCTCTTCATATCAACTCACCACTGCTCTAGTGTCTAGTCTAGTGTGATTCTCACTGGTATAGAGTACACGAGAGAAGAAAAATGTGTGCGCTCAATGTATGCAGAAAATTACTTCACTTACGAATCATAGTCTTGGATGATCTGTCCTACTGACCAGATTGCAGAGAGATATTCATTGGTTCCCATAGGATTGATGTGATGTAGAGATGAGGAATCCCGTGGATTTCCATTTGATGCTGTGAAGTCAATTCCAACCTAGGCACAAAACAGTTCTCTTAGAGTTGTGAGCAAATATAGTATGTAAGTAAATACCATGATGCATTGAACTCATGCTATTTACACCATAATATTTTGTGTTCACATATTTGCTTTCAGGGTAACTGCTGCCATTGAACCCATTTGTGGGTAGGCAGTCATCACCCCTTATATATTTCCTTTACTGGTTAAAAGGCAATTGGGAGTGTTCTCCAAACCACCTTTGGTGGTGGTTATGCTTTTCTGCTAATTTATAGAAACCTGTAAACAAAGAATATTCATTTCTAAAAATGTCACCATGTGTCAAAGAGACTAACACTGGACTGATGAAGCATAGCATATTTCTTTTTATCGCCAGCCCACATTTCAGCTCCTTATTCAGTTTCTATATAGACGCTTTATACCACAACTTCCCCTTCGTATTACACCTTAGTTTTTCACTTAAGCAGATGTTAAAGAAAACTGGCATGTGAGAGAATACTTAATGTATAGAAAAAGTTAAATCCAAATATGTACTGATCCGAAGGGTGGCACACTTGGCCATAAATTACTTTACTTGGTTTATAAAAAAGTGACAGTATTGTTTAATAACTTCTCAGCTGACAACGGTCTCCAGGAACCCAATGATGAAATCTCTACCAACAGTAATTTTTTGGCCTCTCTTCATCTTATACGCTTGGATGCTCAGAAGTTCCTTGCTTTGCCCCTTTGCAGTTGAATTAAAAATGAGTGTGGGGGCATATGACAGCCTAATATTTTAGCATGTAACTGTGCAAATATCAGATCTTTGTGATCCCTAAGACTGTTCTTTCAGTGAGAAGCTGTGATGGCAGAGGTACAAGCAAGTGTCACAATGTTGCAGTATGAGCAGTATAAGTCGCTGATAGAATCATTAACAATAGTGCCTGCTCCTATAACAATTTACAATCCAACATATGTTACCAGACTCATAGACAAAGGTTTCCACACATTTTTAGTAGGTATGTTCAAATGTTTAAACATAGGCTGAGGCTCCACTGGGGCGGTTTGGGAGCGGCTCTGGTTAGTTTTTTAGACATGGCCGAACCTCTTCCATTGTCCCAGATGGAGCAGTCTAAACTGGTGTGGTGTAGCTGTGAAAAAATTGCCCCGCAACCGAACCCGAGGCGTGCGGCCGCACCGGATCAGGATGTAATCCTTTGAAATCAATGGTCTAAAAAAAAAAAAAAATATGGGAAAACCTGTGGGTAAGCAGCACAGCAGTGGAGCCTAAGCCTTAATCCACTGTTTTTTGGGAACAGAGGATACGTAGAGGAGAACATACAGTACAAACCCAATACAGACAATATTTGTGGTAGGGATTCAATCCAGGATACTAAAGCTGTGAAGGGAGTTTTTAACTTATTACTTAATATAAGGTACTCTTTGGTCAAAATACCCCTAGCATTATCCAACACCATAGTCTGTGCCTGCCAATAACCACCACGTTCCTCATGATGAATGCACCCCCTCTCTGCACCGCAATAGATATATCACTTGGGAACCTAACGTGTCACATTGCCATTGATTTACATTAGTAAAATAGATTTTTAGATCATAAGATTAATCACTCTAAGAAATATGGATTGGTTGGGCGGAAAGTAATCTATTTTCTTTATAACTACAGAAAACTACAGAAAACAGGATTCCTTGAATTTTTTAACCTGAAAATAATGTGGAAAAATTTACTTTGTCACGTGATTTGTGAGCAACATATTTCCATCCGTTGTTTCCGTTGCATAACATTGCTGGCTTATTTATTTGTGGTTTGTACGTTTTTTGTAAATACATCTGACAAAAATACTTATGATTTCTGAAATCTTTTCTGCAATGTCCATTATTTCAAGTCATGCTGGACTGGTGATGGGGATCATTTTGACTATCTGGTAAGGGGATATACTGGAGAATTCAGTGCATGTCAGTAAGCATAAAAAAGGTAATATCCCTTAATACATTGCAATACCGGTAATAGTATACTATACCAAGTCTCTTTGTAAAACATTTACACAAGGTAAAACAATCAGCACAATATATGTACTGTTATGTTGTATTCAAGGGTATTGCATAGTAGTTATGATCACAAAGATACTATCCTGGGGCAACCCATGTGATTTATGAAATGTGAATATGTTGTGATCTGATAAAGTATACTCTTAATATTAGCATGATAACACAAGGACATTCTGGTAAATAAGTAGCCTAGAGGAGGTAAAGGTGCTCGGTATGAGAATGCAGAGCAAGGACACAGCTGACATCATAGTAAATGTACTTTGTAAAATAAAAGATACATTGTTAGGTTTGGGATTAACATAAGGCAGGAAAAGTCAGATCAACATGTCCCATTTTAGTAGAAAAGGTCCCTGAGTCCCAGTACCTTGCCAATAGGCATTAATCTAGGGCCAGCAATACTGCTCTTAATGTTAGTTTTATTTAAGCTAGCATTGTGAATTAATGCAAAATATTAGCAATTTAGGCTTTAGCTTTCGCAAAATAATTATAATCTATTACATATAGATTAAACCTTTTTATAGCTTTATATAAAAAAAAATACAAACAAGAATAAACATCCCTTATTTATGATTTACCATATTTTTCAGACTATAAGACGCACTTTTTAACCATTAAAATCAATGCGAAAATATGCATCTTATTGTCCAAATTTGTAAAAAAAAAATCTTCTTTTTTTGTCCCAACCATCCTGGAATAGCTCTGCATCCCAAGAAGCATAAATTTGTTTCATTCCCTCCAGCCAAGCTAAAATGCCACTGCCAAGAAGTGATCTTATCTACATTAGCAGTACCCATTCCCTAAACACACTGACCAACTTATGGAGAGACATTTTAATTAGATAGCATGAGTTGTGTATTAACATTAACATTCTTCATTGCAATTAATATATTTTGTGACAAAGACTCATATCTCCTCTCATATGTAAATAGCTACACATGGGTAAGTTGTTCAGTTCCAGATTGTAAAATGTGTCTCCTCATAAGTTGATCAGCATGTTCAGAGAATGGGTACTGCTAGTGTATAAACACATGCTAAAGTTTCAGCCGTACGCTCTGCTGCAGCGAAGGCCTCCCTCCTGGCCTTTTGGCTGGAGGAATATAGAGTGAACACTGCATGGTCCAGACCTGGCTACTTTTTTTGGAACATTCTGTATATTCACTTGATATTTTAATGGCTGTGTCTCTGTTTTTTTGTTTTATCCCTAATTTTCTCTCCAAAACTTTGGGGTGCATCTTATGGTCTGGTCTTATAGTGCGAAAAATACGGTAGTTTTGGTAAACATTGGTTGGACTCTAGCAATCAATAAAGCTAAACTGGTTACACATTTTTGGAATGTACTTCTCTACACTGAATAATGATTAAAATCCCCCTTTGTGCATCTTTGTGCATCAAGGAGGGAGGTCCACCAACCACAGGCTGCCTACAGGTTAAATATACAGGACCAGTAAATGGACTAAAAAGCAAAGCAGCAGTGACTGGTCTGTAGTATAGGAAATTCATATACGTAGAGACAAAGCTTCCAATTTAATTATTGCACACATGCCTCTAACATTATTTGATTATCTGGACAATTAGCTAAAATAAATGTAACCCTAATAAAGCAATTGTATTGTCTATCAATAATTGGGCAGAATGGTGATCACAAATTGATCAAGTTCTATTTACTCAATTGGTTAACCATTTTATTAAGCATCAAACCATCTCTTGTGTAATGAATTATATTTAAATTAGATATAATGGTCTCAGCAATTATAATGCCAATTGAATATGAACAAGTAGATGGTGCAATACTTGTATTCCACTAATATATTAATCAATAGAAATTAGCATAGTGTGTCTAGGGTTAGTACTTGTTTGCACAATGATACATTAAAAATCCATAGTGCTTATTGCTCAATTCAGAGAATACATGTAAAGCATCATATTGCTATTATCTGGAATGAAATTGAATATTCCCTATCTTGTAATGGAGAGCAGGACATACATTCTAAAGCTCATATGTCATGCACTAAACATAAAAAATGAATGGCAAGATTATCCAAATCAGCAGTTTTAGAATGGCTTCAAAGGCCATATCGTATGTACAAAGGGAACTGTGACATTTCACCTTGTCTGAGGAAAGTGCATTACACAATGTTTTGGTGTTAAAGAGCATGTTTAGGGGATCACTATACAAAAAGGATCAATACCATGAATTAGTACCGAAACCCAATACTGCAAAGCTCTGGACTCTGACACAGGCCACTAGGGAGTCATAGTATAGTGATATCTGCTTGTCGTGTTCTAATGCTCTGTGATGTTAGATTTAAAAACTAAGGGATATTTAGTTCTTACCCTAGAGACACCATTTTAATAAACTTGCCTCGCCCCAGCAAGTATAAGAAAGAGATGTTATCAGTGTAATAAAGGACTGTTGGGCAAGATTATTAGAGCACTGGGTTGTCATACTTAAGAAATTATTATACATTTCTGCAACATGACTTTATTAAGATCTAACACTCTTCCTTCTTCTATTACAAAAAGAAACAAATCATATCTTTACTCCCAAACAGATAGCAAAAAAACTAAAGCAGGTCAGCCTTAACCTGTACGGTATGAAAACCCTTCAGGCCTGGAAGGCCTGCATATACCAGAGTCCTATTCTTTTTAAATGTTCATAATTGTATATTCAAATGAACACTGGTTCATGGTATTAACTAAGTAAATGTGTTACCCAATACTCACCTGTCAGCAGTTCAGATGCTGGAAAAATGCTACACAAAAAAAACACCACACTAAACTGTCTTCACTTGCTTGCAGATGGTATGCTAGCATCTTGGCTCCTGGCATCTGCACACTTTCGCCTACACTGACCCTCCTTCTCCACTCGGAGATCGGAGCTGCAGAGACTCGTAGGGGGGGGGGGGTTGTGAAGAGGGGGAATCGTCTGCTGACGATTTCCTGCCTGGCAGAGATCTCCCAGATACCACTTAGGCTGCCTAGGCGAAACATAATGCAGTGGGAGGGGGAGCACTCGTAACCAGCTCCTTTACAGCTGTCAGAAGAAGATTTGTTTACTACAATCAAGGATCTCAGCATTATCGGCTTAGCTGCAGTTAATAATGCTGAGTGACCTCCCAGGTGGTAGGTCCGCTTTAATACATGACTTAATACAGCGCTGCCCTGTATATCTGTACATGTATACATTGGAGACACAATGGGACATGTCCATTACTTACTGTAAACATTAGCTGGCATCCCCCAAGTATGTAGTCAAGGAAGGAATAATCCCTTGTGATCTGATAAAAAAAAAGAATGATATCTTTACATCCAAATCAAGCATCCAAAATAAATATGCCCTAGTTATAAGTGACAGCTACCCAGATCGAAGGCTCAAGTCATAAACATGGAACACTGGGATTATTTAAAAAAAATGTGAATTTTCACTTTTTCATATTATCCTCCCTGAATTGTGGGCACCCTTTCGACCATTGTTGTCCAAGTCATGTCCTTGGAGGAGCTCATACAGGTTATTTTGTCAAACAATGTTTTAACCTTCAATTTATGTCATTTACTGCTGTCTTTTAGGGAAACACTAAAAATGCATGTGGAGCCTGGCATTGAGGACTAGAGGTGGACAACCCTTCTGTAGAACCTTCTAAGGATGCCCATATAGATTATGCATGATCCCCCAGAAGCTAAACATCATGTTTACTATTCAGTACCAGTTAACTTGGTCTGTTGTTTAACCCAGAAGCACATAGTGGGAAGTTGACAGCTCTGCAGTTAAAATGAGGTTTCACCCTTAACGGGCCAATTTTTTGTTTGATTCCCGAACAATCAGTAGCCATGCGCATTCGCAGTGATTGATTGTTTTGGAATTGAACGGGGCCATTCAATCAATTCTACTCGAACAAAGCTCAATCAAACAGGGAACCAACATATTGGTAAATCCCTGTTCCATTGCCATTACTAATGAACAGGAACCAACTTTGCAAAGTGATGCACACAGATGCTTGAACACAGTGTGGTGACGTCATCATGACATCGCCATTCTGCGCTCCAGTGTTCATCGATCGAACAGATATCAACCTTTGTATGGGCAGCCTAACAAAGGAAGTATCTGTAGAAACATCTTGCTTTTCTATAAAAGGGACATACAGCAAAAACAGAAGCTTGAGCAACATATTTGGTTCAAACAATATCCATACCCCAAAAACAGGATTTCCCTTTTCAGGATTTTATTTCCTAACATTCACCTGGTGATTTTGCAATGGTGGCACTGCTCACTGACCAAACTGCAACTATAGAGAAGCAGCTTTCTGAACTGAGGTTAGTTTTTGTCACATCAATTGCATAGAGAGGTGTTGTTTATAGTTCACAGAAGATAGCTTAGATGATTACATTGTTTAGGATTTCATTTCAGTTACAAAACAAAAGATTTTTAGGACCAACAGCATGTTTCTGCAGTTGGAAAAAGAGAAAGTCTTTAGCAGGGTACAGATGGCTCGATATTCGAGACGTCTGATGTTCCCTGTCAGATATCGGCAGAGCCAGGGCAACAGCTCTGCTATCCCCAGCTCAGCCGATGCCTTGCCTGGAGATGTACGTTTTTGATTGATTGGTCCCGCTCGAAAACAGCGATCGCCGCATTTTATATGGACTCAGAGCAGCCCTCTATCTGGCCCATATCTGCAGGTCTGTACTCTGCTTTAACCTGCAAAACTGCAATACATTACATTGTTCTTGGGTTTAGATATACTTCAAATTGGTGGGTCTAGATACACTTGCTGTAGTGGAAAGAGCTGTAAATATAAAATGTGTTCTTTTGTAAGGAGACCCCGCCATTTTAAAGATACATCAAAAGACATGACTAAACCCCGAAAAATTATACCAACCCCAAAATGATACCCCAATTACACTATAGACTAACATTAACCAATGCTTCGCCCAAAAGCGGGCTCAGACACTCCAAGGTATTAAGGACAAGTAAAACCCACCTTGCAGGATTTAATGAGAATGATTCCAGAGTTTTTGTAGCTTCTCTTTTTCTTTTGCTTCTTTGGATTTATACAATCAAACTCTACCTGAAATGAAAACAAATGTGTCACAAGTCAAATCAGAGAGGAAAACCTGTACTGTACACGTACTGCTTAAGCTGGCCATAGACGCTTAGATCGATTTGTTATAGGATTGGGACATGCGATTGAGTCTTCCATCATAAGTCCCACATCGATCAATAGGAACGATTGCATGTCTCTAATAACGGCCCCCGATTCCCGATCGATTGACTAAAATTTACAGACAGGTCTGATTCCTGCTCGCTTGATTTTTCGTGCGATTTTTCATCACGTTGATCGATCACTCACTTTATGTATGCATCAATTTGTGATCGATCGCACAAAAAAATCGATACATCTATGGCCCGCTTTAGTTATTTGGTTTTGGCTTGCACACTAATAAAAACTATTATCTTTAAATCACTTATTGTTAAAGCCCCCCATACATATTTAGATTTTAACCTGCTGTCAATTGGTTGAAAAATCTAGGAAACCCTTTGTGTACCAGCGTCTCCACTGTTTTCTCAGCTCTGACAGGTCCCTGCAAAAGGAATGCACCAGGGGGGCCGTCGGAGATGAGAACACAGTGGAGATGCTGGCACACAAAGGAGCCGTTCCACATACTGCAGCAGCAGCTTCTGCTGATCTGGAGTCGGCGATTGACATACTGCACTTAAGGCCCCCACACACGCACCAAGAGGGGGGCCGACAGAGCTGCTTTGTGTGCCGGCCATTACCTTTAATAAAGACGCCGATCTCCATTGAAAGTATCGGCATCGCCCAGAGAACATCGGACATGTCCGTTCTCTGACCAGCCAAGCTGTGGGGCGACAGTGATCTGTGTGGGCACCCCCGATCGGCGACCGACCGATGGCCGTGAGCACGCACGCCCGTCGGTCGGCGGCAAAATCGGCCGCTGATTGGTGCGTGTATGGCAGGCTTTATTTGAACTTCCAGCAGGCGGATCAGCAGAATGAGAAGCGGACGCTGCTGCAGATAGGTATGTGGAGGCATACCATTACAAATAACGGACATGTCTGGTTTTTTTAAGGTCGATCTCATTACTTTTGTTCGGTCCCCAGCCAAAGTTTATGCCGGCGCACAAAGGATGATGCACCCAATTCTTGGAACGATTGGCCATGCATGATGACGACATCACGCGCAGTTGACCTGCTGAGAAATCAGCATGGATTCAGAACGTCTATGGCCAGCTTAAGACTTAATAAATATTTGTAAGCAAGAAATTAGACATGACCTACATCTACCCAACAATAAAGCTACCCATAGACGTCTCAATTTTTTGTACCATTTCTGAAAGATCAACCAGCAGCTATCGCAGTGATCACAAATTCTTGGTAGAAGAAAAGTTGATTGTACAGAAATTGTATGGTAAGATTGTAAGGTGTATGGGGGGCTTAAGACAATACAAGTTAACTTGGTGCTATCAGTTCATACACTCTTCATATTGCCCTTTGACATTTTCCAAAGGCCTTGCATAGGATGTGGCAAAACTTACAGACAGGTTATCCCGTGCTTCACACAATTTAAGCGCTGTAGTTTGAAATTCTCCAATGAAATCATGTCCTCCATCATTGTCGTAGTCAAAGCATGTGATCTGTAAAAACATATTACAATATACTTATAGGAAGCACCAGAAAAAGATATATATAGTTTGTATATATTTATAGCTCTCCACCAGGTGCACCCTTGGTGTTCAATCACAGTCTTTAAACTTTATAACTATCTTACTCAAGTATTAAAAGCCCCACTTCATAGATGGGCTGATTTTCGGCCCATTAGTTGTAGAGACCAAACTGCGTTGCTTTGCTCCCACCAAGCACATAAAGGTTGGCGGCAGCAACTATGAGAAGGAGCCCACCTCGAGTTTTGTAAAAAAGAAAAAAAAGCCGGCAGGTCGGATCGCACTACGGAATATGCTGCTGGTTTTTTTTCGCACATTTCTCTTGTTCCTGCACTGCAGGCTTGTTAACTCGGAGGGGGAGGTTCTCCTCCCCCTCTGAGTTAATTTGGTTACGTCTGACAGGAGTCCCGTGTGTTAGTGGAAACAACAGGATTCCTGTCCGTTCTTAGCAGGACTGCTCACAGCTTGGTGACTCACTACGATGTGAAAGAGTCTGTAAAATGTCGGCCATAGATCGGACGTCTATGGCCGCTTTTAAGCCGAGGTAACCTTATTTTATCTACAAAAAAAAACTAGAAAAAGGAAAAACTATGATTAAGTTATTAAAAGCCCCCATAGAACAGCAGACTCTCCGCAAACTTTCTGTTAACAACCAATTTTTTCTACCAAAACAATGTAATGGAGGACCTTTCTTAAACCTTCCATCATATGTATTCTTCAGGGAGCGTCACTATACTACTGGTAAGTCTCATGAAAGTTGTATGGAGGAGTCTGCCTGTCTATGGGGGGCTTAACAGCTTATACTCAAGTCAATAAAGTTTTTGGTAAAACAAAGTCAGATAGTGGAGTTTTCCAAATGAGAAATATTTAGAGAAAGCACCATTGCCCCTAGGAATGAATCAAACAGGATTAATCTTAGTGCCACACCCTCAATAAAGTTAAGAGAACACAGGTTTATTGTTATTACAGGATGGGTTTTCTAAGGAATTTCTTATGAATCATGAAACTAAGTTTCCATTTATTGTAATTATTGGGACCAAGTGCAAACTTATTTTCATGTTTGAATCATAACATGAATTCTAACTGAAATTCCACCTTATCCAGTAAAAATCCAGAAAAAGGGAGACAGACAGGTAAGTGGGACCCTGACTCCAGTATAAGCAGAGGGGTGCTTTTTCAGCAAATTTTTGGGCTGAAAATTTTGTCTTAGTTCTTCAGCCCAAGTTTTTTCAGTCAGGCAAAAGTCAACACGAGTATATATGGGTAAGTGGGTGCAGATGTCACAAACGTTGCTCTAAATCAAGGGAGTACTTGGGTACTGAATGCATGACAATAAGAATATAGTATGTAATAAATATATATTATGGGTCATCATGTGGACAACTTTGGGAAAAGCTAAATATACTTGGTTTGATATTTTAGTTCGATCGATTTAAAACAATCAATTTGTAAGTCAATTGTAGGGAAATTGATTCCCGCACACCACCAAAAGTGATCAAAATCGTACAAAAAATAGATAGAAAAGTGATTAGACATATTGGTAAATTTTGCTCCATCATACAAATATCTGCTGGTTTTTCTAGGAAGTTCGTACTATTTGTTTATGATCGTATTAACAAACTTAATTACGATTGTATTCTTTAATCATAGTTTAATTGTAATTTTTTTCATACTTATACGTATACGTATTTTTTAATCATATTTACAATCGTATTTATAGTACTACGCATGCGCTCAATAGTACACTCATGAATTGATCATGTTAAACGTACAATTATCGGACAATTGCAGAGGAAGATCGAATCTTAGATCAATCGCGCAAAGTCCACCCATGTGCGGCTAGCTTTACACTATCTTATCTTGTACAATGGATGCCTCTGCTATATTTATCCAATGAGCATTGACAAGCATTAAGCTAGCCATACACGTATATCCAATGTACACACTCTATTTTCGTTCAACCAAATGAAATTTCGTTTGGATGTACTTAAACTAAAAATCGTATCATTTTTTAACAGGAAATAGCTGCATTCAAATTTATTAGATTGAACAAAAACGATCAAATGAAATTATTTAACATTATGCTTACCAGTTCAACGATAATTGATCAAACTACTAAGTTGTTCTGTACTCGAGTTTCATCAAAAATCCTGATCGATTGAATGAAAATATCGAACTGTGTATGGCCAGCTTAAGGCCCACACTCACCTTAATTGGCTTCTCGATGTCTCCATTGCACAAAGACTGTAATGGCACAGTAAAGGGCTTCCACACGGGGTCCAGAGTGCATTTTATCACCTGACAATAAAAGAAATTGCATTTAGGCAACTCTAAATTATTCTCTTTAAAGGAGGAAACTTTTTACTTTTCAATACAGAATGTTGCCATTTCTCTGTCAGCGATTGATTTCTATTACACACTTTGTATCCTTTGCCAAGAAACAGCCATATAAGGGGCGGCTTTTATTTCCTCTCTTATTGTTTCTTTCTCACATGATCCGGAATAGGCGCTGCTTATCTCTCTTTTATTGAACAGCACAAAGACGTCTTTCCAGGCAATGCATTCCTGTTTTTTCATTTTATTAAAACTAATCCTCAGCTCTGGATGGAAGAATAACACCCAAATCTACCTCCGACATCATATTACACAGAGAAAGCTTTAATATGTGATCCAGGGCAGCCGTCACAAATCATGGGGCCCCGTACAGCAAAAATCTGGGACCCATGACTTGTTGACTGGGGGGGTTGGATGGTGGTGCTGGCAGAAAAAATTATTCCACCAACTCCCCCGGGTGCTGCCTGATCGGTGCGGCAGCACATCGTACACAGTGGCAGTCCGGGCCCCTACATGCTGACCGTCGGGTCCCCATAGCTACCCGGGACGGGAGTCCCCTCTGTCCCCCCCTGACGGCAGCCCTGATGTGATCAGACTAGTCAATTACCTATAACATGCTTCAATCTAACAAGTAATATTGTATTCATTTCTTTATTGATTGTTTTTTGCCGTTTCTGTTCTGTCCTTCACAATTGACCCAGGCACACAACAGGAAATCTGTAATAATTACCCTGCTATTGTAAGATTTTGTTATAGAACGTATGCCTTTTACATCCCATCTCAAACACCATATCTATTGATAATAAAGCTAGCCATACATGGTTCAATTGACATCAAATCGATCATCAATTCGATCGAA
>CM070041.1:19509232-19532348 GCA_036250615.1 Ptychadena robeensis
CCCCCCCCCCCCCCCAAAAAAAAATCCCACAGATAGTAGCTAGATACCTTCTTTAACATTCACAATCTTTCTACAGGGCCCATTGTTTTAACAAAATGCCACAAATGTTGACCAACAAGAGTCTTCCACTGCAGAAAAACCTCACCATAGGTGGAAAGGTATCTGCTGTGTTCTAGTAAAGCTAAACCAAGGCTTCCTTTTTTTTCTTTTGCAGCTTTACAGGCCAGGGAATCATGACACAGTTTTGTTTTATCGGTTCTATTTATAGGAGCAATTAGTTAAGAATTTTAAGACAGAAGATTGGTCAAATAAAGTAATATGAATTCACCTCTGTCCGGTGAACCAACATCCACTTCCCATCATCTCCTTGTTTGTAGAATTCTAAAAATGGATCAGACTTTCCAAACAGGTCCTGTTGGAATAAGATTCACAATTGTCACAGATTAGGAAACAGCATGGACAGCGATCACAGGAACTGTTGATTGCCTGCTGTTAAGAAGTCCACATGACATTCAAACAATAATAATTAACTGCAACATGTTTACAAGGCAAAGTATCACCTTCTTATCGAGCTTCCTTCCGGCCATGGAGAGTGTTATCACCCTGTTATCTGACAGCTCCTGTGCAATGATCTGTGGAACAATAACCATAACATTTATATAAGCAATATCAATCAACACTGAACATTGATTAAAAAAATTTGTCAGAGGCACTCGAGGAAAGAATATACAGCATATACAGTATGATTTTACAGAATATTAGCTACAGACCTATGAAATAAATTGTATATTATAATAAATCGATGGTGGCCATAAACACAAAAAATTTTTTATTTATATAAAATTTTCAATAACATGCATCTTTCACTAAATAACTAAATTGATTTAAGCATCAATCTTCACGTGAGGATAAAACTCCCTAAAGTAGATATGCAAAGCCTTTATGGTGGCCCGTGAGTTTTAGGAAAGGACAGGGAACATTCTGAATGGTGGGGAAGATCCCTAATGTTTATTGACCATATAAGAAAGGGTATTTACCAATCAATATTCAATCAATATATAAATCAATAAATAAATCAATACTGCTGTTATTTTTAATACATTAGAAGTAATGAGTCTATTAAAAGAAAAGAACAAATTTATTAAAAATATCAATGAATGTTTAGCCTAGGTGTGGCCATCTTGGATGTTATGTACGTCAACTCAAGAGTTAGTACTCTGGTGTAGGTAAAATTCCCCTTCCCACCTCTCTAATAACTACGTAATCTATTATGGAAAGGAATGCCACTGATAGTAATACTTGATTATTATGTGCCCATACTGGCCATGCTTTAAATTTGGGCTTTTAAAGGTTATTTTCTGATTCCAAGGTTATTTCCTGCTCCATGTCAGTGCGACACGTCAGTCACTAACAAGAAAGGAAAATTACGTTAAGTATGCATGTAAATTTTCCATATTTTTGTAATCAAACATCTGACCTTAAGCAATGTTAGTGAATATATATAATTGTGTGCAATAACATTTTTGTATATGAGTGATTTTATATGTGTCTTTGTGATATATATATATCTGTGTATAAATATATATGTGTATGTACAGTGGATGTAAAAAGTCTACACATCCCTGGTAAAATGTCAGATCCTGTGCTGTAAAAAAATGAGAAAAAGATAAATAATTTCAGAACTTTTTCCATCTTTAATGTGACCTATAAACTGTACAACTCAATTGAAAAAAAACAAACTGAAATCTTTTAGGTGGAGGGAGGAAGAAATATAAAAACAAAATAATATGGTTGCATAAGTGTGCACACATGGTACGATTGCCGAAAATTGTCGATAACGATCAAAACATCTATCGAAAAGTGAACAGACACATTTTTCATTGATTGTACAATGATTGAATTAAAATCGTAGCATTTTGTTTGTTGGTCGGGTCGACTGTATTCGATGAACACATTTATATGTGTTTTTTGAAACAATTGAAACTAAAATCGCTGATTTTGGTCATATTACGATTGTATTACGATCAAACCTTTCATGTGGATCTACTTTGGATTTGATTACCATCGGTGTTCGATGAAAAGATGAAGATCTAAAATCGAATCGGAAAAATTCGCTAAAATTGAAACCGTGTATGCCTAGCTTAAGGCCTGTGTTCCAGCTGAAGAAAACAGCCCCAAAGCATGATGCTGCCATCACCATGCTTCACTGTGTGTATGGTGTTCTTTTGGTGTTTTTTGCGTTAGTTGCAAAGCGCAACCACATGTTGTGGATGTAGAAAAGGGTTACGGCAGTGGTTCCCAAACTTGGGGGCGTGCCCCCCTTGGCAGGGTGCAGGACCCAGGGGGGGGGGCTGCTGGACCTCATTCTTAACCCATGTTCGGGAGGGGAGCTTGATAATGTTGCAAAACAGAAAAGGGGGGCCCTGCAAGGAAAGTTTGGGAACATTACAAAAGTACTGCTTTAGCACATGTAGTTTTTGCATGAATTAAGTTTAAAGACATGTAGACATTTTCTGGTAACAATTTTGACTTAACTTATTCTTAATTCAACAATAAAGTTTATTGAACAAACTCAAGGATATACATACAAAGAAAGTATATAGCAAGTTATAATACAAAAACAGAAAAAAACAAAACCCCTGTTCTCCACACACATCAGTATCTCCCCCCTCAACATATGCGGACTGGCGTTAAATAGCTACTGTGCAAGATGTACAGTTGCGTCAAGCGGTCTGAAAGTTTCGGGGAGACTAGAACAGGAGCCTCAAGCGCCTCCTGCCAATCATCATCTGTTAGAGTCCCAACGTCAGTCTCCCAAGAGTGTTGTAGACCCGACATACCCGACAAGACCCGCAATAAGTCACCATAAATCACTGAAATATGCCTAGACGATTCAGAGGCCATAAGGTACAGCGCCACAGGAGGTTCCCGCAACGGGGCCAACCTGTCCCGGAATTGCACCTGAGCCACATGACGCAGCTGGAGGTATCGGAAAAACATGTTGTTGGGCAGATCAAAATCCGTCTTTAAGTCGTCAAAAGGTCTTAAGCCAGTCTCGACTTAACTTATTCTACATATGTTAATGTTCCTACAACCCTTCTCTACATCTACAATATGTAGAGGGGTGCTAATATCATATTCAGGGGCTTTGCAATTAGGTCCCAAATCGACCAGTCAGAATTTCGCAACCGTTTCTAGTGATTATATAAGTATGTGATCATATGTATATGTATAGGATTATATAAGTACATGTGTGTGATTATATGTGTATTGGTGTATAGAAGTGTATAAATTTATAAGTATGTCGGTTTGATTTTATGTGTATGTGTGTGTTTCTGATTAAAATATGTCTGTTATTATATATAAACATGATTATTATTATTTATTTATATAGCGCCAACATATTACACAGCGCTGTACAATACATTAGAGTTGAGACACAACAAAAAATAACACACAGGTACCAGTTCTAACACAGGAGGATTAGAGGACCCTGCTCGATCAGGCTTACAATCTTATTATACGTATATAAATGATTATACGAATAGGTATGCAATTACATGTGTATGTGTGTGATTGATTATATATATGTGTGCATTTGTGATCATCTGAGTAAGTGTGCATTTGGTATATCACATACATATTTGTAATTATATGTGGATACGTATGCGCTCATACATTTAGGTTTGAGATGAGGTATGTATAGTTTTTTTTTACAGGTATGTGTATGTGTGTGTGATTATATATGCGTGTTTGTGGTATGAAATATGTATAAATGAGCGTGTGTGTTTGATTATATAAAGGCACATGTGTTATAATATGCATATTTCCATATGTTATTAAAATACAAATGTGTAATTATATTGTGAATATATAACTGGGATTATGTGTGTGTGTGTTATTTTTAAATACCCTAGAGTAGGAATCAGATTAAGTCACTGTTCTAACCTGTTAATACTATCAGAACATTAACAAAGGAAACAATACGTCATGAACAAAGGAAAGAATGCAATTATATGTGTATGGTTGATTATATATATGTGTTTGTGATTATATTTGGATTATATAGGAACGCATTTGTGATCATATGAGTATGTGTGCATTTATTATATTATGTACATATAAGACAAAAAGAACAGGTTGCACCCTGTGTGACTAGGGGGGGGGGGGGGGGGGGGGGGGGGGGAGAACCACAAAGGACCCCACAATCCCTCTGTCACCAATTTTGGAGACTTTAAAGGCAATTTAAATATTTAACAAACACGGTTAAACAAAGTATACCAATCAGGTCAAATAAATTCACATGTATTGTACATTTTAAAGAAGTACATAAGCAGAATCACTTGATAATAATGAAATACAGTTCAAGAAAGACATATGTGTTCATTAAAGTCTCGACGCGTTTCGCGATTGCTCGCTTCTTCATGTACATATTTGTAATTATATGTGGATGCGTTTGCGCTTATACATATAGGTTTGAAATTATATGCGTGTGACGCCAGTCCCCATTGAAACGAATGGCATCGGACAGAATTTAAAGGTCCCCACACATGCAACGAGTGCCGCCGACCGATGTGCGCGCTGGCGGCCGTCTGCAAAAATGGACGCTGATTGCGGGTGCCCACATGGGGCGACAGATCCCTGTCACCCCAAAGCTCGGTCGGCCAGAGAATGGACATGTCCATAAATCTCTGGCCACTGCCATTAGTATTAATGGGGACCGGCGTCCCCATTGAAACTAACGGCCGGCACACAAAGGGTGCCCACTGATGCTGTAAGTGATGGAGGACGCCGAGAGACTGCTCTCCACAGCTCATCTGTCGGTCCCCACTCGATACGTGTGGGGGGGCCTTTACGAACATGTCTGTTCTCTGACCAACCGAGCTTTGGGGGCGAGCGTGCGCGCACATCGGTCGGTGGCAAAATCGTCCGCCGCTCGTGGCTCGTGGTGGGGACCTAAACTCTAGAGTAGGAATCACATCAAGTCAGTGTTCTAACCTGTTAATACTAGATCAACATAAACAAAGGAAACATACATGTGTGTTGTTTATAACATAAAAAAATCAAGAATAATGCATCAAACCAGCAATTCTGTGTTTAAAAAACAATGTGATATGTCTATTATTACTAATAATATCCATTTTGATATAATATATTATGATCGTTCTTGATAATTAAATAATATCCTTTTTTTGATCCATCTAGCAATGCTATGAGCAACAGATTGGCAGCAACAATCTTATCTGTGATTGATTGTATTTGAATGCAAATCTGTGTAAATTCCAGAATCCAGACCAATTCTTCCTTTAAGAACGCAATCATTACCCTGCTAGAAACATTGTTCACTTTGTTTACAAAGTTGCAGGATTAATGAAACAGCAGCACTTGAGCCTGTCTCTTACATAGAGGAACACGCAGCATATTGTTATCCTGACGCTCTGTTATCTGGTTGCTAGGTTATTGTTGCCATGATGCACGTCTTCGGCTTTTACTAGAAACAGAATGATTGCTACCGGTGGAATAATCAAGCGATTATCTCAGTATGAAGTTCAAACAGCTTTTAAAATGACACATGCAGTACAGAAAAAGAAACCTCTTTACCGTTATGACTCCCTTTCCCGCTGGCTTCCCATTTCCTAAAATCAAGGGTCGTGTTATCTTCTTGCTGGAAACGATCTGAAAAGAAGAAAAAAATAAAGCACATAGGAAAAAAATGCCATTTGCCAGATTTAAATGTGAGATATTTTAGGAGATTCTAGTGCAGGATACGGTGAGACTGTCTTGCATGACAAACACGCTGTTCCCCTTTTATTTCAATGATTTTTTACATCAAGGCTCTCCAACTCCATTGCTTTCCTTTTTATTACGTCTCTTTATGTAACTGAATGGCAGTTAATTAGTAAATAATTACATTCACATGTAAAAATTTATTTACATATACAGCTTTATATGTCTCACAACATTTTGCCAATCTGCCGGCCAGAGGTTGACGTACTGACGACCTACGTTGACCCTACAGCCAACTGATCGACAGAAAGTCTTGATAACAGCCACTGCTGCAAGCAGATAATGTGGATCGGTCCCTCTGTTACTCGCCAAGGAATGAGCTTTGTGCAGGGGGACCCGACAGAGCGGATAGCGCCGCCGAAACATACCCTTAGAGTCCTATTAAATAAAAAAATGTATCTTTCAATTATATATCGCGAACATATAACGCAGTGTTGTACATTAAATTAGAGATGCAACACAGGATAACACACAGGTACAGGTTACGACAGCGGAGGGGTAGAGGACCCTACCCAACTGGTATAGATTGGCATGAATCTATGGGGTGCGGTACCAAGCATTGTTATATGTGGTATCATACCACACATATGTGAACAGAGTCTTAAGCAGGGAACAGACGGCTCGATATTCGAGCCGTCCGATGTACCCTGCAGCAGCGTGATGATGTCATCACGCTGCTGTCAGATATTGGCTGGCTGGGGAGAGACCTGCAGTCTCTAGGCAAAGCATCGGAAATCGCCGTATTAACGGTCATGTCCGATATGGCTGCGAAAACAGCGACGGGCGCATATTATATGGGTCAGATAGATGGCCGTGAGCGTGCACGGCACTCGAAACGGCCATCGATTTGGCCCATATCTGCAGGTCTGTATCCTGCTTTACTGATATAAATTGATTATTTGCTATTACTAAAAGAAAGTCTAATGTGCACCAATTTTTGGGCACTGAAAGGTATAGTACACTGATGGCAAACCTTTTAGAGGCCGAAACTGAAACCCAAAACCAAAAAATTCTAGTAGGGGAACGAAATAATATGCATTTATTGTAGTAAACATATTACATATAGCGCAAATCTCCACAAAACTATGGAAATATATAGGATGTGATTGGTTCTGAGATACTGTAGTGTGACATTGCCTTAAAGCCCAACTCCAGCTAATACATTTTATTTGGAGAGTGTGTTGGAAATATCAATTTAAGCAGGGTACAGACCCACAGATAAGGGCCGGATCGATAGCTGCTTCACGGCCATCTATCTGGCTCATATAATATGCCGCTATCGGACATGACCGTTAATGCGGCCAATGTCCGATGCTTCGTCTAGAGACCACGGCTCTCCAGGCAAAACATCGGCTGAGCTAGGGAGAGCTCCAGCTCCACAGACATCTGACTGCAGCGTGATGACATCATCACACTGCTGCAATGATCATCGGATGGCTCAAATAACAAGCTGTGTCTTCCCTGCTTTAGTCTGTTCAATGACAGATTGAGTCACACCATGAAATCTTGGTGCACTCTCCTCCTGTCTCAATTGTGAGGACTTATTGACCATAAATGTACCAAAGAAGAAAGAAAAGAACCGAGGGGTTTCAAGGTACTATCTACTCACATATAAGAATTAAAATAAACAACTGTTATTAACAATATTTAAAATCAAACAAATACAAATATTTGTTTAAAAAATGTAAAAATGTATAGCCTGTAAGCAGCTGGTCTTCCCTTTTTTTATTTTCTTGTGTTGGGAAGTTAGGACCTGCTATCCATGCTACTGGAGAAATTCTTATTGCTTTACCTTCAAAAGTCATTACAAGGACTGCAAATGGTAATGGATCCCTCAAATATTGATAAACTAACAATTAAACTCTTTGAAAAGAACATGGAGAGGTTAAAACACCTACTGTTGAGGACATGGTTGCCATCTTATTCCAAAATGGGTATAATATGGAGTGGAACTCAAGACCTGACTCATAATCTGTGTGCCTATTCATTGAGGTTATACAGGTTGTGATTATGTGTAGGCCACACCAATGGCACCAAACAAAATCAAATATGGAGCTGACTTTGTCCTTGGGGGGAAGGTCCTACCTGGATTGACAAAAAGTTATCCTCAAACCGTTGACACAAGTGCACATTTGTGTATAATATCTTTGTATGCTGTAGCACTGACCACCTCCTAAAAACACCTGGACATTTTGGAGGAATGTCCACACCTTTTGCCATGTCTTTTGTGGTGGTATTGTCAGTTTTCTTTATTGTATGTCAGCTATACTTTATTGTATATCAGGTCCTCCGCTCAGGGACCGCCTAATTTCTTGGCCTTGTGAAATGAGAGTAAAGCTGGGTACCTACATGTAGATATGGGCCAGATCAATGGGAGCTTTGAGCACCGTGCGTGCTCACAGCCATCTATCTGGTCCATATCTAATGTGGCCATCCCAGTTTTCAAGAGGGACCAATCAATCCCGTTCGAAAACAGGGATATCGGGCATGACCGTTAATCACGGCTAATGTCCATTGCTTTGCATGGAAACCGCGGGTCTCCATGCAAAGCATCGGCTGAGCTTAAGAGAGCAGAGCTGTCTCCCCAGCTCCTCCGATATCTGACAGCAGCGTGATGGCGTCATCATGCAGCTGCAGGGAACATTGGATGGCTCCAATATCAAGCCGTCTGTTCCCTGCTTAAATCTCCTTGGTTACAGTCAACAACGACTCAATCCTAAAACCTTTCTACAATTTTGCTCCCAGCCGATTGACTAAATAGTAATAAAGTAAAACAAAATGACCAAGTTATGGTGTTCACATTCTTAAAATATACACAAGTTTATAAAAAAAGTAAAGGGTTAAATGTTAGTATATAAACCCCTATTCCACGTAAAGGATGATTATGAACACTTTAGCCTGGCCACAATCATATGCAATAATACAAACCCAAATAAAAAGGTATAACATTTTGAATATTTTCGAGAGCAAAGTTATGATCATTGAACTGTTTCAATTTGTTTTTGAATTTCGATATTGGCTCAAAGAAGACCCTATACACCTATACAACTTACCGATCCAAGCGTACATGGATATTCCCCCAAAAAGTCATGTTCATATAGCTGTGTGCTTGACTTGTCCTGGTCAAAAATGGCAAACTTTAGCTTCTGCACCTCTTCAAAGTGGTAATTTATGGTAAACTTCTTAGAAAATACAGGGTTCAGGTTGTTGACGCTTGTTTCCGTTCTGTCAATCTAGAGATAACAAACACAATGTTTTATTCCATAATTTGTTTTCATAATATCATGCTTCAGTCATTACAAATCTCCATGTATCTGCGTTACTGATTGCTTACGGCTACCATATACGGGTCGATTTTTCACTAGATTTTTGACTGATTGATCAGTGTGCGCGCTGATTGTCATGGCAATCAATTGAGCACTGTCCACCCTGAATGATCGACCAAACAAAATAGAAAAGGACAAAAAATCGGATGACCTGACATGATGGGTTTTTTTTTGGCCGATCGTTTGGCAATTGAAGTGCGTTGGTGGACCCATAGCTCCCTATGCAGCAGCCTTTCTGATCGATGGATTTTGTGGAATCGGCCATTTTGGAGATCGGCTCATGGCCAAATCGACCACAAATCGGATTCCCAAAGTGGTGTTCCATTGATTCCAAAACGATTAATCACCAATTCCGCAATGATCAGATTGAGAATGATCAGATTGAGAATCGAGTGGCTCTGGCAACGGACTGTGTATTTTGCACCCTACTTTCCACACGTAAAAGTGTGTGCTACATCAGACCACTGGCTGCTTTGCCAGGGTTTTGTTTGTTTGTTATTCACAAATTCCTTTTCATTTTTGTAAAACACTAAGAGCATTGTAACTAAACTAGTTAGGTGAGTAAACATCAAAGTCAATCTAGAAGAACAACCCTTTCTGGGAAAACCCAACAATTCTAACAGGCACTTTTAAAAGGGACCTCCTCATGTGACAAATTATGAGTCATTCAAAAAATTTTGCCAGGGCATAACACGTATTTACATTTTCAGTGATAGACTTCATTTAGGTCTTGAAGTTCAAGAGAAAAGTGAGGTGTAGACTAGTGTTAAAAATATCCAAAGAAGAAAAGCTCCACACTCTGGAAAAGTCCAATTTCCATTTTATTTATAATCCATATTTTCAAATACTAAAAACATACATTTCTTCGTCACCCCCATGTGGACCCCCTCAGCCTCTTACGTGTTTCGTTCTTATGAACATAATCATAGAGTCCAGGTGTTAGTCATGTATATCCATGGAGATCCAGAACCATGCTCTTTCCAAAATTACAAAAGTGCATGTCAATACTGTAGTCAGGTGGAAAATGCAAAAGGTGAAGCTGGGCATAGACATGCCATTTTGCTGCCAATTTCTTGCCAGATCGACCATGCATGATGACGTAAGTAATGGGATAGGCCGGGAATTTATCGCCGCAGGAGTGTAGAATGACCTATATGTCCAGGCTTTACTGTTCCCTGCCATTAGCAGGAGACCCTCCAGATTTTAAGAAAGTGTACTGTTCATTTTTCTTACGAGTAGCATCCTCCCCAATCCCACTTCAGTCAAATAACACAGAAACTGGTGTCACTATTGTGATTTTTCCTGATTTCCAACCTGTGCCATGCATGCAATACACTCATTTTGGCATATTCAGACCCATCTTAACCTTGTCAATTGAGATACGGATATCCCAGTCGCCATTCTACTAATATTACCTATCTTGATTATCTATCAACCTTGATTCCTTGAAGAATTCTACCTACCTGGTCCACAGATTGGGACGGACGGTGCCCTGCCTATGACGGGCCTGTCTGGCCACTCGTTCCCCCTAAAGGGTAGTCCCATATGGGACCTAGCCAACACTGACCCAATACATAAATACCACACACTACTGTATCAAACTGAATATACTCCCTGAAGAAGTGAAAGACGAAACGCGTGTTTCGGTAGATTCTGGTTGAATCAATATCCTACAGCATATGTTTATGTTTCTCTCTATATACACCGATCTTATACATATGAATATGTATAATTAATGTACCTAATACGACGTGTATCTCTAGATATATCAGCTGTTTTCCCTATGATATCATGTATCCCACCATGTGTAGAACAACTTTTGTTTTTAATTAAAATTGTAAAACTGCATGAACTGTTCTAAATAATTTACTGTTTTACTACACACTACATCCGTGGCCTTAAAAGTCCCCTTGCCCTTGGGACCGCACCCCAAGGGAAAATTTTGAGTTCTGAGGGATGTATACCCCCACCACCTTCAACCTTAACATCTTAAGAAATAAAGGTTGGCACCAGAAAGCAGTTGAGGCCCAAAGTACCCATTACACGTCACAGGGGCCATCCCTATGTTTGTTGAGGCTCTGACCCCATTTTATATTGTATGTATTTTATTCTATTGATATATTGTAATAAATTGAAATTTTTATACTATTCTGAGTAAGTGCCCTTAAAACCCCAGCCAGTGATTGACCTTCCAGATAGGGGTGCCAACAACACTCCCCTCAGCTTTATTCCAATTAATACAATTGGGATGGTATATATGACCTTTAAAAGAAGTCTCAACAGCTTTTCCTATCATGCTATGCTCCTTTATTACATTTATGACATTTGTAAATACTTTGGATAACAAAAGACAATATATGAATTTGGACTTTAGTTTAATCATCAAGACAAAAAATAAAAACCAGCAACAAAAGGGGTGGACTTTGTAGAAATGGACATCGCGGTTCATGTGTGCTTAGGGTAGCGTGTCTATATATAGTGCCTCCTGGCCTGCCTAGCGCTAAATACAACAATAGGTATAGATTCTACTCTTCTGGATATGGATTACTGGTAGCAGCGATAATGATAGCTGTCACAATTAGAATGGATTGCTATGTAAATGGAGATGTCAGTAAAGGATGAAATGACAAAGTGCACAACTGCTTATGCGGGAAATTGACAGGTTAAGAATAAGTGGTGCTAAATTGATGATGTAAACCATTACCAATATGAAGAAAGCAAGTTCATGTGAGATTAAATGTTTAACTGATTTAAGGCAACACCAAGCGTGACAAAAAGGGGGTAAAACCTGTAGCTAAGGGTCCAAAGACAGAAATGTCCATTATTCATCTTCAGAGGAGCGTAGGCTCCATCATGTTATCAGTGACAGCAGCTTCTATATTTGGGGACAAGCATAATGGCCATTTGTTTTGGCCCATACCAGTCAAAATTGTCTATTTAAAAACCGGGGGACATACAGGAAGTGATGTCAGTAACGTCACTTCCGGTATAGGGATCGTGGTTCTTCCGCGTTCCACATACCAGATGTGACGTCACTGATGTCACTCCCGGCGTCTGCCAGTCTTTTAGCTGATCTAGAAGGGAGAAGGCGTTACTCTCCCTGCTTATGTTCCACCCGCTTGTGCTGATATTGTGCGCGGCGCGGTGGGAGTAATGCCCTCTCCCTGCTAATACTGTTTTGAAATCTTTTATACCAAATAAGTATTCAAGAGATTTTAGCATTCAAATGATACATTTTATAATTTTTTTTACTTACTTGTACTTTTTTTTATAATAATTGTGTGTTTCCAAAATTATTATATTCAGGATGTCTATTAGACCCTTGTATGGACATATTTTGGGAAGTTACAGGCCTACAACATAAGGAAGAATTTACCACTGAAGTCTATGGTGCGCTTTTGGAACAGAAATCTGGACCACGGCAGTGCACCAGGGAGGTTAAGATATTTTATCATTCAAATGATACATTTAATGAATTTTTTGTACTTTTTTAATAATAACTGTATGTTTCAAACATTATTATATTCAGGATGTCTACTAGACCCTTGTATGGATTTTGGGAAGTTACAGGCGTACAAAAATGCATTAGAGTCCATGGTGCGCTTCTGGTACAGAAATCTGGACCTCAGCAGTGTGCTAGGGAGGTTAAGGACCCTTTCACACTATATGTGTTTTTTTTTAGGCATACGTTTCTGCATATATACAAAAATGCATGCATTTTTCACATTACATCTACGTTTGCGTTTTTGAACAAATCAATGAAAAATGCTGAAAAAATAAATAAAAAATGCATACAACAGTGAGTTTTTAAAAACGAATGCGAAAACGCTGCATTTTTAAAAACACAACACATACAGTGTGAATGGTAACATAGGTTGTCAATGTAAATACGTGCGCAGTAAAAAGAAATGCATGTAGAAAAAACACACATGTTTTAAAACGCAACGCATATAGTGTGAAATTGCCCTTAAAAGTTACAACTGTCCTAATATGTTGCAGCCTGTGTACAGTTTCCTTTAGATCCATCAGAACAGAACAATAATAGGTTTCTTGTACTTATATTAATAATGAAAGATATATATCTGTTGAGTGAAACACTGGTCATTTTGTAACTAGCTGGGCGATTACACCCTACCTTCTACTGCCAAGCCACATACAGTATGTGAGAAAACCTTGCTTCCTTCCTTTTTTGTGCCAAACTACGCTGAGGAAGCCATTAAAGATATTTTTACACTTAAAGACACAAAAAACTGTATGTAAGTAGTATAGTTGTTTTATAATAATATATAAATAATATATATATATATATATATATATATATATAAATATAATAATATTTATAATATAATATAATGAATAATAATATTCATAATAATATTAATAGGTGGGGGGACAGTGCATTAGCCCCAAGGGCAAAGGGGCCTGTGTTGGCAGAATTTGGCTCACATGAGACCCCTGTTAAATTTGTAACAAAACCGGTGCCACTGGTTAATTGGGATAATATGCTGCCTTTTGCAAACTCACAACCTATTAAAAGTATGAATACAAATGCAAATTGCAGCACATTGGAAGTCACCATAATAAATTTCAATACAGGTCATTCAGTCTCACCATACTAATCTGTAAATAAGAAAAACAACACCTATCTACATGAACTCAAAAGTAGGGTTGCCCATCTTCAGCTCTTGAGGACCACAAAAAGGCTATATATTGTACAGTGATTGGCTCTTTAAAACCATTCTTCACTACCTTTATATTTCTTAGTTATTGATTATACTAAAAAAAGGAGAGGCAAGTTGTCCTAAGAAAAGTTCTCCCAAGAAAGAGAATCACAAGAGAATTTAACGATTTGATCAGCTTATGTAGTAGTACTGTCCTGATTGGTGGATTCTGTTTTGCTTAACACAAGTCCATTTGACCACTACCTTTGTTAAGTTCCCCTGTCCATGTCTTCATGGGACATCGGCTACGCCCTTGATACCCCCCCCCCCGTTGAAGTACTGACGGACCTACGTTGACCTACGCCAACTGATCGACAGAAAGTCTTGATAAAAGCCCTGATGCAAGCAAGGGGGGATAATGTGGATCGGTCCCTTGTTACTCCCAGAAGGAGCTTTGGCAGGGGACGGACAGAGCGGATAGCGCCGCACGAAAACATACCCTTGAGTCCTATTAAATAAAAAAATGTATCTTTCAATTATATAGCGCGAACATATAACGCAGTGGTGTAAATTCAATAGAGATGCAACAAGGTAACACACCGGTACAGGTTACGACAGCGGAGGGGTAGAGGACCCTACCCAATGGTATAGATTGGCATGAATCTATGGGGTGCGGAACAAGCATGTTATATGTGGTATCAATACCCACACAATATGTAAAAGGTTGAAGCAGGGAACAGACGGATCGATATTCGGAGCCGTCCGATGTACCCTGCAGCAAGGTGATGATGCATCACGCTGCTGTTCAGATATTGGATGGCGGGGGAAGAGCACTGCAGCGCTATAGGCAAAGCATCGGAAATCGCCGTATAACGTCATGGTCCGATTTAGGGCTGCGAAAACAGCGAGGGCGCATATTATATGGGTCAGATAGATGGCGTGAGCGGGGGGGTGGGCGTGAACCGGCACTCGAAACGGCATCGATTTGGCCCAGATCTGCAGGGAGGTATACCTGCTTTACTGATATAAATTGGATTATGCTATTACTAAAAGACAAGTCTAATGTGCACCAATTTTTGGGCCATGAAAGGTAAGTAACTGATGGCAAACCCTTTTGAGGCCGAAACGGAACCCAAAACAAAAAATTATAGTAGGGGAACGAAATTACTATGCATTTATTGTAGTAAACATATTACATATAGCGCAAATCTCCACAAACTATGGAAAATATAGGATGTGAGTGGTTCTGAGATACTGTAGTGTGACATGGCTTAAAGGCCCAACTCAGCTAATACATTTTATTTGGAAGTGTGTTGGAAAATATCAATTAAGCAGGGATACAGACCCCACAGATAAGGGCCGGATCGATAGCTGCTTAACGGCCATCTCTCGGGCTCATATCATATGCCGCTATCGGACCTGGACCGTTAAGTGCGGCCAATGTCCTATGCTTCGTATAGAGACCACGGTCTCAGGCAAAAACATCGGGAGCTAGGGAGAGCTCCCGCTCCACAGACATTCGGACTGCAGCGTGATGACTATCACACTGCTGCAATGATCATAGGATGGCTCAAATAACAAGCGGTGTTTCCCTGCTTTAGTCGTTCATGACAGGATTGAGTCACACCATGAAAATCGTGGTGCAATCTCCTCCTGTTCTTCAATTGTGAGGCCACTTATGCCCAAAATGTACCAAAGAAGAAAGAAAAGAACCCGAGGGTTTCAAGGGTACTATCTACTCACAATATAAGAAATAAAATACAACTGTTATTAAAATATTTAAAATCAAACAAATACCAAATATTTGTTTAAAAAATGTAAAAATGTCTAGCCTGAAGCAGCTGGGCTTCCCTTTTTGTAGTTTCTTAGTTGGAAGTTAGGACAGCATCATGTACTGGAGAAATTCTTATTGCTGTACCTTCAAAAGCACTGACAAGGACTGGCAAATGGGTAATGGATCCCTCAAATATTGATAAAACTAACAGTAAACTCTTTGAAAAGAACATGGAGAGGTTTAAAACACCTACTGTTGAGGACATGGTTGCCATATATCCAAAATGGTTAATAATATGGAGTGGAACTCAAGACCTGACTCATAAATCTGTGTGGCTATTCATTGAGGGTAATACAGGGGCTGTGAATATGTGTAGGCCACACCAATGGCACCAAACAAATCAAATATGGAGCGACTTTGTCCTTGGGGGGAAGGTCCTACCTGGTGACAAAAGTTATCCTCAAACGTTGACACAAGTGCACATTTTGGGTATAATATCGTTGTATGCTGTAAGCACTGACCACCTCTAAAACACGGGACATTTTGGAGGAATGTCAACCTTTGCAATGTCTTTTGTGGTGGTATTGTCAGTTTCTTTATTGTATGTCAGCTATACTTTATGTATATCAGGTCCTCCGCCTCAGGGACCGCCCTAATTCTTGGCCCTGTGTGAAATGAGAGTAAGCTGGGTACCTACATGTAGATATGGCCCAGAATCAATGGGAGCTTTGAGCACCGTGCGTGTCACAGCCATAATATGGTCCAATCGAAGTGGCCATCCCAGTTTTCAAGATGGGGACAATCAATCCCGTTCGAAAACAGGGCTATCGGGGGGGGGGGAATGACACCGTTAATCACGGCCTAATGTCCCATTGCTTTTGCATGGAAACCGCGGGTCTCCATGCAAAGCATCGGCTGAGCTTAAGAGAGCAGAGCTGTCTCCCCAGCTCCTCCGATATCTGACAGCCAGCGTGATGCGTCATTCATGCAGTGGCAGGGAACATGGATGGCTCCAATATCAAGCCGTCTGTTCCCTGCTTAAATCTCCTTGGTTACAGTCAACAAACGCCTCAATCCTCAAAACATTCTACAATTTGCTCCAAGCCGATTGACTAATAGTATTGACAGTAAAACAAATGACCAACGTTCTTGGTGTTCACATCTAAAATATACACAATGTTATAAAAAAGTAAAGGGTTAAATGTTAGGTATTATAAACCCCTTATTACCAAGTAAAGGATGATTATGAACCACTTGAGCTGGCCCACAATCATATGCAATAATACAAACCCAAATAAAAAGGCTATAACATTTTGAATATTTTCGAGAGCAAAGTTATGATCATTGAACGTTTCATTTGTTTTGAATTTCGATATTGGATCAAAGAAGACCTAGACAACCTATAAAAACTAACGGATCAAAGCGTACATGGAATTCCCCAAAAGTATGTTCATATAGATGTGTGCTTGATTTGTCCTGGTCAAAATGGAAAACTTAGCTTCGGCCCTCTTCAAAGTGGTAATTTATGGTAAATTCTTAGAAAATACAGGGCTTCAGGTTGTGACGCTTGTTTCCGTTCGTCAATCTCAGAGATAACAAACACAATGTTGATTCCATAATTTGTTGTCATAATCATGCTTCAGTAATTACAAATCTTCCATGTAATTCTGCGTTACTGATGCTTAAGGCTACATATAGTCGATTTTTTCATAGCTTTTTACTGTTGATCCAGGTGCGCGGCGTGATTGTCATGGCAATCAATTGAGCACTGTCCACCCTGAATGATCGACCAAACAAAATAGAAAGACACAACATCGGATGACTGACAGGATGGTTTTTTTTGGCCGATCGTTTGTGCAATGAAGTGCGGTTGGTGGACCCAAGCTCCCTATGCAGCAGACCTTTCGATCGAGGATTTTGTGGAAATCGGCAATTTTGAGATCGCTCAGTGGCCAAATCTTTTTTTTGACCACAAATCGGATTCCCAAAGTGGTGTTACATTGATTCCAAAGCGTTAATCACACTTCGCGCAATGATCAGATTGAGAATGATCAGATTGAGAATAGGAGTGCTTGGAACGGACTGTGTATTTTGCACCCCTACTTCCACACGTAAAAGTGTGTGCTACATTAAGACCAATGGATGCTTTTGCCCAGGGTTTTGTTTGTTTGTTATTCACAAATTCCTTTTCATTTTTGTAAAACACTAGCGAATTGCTAACTAAACTAGTTAGGTGAGTAAACATCAAAGTCATCTAGAAGAACCAACCTTTCTGGGACAAACCCAACACTTCTAACAGCAATTTGTCAATAGGACCTCCTCATGTGACAAAGTATGAGTTCATTAAAAAATTTTGCAAGGGATAACACGTATTAACATTTTCAGTGATAGACTTCATTAGGCTTGAAGTTCCAAGAGAAAGGTGCGGTGAGACTAGTGTTAAATAATATACAAAGAAGAAAAAGCTTCACACTCTGGAAAAGTCCACTTCCATTTGATGTTTAATCATATTTTCAAATACTAAAAAACAACATTTCTTGTCACCCCCAGTGGCACCCCCTTCAGCCTTAGGTTTCGTCTTCTGCACCATAATCATAGAGTCCGGTGTAGTCATGTATATCCATGGAGATCCAGAACCATGCTCTTTCCAAATTACAAAAGTGCATGTCAATATGGAGTCAGGTGGAAAATTGCAAAAGGTGAAAGATGGGCATAGACATTGGCCATGTTGCTGCCAAATTTCTGCCAGATCGCCCAGCAGATGACGTACAGAATGCAGTGCATATGAGCCGGGCATTTCTCCGTCGGTCGATCTGGCAGAGAGACAGGTGACGACTGCCATGGCCTGAGCACACGGTCCATTCGCGACTGCTATATCGCTCCTTCTCCGGACCACAGGTCTTTTCCAGCATCCGTTTAGTTACAACCTGACTAGCATTGTTCTATACTGCATTTAATTGTCGTATCTGTTCCACCGGTTTTTCCGAGCTGCACATCCCTCCCCAATCCCTACGTAAGCTCAACATAACACAGAACGCAAGAAACTGGTGTTCACTATGTGATTTTTATCTGATTTCCAACCTGTGACCATGCATTGCAAGACATCATTTTGGCCATATTCAGCCCCTCTTACCTGTCAATGAGAGTACGGATGTCCCAGTCGCCTTCTACTCATATTACCTAATCTTGATTATCTATCAACCCTGATTCCTTGAAGGAATTATACATAACTGGTCCACAGAGTGGGAAGGACGGTGCCCTGACTATGACGGCCTTCTGGCCACTCGTTCCCCCTAAAGGGTAGGTAGTCCCTATGGGACCTAGCCAACACTGACCCAATACATAAATACCACACACACTGTATCAAATGAATCTCCTCCTAAGAAGTGAAAGACGAAACGTGTTCGGGAATTCTGGTTGAATGAATCATATCCTACAGAATATGTTATGTTTCTCTTATATACACCGGATCTTATACATATGAATATGTATAATTAATTACCTCTAATACGAGTGATTCTCTAGGATATATCAGATGTTTTTCCCTATTGATATTCATGTATTACCACATGTGTAGAAACAACTTTTGTTTTTAATTAAAATTGTAAAACTGGACATGAACTGTTCTAATAATTTACTGTTTTTTTACTACACACTACATCCGTGGCCTTAAACGTCCCCTTGCCCTTGGGGACCGCACACCAAGGGAAAATTTTGAGGTTGAGGGATGTATACCCCCACCAACCTTCAACCAACATCTTATAGAAATAAAGGGTTGGCACCAGGAAAGCAGTTGAGGCCCAAAGTAAATTACACGGTAAAGGGGCCCATCCTATGTTTGTTGAGGCTCTGACCCCTTTTCTATGTAGGTTATATTCAGTGATATCTTGTAATAAATTGAAATTTTATACCTTGAGTAAAGTGCCCCTAAAAACATTAAAACCCAGCCCAGTGATGGACCTCCCAGATAGTGGGTGGCAAACAACACCCCCCCCCAGCTTTATCCCAATTAATACACTTGGATGGTATTATATGACCTTTAAAAGACGTCTCAACAGCTTTTCCTATCATGCTAGCTCCTTATACATTATGACAATTTGTAAATCACTTTGGAAACAAAAAGACAATATATGAATTGGATTTAGTTTAATCATCAAGACAAAAAATAATAAAAACAGCAAACAAAAGGGGTGGAACTTTTTGTAGAATGGACATCGCGGTTCAGGTTTGCTAGGGTAGCTGTCATATATAGTGCCTCCTGCCTGCCTAGCGACTAATACAACCAATAGGTATAGATTCTACTATTTGGATCTGGGATTATCTAGTGCAGCGATAATGATAGCGGTCACAATTAGAATGATTGCTATGTTTAAATGGAGATGTCAAGTAAAGATGTGACAATGACAAAGTACAACTGCTTATGCGTGAAGGGAAATTGACAGGTCAGGTTAAGAAATAAGTGGTGATAAATTGATGATGTAATGTAAACCATTGCCATATGAGAAAGCAGAGAAAGCAGAGTTCAGTTGAGAAATATTAAATGTTTAACTGATTAAGGCAAACACAAGCGTGACAAAAAGGGGGTGTTTTTAAAACCTGTAGTTAAGGGTCCAAAGACAGAAAATGTCCATTATTCATCTTCAGAGGGAGCGTAGGCTCCATCATTTTATCGTGACAGCAGCTTCTATATTTGGGGACAAGCATAATGGCCATTTGTTTGGCCCATACCAGTCAAAAGGGGCTATTTAAAAACGGGGGAATCCAGGAGTGATGCAGTAAAGTCACTTACGGTATAGGGGATGTTGGTTTTCCGCGTTCAACATACCAGATGTGACGTCACTGATGTCATCCCGGGTCTGCCACCAAGTCTTTAGCTGATCTAGAAGGGAAGGAGAAGGCGTTACTCTCCCTGCTTATGTTCACCCGCTTGTGCGATATTGTGCGCGGGCGCCCGGTGGAGTAAGTAGTAATGCCCTCGCCCTGCTAATACTGTTTTGAATAGTTCTACCAAATAAGTATTCCAGAGCTTTAGCATTCAACTGCTACATTCTCATTTTTTTTACTTACTGCACTTTTTTTTATACTAATTGTGTGTTGTCCACAATTATTCTATTCAGGATGCTATTAAACCCCTTGTCTGGCCCTCTTTTGGGCAGTTCCAGGCCCTCCAACCTACAGGACCACCTTTCCCAATGCAGTCTCTGGGGTGCCTTTTTGGCCCCCGACCTCTGGACCGCGGTCAGGGGCGAGGAGGGATGGGGCAGAGAGGGGAGCATGCAAAGGAGAAAGGAAAGGGAGGGGGGAAGGGACTGGGGAAGAAGAACGTATGTGTAAAACATTAGTAGAGTCAGGAGGGCGACGAGACCCGTGGAGGGAGGGTGGGAAGGGATGGGGGGGAGAGGAGGAGGAGATGGAGAGAAGGCAGGGGAGGGAGGGGTGGAGTACTTGAGGAAGTTGAGAGGAAGGAGGGGGAAAGGGATGTTGTATTTGATGGTATGTTTATTATATTTTAGGCGTACAAAAATGCCATTAGAGTCCCTGGTTGCGGTTCTGGTACAGAAATCTGGGACGACAGACATGTGCTAGGGAGGTTAAGGACCCTTTCACACTATAGGGTTTTTTTTAGGCATAGTTCTGCATATATACAAAAATCATTTGCATTTTCACATTTACATCTACGTTTGCGTTTTGAACAAATAATGAAAAATGCTGCAAAAAATAAATAAAAATGCCATTACAACAGTGGTTTTAAAAACGATATGCGAAACCGATGCATTTAAAAACACAACACATACCAGGTGGAATGGTAACATAGGTTGTCAATGTAATACGTGCCGCAGTAAAAAGCAATGAATGTAGAAAAAACACACATGTTTTTTTTTAAAAACGCAACGCATTAGTGTTTTGAAATGCCCTTAAAAGTTACAACTGTTCCTCTATGTGGCAGCCTGTGTACAGTTACTTTAGAATCCATCAGAACATAACAAATAAAGGTCTGGGAGTGATCGATCGCAAATTATTAGGGCTTTGAATATATCGCGAATATCGTCAATTCGGAAATTCGCGAAGATGGGAATCTATTGCCGAAATTCGCAATTCGGATATCAGATTAATTTTTTATCAATTACACTTCCCTCTCAAGTGAGTGGGACAAATGGGAAAAGGCTGCAACAAGAGCTTAGCAAACCATCAAAAGGATTTTTAAATGAATATTGGGCGTGATGCGAATATTGCGAAAATCGTTGTTCACCTTTTAAAATTCGAGCATTAGAAAAAAAATTAGCACCAGTGAAAAATTATATTGCTCTGGAGCGCGATAGTCGCATACTGCCGATCTTCGCAATAACCAAAAAAAACGCCGAATATTGCCGAAGCGAATATTTGCGAATTGTTTTCCATAAAATGTGGCATTGCCGCAGAAGAAAACTGTTGCCTATGCCGCTCACACTAGTTTCTTGTACTTATATTAATAATGAAAGATCTATATCTGTTGAGTGAACACTGAGTCATTTTGTAACTAGCTGGGCGATTACACCAACTAACTCTTACTGCCAAGCACTATGTGGAAAACCTGCTCCTTCCTTTTTGTGCCAAACTGACGCTTGAGGAAGCCATTAAAGATATTTTTACACTTAAAGACACAAAAAACTGGTATGTAAGTAGAGTATAGTTGTTTTATAATGAATATATAAAATTATATTTATATATATATATCTAAATATAATAAATTTATAATACAATATAAGATAATAATATTCATAATAATAAATAATATAATAAGTGGGTGGACAGTGCATTAGCCCCCAAGGGCAAAGGGGCCTGTTGTTGGCAGAATTGGCTCACATGATGACCCCTGTTAAATTTGTAAACAAAACCGGTGCCACGGTTTTAATTGGGGATAATATGCTGCCTTTTGCAAATCACAAACCATATTAAAAGTTATGAATACAAATGCAAATGCAGCACATTGGAACAGTCACCATAATAAATTTTCAATACAGGGCATTCCGTCTCACATACTAATCTGTAACATAAGAAAAACAAACACCTATCTACATGAACTCAAAAGTAAAGGGGGTTGCCCATATTCAGCTCTTGAGGACCACAAAAAGGACTTATAATTGTTACAGTGATGGCTCTTTAAAACCCCCATTCTTCCCTACTTTCTATTCTTAGTATTGATTACTAATAATGAAGGAGAGCAAGTTTGTCCTAAGAAAAAGTTCCTCCCAAGAAGTTTCACAAGAGAATTTAACGGATTTGATCCGCTTATGTAGTAGTACTGTCCTGATGGGGATCGTTTGCTTAACACAAGTCATTTGACCAAACTACATTTGTTAGTTCCCCTGTCCATGTCTTGAATGGGACATAGGCTCGCCATGATACCCCCCCCCCCTTCCCCCATGCTACTATAATCTTTTCCCTCTTCCCTTTCTTTTTTTGATTTTTGATTGTTGGTTGTTATATGTTTACTGTCTATTTTTCTATGTGTGTAAGGCGAACACAAACCGGCCACGCATTTGGAGTATCGCTGCTACAGGATGCGCGTATTTTCTTCCTCCTACCTT
>CM070041.1:19553477-19567678 GCA_036250615.1 Ptychadena robeensis
ATTGCCGCTGCCCAGTCCCATCATCACACTCAGCAGGACCAGTCCGTCTCATTGCTACACGTAGGACACACCCATTCAAACATGATTAAAATTTTTACTCTAACGAGTACAACTAATGGTCCCATACTGACCAGTTTTTAACTCAAATACTTTATTAATACAGATGACTTCCATAACAAACAATTTGAGACTTTGGAGAGTCAGTATTCCCAGGCACTTGACTGGTTTAAGCAACTCCCTAATCATTCAGAGACCAACCAGTTGGACCTCTGTTTGAAAGAGGCCTCTGAAAAACAACTGTGTTGGGTTCATAACTAATTTAACTTTAAGGATAATAAACCTGAAATGTTGTTGGCTACTCATCTGCGCTGTTCTTTGGGCCCTCAAACAAGCCAGAAAAGGAGGAGGAGTTTCATACCTTTCTACAAGCCCTTTAGTCCTTTACAAAGAATATTCTTGAATGGCATAGTACTATGTACTAGTGTACTATGTACTAGTACTAAAAAAAACAGTGGGTTAGGCTTACCATGGACACTCTATTATTACAGGGCACTGCAGATAGCACTTTTGGCTATCTGCGAGGGAAGCACAAGACTTTCTCTTTCTGTGTGCTCACTGACCTGTGTGCATGCTGTTTCTGCCTTTGATTGGTGGTCAGCACAAGACCTTCTCTCTCTATCAGTATTAGCTGGGAGGCAAGGGGAGGTGATGTTTGTGTGATGATGCCTTGACTAGTTGACTGGACAATGACTTTAGTGCCCGATGATTTAACTTTACAAAATCATTAGTCTTTAACCTCCCTAGCGCACTGCTGAGGTTCAGATTTCCGTACCAAAAGCGCACTATAGATTTTTGTAGGCCTGTAATCTACCAAAATATGTCCGTACAAGGGTTAAGTAGACATTCTGACTATAATAATGTTTGAAACAAACAATTATGTAAAATAAATTACATAAAAATAAATATATAAAATATAATTTGAATGATAACATCTCTAAAATACTTCTTTTGTATGATGGATTTCAGTATGAAGTCATTAGATACATCCCACCAGGGTTGGTGGAATCCACTTCCTTACCCGGAAGCATTGGTGAGGGTTTAGAAGCATCGGGTAAGTTATAGAAATCAGCAATAATTACAGTTTTCATTGTGATTTGAATGTAAAAATCCTGCTGCCTCCCAGTGTGACGTCATCATATATGTGACAGCGGAAGGGGGGTGGGTGAGGGGATCAGTTTCCATCCAGGAAGCATCAGCCAGCCGATCGGCCCACCACAGACGCATTGAAAAGTAAGTGAGCGCTGATATCAGCACTGGACTAGCTAGTGGAGTGCACTGTGAGGAAATCAGCGCTCGTGATGAACGCTAGGGTGGTTAATGCCCTAAAGTCAGTTTGTCCCTGCCAAGCTCGGTTTTTTTCCTGTTTTGCCTACAGGATGAGATGTTAAGAGAAATTTTTGTTACAGGGCAATATGGTCAGGAAGATGAAAGGCATTCTAATATACACTGCCTGGCCAAAAAGAAAGGCGCCACCTGGATTTAACCAAGCAAATAGGTAGGAGCCTCTTATTGGATAATTACTGCATGTTCAGAAACAGTATGTGCTCCAAGTATAAGGCCAGCTGACTACCTGAATATACTAAATGACAAGGTTATTCTATCAACTGATTTTTTCATCCCTGATGGCATGGGCATATTCCAAAATGACAATGCCAGGATTCATTGGGCTCTCAAATTGTGAAAGATTGGTTTAGGGAGCATGAGACATCATTGTCACACATGGATTGGCCACTACAGAATCTGTGGGATGTGCTGCAGAAGGAATTGCACGGTGGTTAGACTCTACCATCATCAATGCAAGATCTTGGTGAAAAATAAATGCAACACTGGTGACATTGCAGAAACATATCCAAACATTACCACAGTGAATGCCTGCTACAATCAAAGCTAAAGGCGGTCCAACTAAATATAAGGGCATGTGACCTTTTTTTTGGATGGCCAATTTTTTTTTTGAAAGGTAGTGTAGCTTAGATTAAAAGAACTCAACTTTCCCTAATGTGCAACAGTGCAAAATCAGGTGTCAAATGGATTATAGACAGGGGAAGAAATGGGAGAATTAAGGCTATATTCCCACTTGGCGATTCTATTTGTGGCGTGGAGCTGCAGTAGATCGCTAGCACCCACTGTTCACCCGCTGGCTCCCACGATTAGAATCAAGGCTGTGAGCTTGCAGCCAGGAAGTGGGGCAGGACATATGTCCCCACCCCGCCATTCACTGTCTATGGGTGCAGTTGAAATGACACGCAATTTTAAACCATGTCCATTCAGGTCTATGACCGCGATCAGGGGGCCGATCAGCCACCCGCTGCCCACGATCAGAACGCGGTTATTATGGCCCTTACTTGAAGTGGGCACAAGCACATTCAACTTAATGGAGGTGATCAACCACGCATGATTAAAATCACTGCGCCCCCGCGGCTGTTCGCCAATGTGGGAACATAGTCTTAGGGTGGGGGAGAGTAAAAGGTCAAAATGGGGAAGGGTGGAGGGTCACATGGAGTTTGCAGTAGATATTTACAGAATGTACAGTACAGTCTACTGCCCTAAGCAATCAATTTTGCTCCCACTTTAACACTTTCTATGCCAAATTAAAATAATAAATTAGAAAACTTGATCATTGGCATTTTAATGACTTTTTTGGGGAAATGTTAGCAGTACATAACATTGGAATATCAAGATGATATACAGTAGTAAGGAATGGATAAAGTAGAAACAAAAGATATCATTATGCTACCATTTCATAATAGTACCTTGACCTGTGATTAATAAAGAACGTCTAGTCCTCTACAGCAGAAGTGAATATTTATCTGTGAACTGTGGCAGAAAAAAAGGAATAAAAAAAAATTATAATCCACAGCCTATGAAAGTAGTTTATATTTAGATATGCCATGGTCTCTCTCCAGGACAAGCTCAGGCTATGCTATGGCAGACACTTGGCTACATGAACAGGTCATGTTCTGGTTACCATGGAAACCTTGCAAATTGCACTGAATAGATGAAGAGAAAGATTTTAGACAGCCATAGTGTAATTCCAAGATAAACACACAACATGACAAGAACTGCATAGCGATGTCAAGGGAACGCCTTTTATTCTATTATCAACCCTGCATGCGGAAATTTTCAATTCAGTTCACATTTCATGCCCAGTTGAAGTCCATTGTAGCCAATTTCATCCCATTTTAAAGACTTGTTATTACAAAAAGGGGGACCTGACCTTGTTGTAAATGGGTCTCAGTCTCAGGTAATGAAATCCCTGAATTACTTTTGATAATCATTAAAGCAAGCTAATGTCCTTTAGCAGTCAAAACAAATCTAAGCCTGTCCTCTAAAATTCTCTGTCAAGGTTCCCATTCATCTAAGTCATGGTATAACTAGCACTGATTCAGCAGTATGTGTTTAGTAATACTAAATACTTTCTGTAGCCTATCCAGGCAAATTTGAAAACGTTCTAAGAACATACCTAAGTATTTAGATCCACCCATTGTGGGTCTACAGCTTTGCAACTTGTACACAACTTGTACCCTCAACATCTACTTCGACACATTCATCAAAACTGAAGAAGTGGCTTGGATAGGCCATGAAACCTCTTAAAACCATTTCACTGGAACTTTTTAGTATTTTTGATCTACAGCTAACCCTATCTACAGCTAAGAGTTCCCATACTAACCATTCTCTCCAAACTAAAGTGTTAACTTACACAAATCTTAGTCAAGTTCCTTATGATGTTACCGGGACTGAATGTGAAGGAAAATCCTAAATGTAATGTTGCCACAAGAGCTAAAATTGATTCTTTCAATCTGGATGCTTTGTCCTGCAGAAAAGGGATTAAAGTTTTCTTTTGAAATTGAAAACAATATTGCCATTAGAAAAAACTTTAAAGCATAGCTGTCAAATCCTGACTGCTTCATAGTCCTCTATTCCCAGAGTTGGAGGACAGAGATGTGATGAGTGTAGCTGGTAGGGGTGCTGCAGGGAAAGCAGAGCCGGGGAGAGGGCTACCAGGATAAGTCTGAGGGAAGGCAAAGTACACACACTGTACACACAGGGATGGGGGCACAAGTGAACTACACACACACTTTACACACAGGGATGGGGACATACGTGGACTGCACATACTGTATGCATTGTACAGTTTTTTTTCTAGTCCATGTGTGTCCAGGGATGTCAAGCTCCAGCCCATTGGCCACAAAATGGCCCACAGTGTAATTATATCTTTAAATAAATTTCAAGGTTGACATGCAACTTAGCCCAAGTTTTTACATTTGGCCCACTGTGTATTTGAGTTTGACACCCCATCTTAAAAGCATTTTAATAGGTCGTCTTTTTCCAGAACTTTGCCACTTTAAAATACCAAATAACAACAGAATAACACCACAGTCAGATCTTTGCCTTAAAACTAAAGATCATATTCAATATTTTTAAGTCACGAGCTGAAGGAAATGACATTTTCAGTTATGTGCCCCCCTTGTTTTCATTACAAGAGGCAGATTATTTATAAAAGGTGTAAGGGAATCCAGGAATAAAATGGCACAACAGCAAAGCAAACATCTTCCACAGCGGCAGCAATGTGCAAAGAGCATGATATTTTCAAAAGAAAACATGAACAAAGCGGATACGCGAGGGGCACAGGAGCGCGTAGCTGTTGGTGTCTGCAAGGTTAATGGAAAGTCAAAAAGAAAAAAGGAGCTGAAAGCAGCTATAGTTCCAGTATAACAGTTTTATCAAATGAAGAGCAAGAAATAGTTTCCCTGCTCTGAAATAGCAGTTTGGGTAATTCTTCATTATAAACTGGCCAAACACATGCTTTCTGAAGTTCGGATATTCGGATCCACGGTATATCGTACATTTATCACCTAATATTCACAAAATTGTGTAAATTCCAGATCTCCAGTCATTATTAACTTCATTGCTCAAATCGGCACTTGTACATGTGCATATTGCGAATACAATGCATGGTAATTATGTAAAAAAAAATGTTATGTTTGCAATTATAAATATATACCACTATATTAGAGATCTTTGTGAAATCTTGAAGTGCCGATATTTGCAATCCAAATTTTGAATTAGAATATTCACAATCAACACTAGTTAAGACCTATCCAAGAAGAGAGATGGATTATACTGTACATATAGAGAGAAGTGTTCTATATATAAAATATATTCTAAGAATATTCGACATTCGAGAATATGAATATTTTGTCATATTATGCTTTAACATTGTTGACCTGCATACCTTGCGCATATTTGTGAGCATTGCGAATGTATACACGCAATATGCACAATGCTCGTACTGGATAAGATCACAGAATGAAGAAGAGAAGCTGTAAATTTAGTTTGCAAATCATAATTGCGAACAGGCATGCGCAAACTTTAATATACCATATGCCGCTCAACATTAATAGAGAGTGTGAGACTAAAAGTTTATTGCTAGACCTAACACTTAATGTGGGTTTTAGCTGGGGTTATCATTGCTTGTCCTGACACTTATCCCATTTATATCCATTGACATGCATTCTCATGTGAACAGGCCCATTGGATGCAATGTTACCTTTTTGGATATAATCAACATGCACTTCCCAATGCCTGTCAAAACAGGTAGATGTGAACCATGCATTTTTGGAGGTTTAAAAAAAGTTGAGAAACATGTTTTCTTGCTATGTGGTGCTAAGGAAACAACACAAATATTGAACAGTTAGGGAACCAAAATTGCACTTTGAAGACCACTGATATACCTTCATATATATTGTGAAGGGAGTTGTCATCTAGACAAGTGTATGATGAAATTAGAACCAAGGTTTTTCCATAGGTAAGTACAAAACTACATGACAAAAAGATCACTGGGTTCAGACATACAGGGAACAGTCCCAGTAAATATTTGGATTGGCCCATAGATTCCTTACTCTAGAGCCTGGTTAACACCTACCTGCTTTTCATCAATAGGCATACATTTCATGAGTTTCTATTGGATACAACACATATCCTCAACATGCATTGTTCCATGGATGAAAAATTACATTAGACCTTAGGCTTAGTTTTACCACATGTTAATTTTTGAACAAAGAACTAAATTATATAATGTGCACTAGTTAGCATGCCTACACATTTTGCTCAACATGCCTTAAAATGGATAGGTGTGAACCAAGAGACCCCTATTGGTCATTGAGCACACCTTCTTTGAAGAAAGCAACATAAACATTATTTGTAATTAACTTACGAATTGCCTAGTTAAAATAATGACATCTCAAAGTAAAAGCATATTTGCTTTATGCTTCTGTGCCTTAAGTGCTGCATTGTCCACTCTATGCTTATAATCGAGTCCTTCAGTTTTCCAGCTGGGGGGGGGAGGGAGAGACAAGCAGGAAGCCAACCATGGAGGGATTACCATATTTTTTGGACCATAAGATGCACCTGACCATACGACGCATCCATTTTTTTGAGCAGCAAAACTAGAAAATAATTTTCAGCGCTCAAGCATTAATCTAAATCGGGGGGAAAAATTCAGCGTAATATCAATTTCAGCTACAAGATGTCACTAGTGAACATTTGTTATCAGTATACAGGTGACGTCTCCTGCATTCTTCTCACACATCGGGGAAATGGGGCAAAGGGGGAAGCTGCATGAGTTCATGCTAAATCATATTGAGGCACCAACCTGTCAAAATCTAAAAATGTTTTGCTGTTTATACTTTAAATACCAATCCAATTTTTACATAGCCTAAAAAAAGTTAGGACATTCAATGTATTTCTTAGTCAAAGTGGATATGAGAGCTCTGAAAAAACATGTACTATGCAAAGTTGGACCTGATAATAGCTACTCTATCTGTCATGCATATTTGGATGTTGGGCAGCTTTTTAGCTTCCTGTACAAACCAGGCTTCCTGCCACAAGGCCTATTCAAATAGACCGTTGGGAATTTTTTTGGTAGTGGTCAGTTGGCAAATAAAACGATATATGGTTCTCTTTAAAGTAAAGTTTTACAAAGTTTTTCTTCCCATAGTGTAGATAGAAGCATGGATTTTCTAATTATTATCCATTGTGTCCCACACTGGGAAAACAGTTCGGGCTATTTTGCTGAACCTCAAGTGCAGACATGATCAAACTACAGCTTGCGGGCCATATCCTTAGGCTATGTTCCCACTTAGGTGATAAATTGCCTGGCGCTTGGGATTTTCGCCTGCAGAATTGCCATCAATCGCCTACACTATTTTTAAATGAACGATTCCCCAGGTGATTGGAAACCACGAGCGCAAGCAATTAATCGCCCAAGTGGGAACATAGCCTTTCAGAGGGAGCATCAGCCTGCAGAGTGGTCACTGTAAAGGTGGGAACACACTGATAGATGGGCTAGAATGATGACTGCTTTGAGCACCGTGTGTGCTCACGGCCATTTATCTTGCCCACATCTAATGGAATCATCCCTGTTTTCGAGCAGGATCAATCAATCCTGCTCGTAAACAGGGATATCGGACATAACATTACCAAGGGGCTGGCAGGATCACCAGGTGGATAATAATCACAGAAAAGGTTTTACTTATTTTATCTGTCATTCAAAGTTTTTGGCTGAGTCTTAATATTTTCATATTTCCTTGAATCACTATTAACATATCACAATTGTTTGATCCCATGTTTGAATTGCGCAATTCTTAATGTGTTGATTATTAAAATCTGTTAAATTTCTCATGTATTTGACTTGTTTTGCCACCTTTGTTTCTACTCCTGAAATCTAAGTGCTGTTACAGGAATATAACTACACATAGTAACAGACAATGTTATAAGAAATCTGTAAAAAAATTTATAAATGTTTTTGTTGTATAATGCAATTGCAAACCCCCTCAGATGAGAATCACAGGAGAAGCAAATGAAGGTACAATCTACTGTACTACTGTTAATGCACGTGTTTACATTTGTATCTATGAAAAGTAAATAAGTCTACAAGCCGGGAATGTAGTAGTAATTTGTTTTTACGAGATAATGAGCATATGTTTAGATCTGATTCATTTGCAGGCAATTCAGAGCACAGCTTTGGACACCGGGAATTGTTCCATGCCATACTCACTCATACACACACATCTAAATGTATAAGAACAAGATGTCCATATAATACGAGCCACGGTTACTAGGCAACTGTGGTGGGTGCAGCTGCCGCCTTTCCAGTCGATGACATCACGGCAATCATGAAGTCATCAAAGGCAAAATTGCCAGTCAGTGATCAAGAGAAATACTGGAAAAGTTTTTTCCTTGGAAAAGAAAGAATTATACCGTTTGACTATAAATATATACAAGTAAAGTGGGCCTGTCCAGACGAGCAATACAAATATCCATGTTTATATATCTCAGTGTATGTGTGAATCTATGCAGGTTTATTTTATATATATATATATATATATCTTTTAAGGGCTCCTGCCCACGTTTATTCGCACACAAATAGTCCAAAGCAAAGTTACCCGCGCAGGGGTTAATATCCAAACAAAACAAATGTCCTGGAAATGGCGAGCCTCCTGGCTTTACCCGGTCCAACATAAATTGTCCTTCCTTGGCTTCCCAGCAGCAACACGCTTGGGCCTCACACGCTCTGTGAGCCACCTGTAGCAGCTGCCCGGTAACCACAGGCGGGCCCCACACTCTTTGTGTGCCCCCTGTTTCCAACTACCATGAGAAGCCCTGTCTCCAACTTCCATCAGAGTACTGACACACTGGTCTCTGCTCCTTTTGTGGGGACACACCTGGCTCCAGTCACTTGCAACCCAGGCGTTTAACCATTTAGTGGACCCTGGGGAATAGAGAGGCCCAGCCAATTCCATCCTCTCTATCCCAGAGTCCAGGAGCCCTTTAAGAAAAACAAAATACTCAGCAACCGAACGGTGCTGGGCAAATTTATCCCGGACTCCTTCCAGGACACCACATATAAGTCCATCCGCACAGTGACAGATGACCAGTCTGTCACAATATATATATATATATATATATATATATATACACACACATACACCATATATATTCCTCTCAAGAAAAAAAATAAATCAATTTAAACTTCTCAAGCCATGGTGTCGATAGAATATACTTCATTGCTAATATTGTAGCTCTGGTAAAAATGGGCTAAAAAATTGTGTGTATACAGCTGTGTTATGGTTTACAGGGACTTGTAGTCCCCCAAGCTTTGCATCAAAATTATATTGACTCTTAAGCAAATAGCAACAAATGTATTGAATAGAGGTGTTTCATTGTGTATATGAAAATTAATGGCTTAATATTTTCCTATTGTTCACACTATAAGATGCATAAAACCTGTGCCTCTTATAGTGTGAATGCGTAATGACCTGCGGCTAATAGACCATTCAGTGGCAGGCGGGTGTTTACTCTTCTCTATCTGCCCTATCTTCCCTCTGCCACTTGTGTGTGTATGTCAGCCATGCTCAGGCTGCTTGGCTGACATACACTCAGCCGGTGACCCACCAATTGGGCCAGGAAGCCCTGGCAGGGAAGCTGTCAAAGGCAGCCATCCTGGCCTCCTATATGTTCACTATGTCTGTCCACTCCACGCTCTAAATCGGTGCACCCATGCCACTTTGTTTAGAACATGGAGTGCTGCGTCTTCATTGCTATGCCAGGGGAGGGGAGAAGATCCATCGGGTGCTACTTTTCCGCGTCTTTGTTATGCTAAATTAATAGGGCGCAATCGTGGGAATTCCACCGCCCAATTGGCCTCCATGTGTCTTTTTCCTGCACTGGGAAAAAGCAGTGAACACATGGCCTAACTCCACTTGGACCTAAGATATATTCACCTACTTCCTGTTGGGCCTACAGAACAGGGTGTGACATACATAAATGATTAAATGAAAAAACTGAAATTCTGTCTTGAATTGCTTGCCATTATTTTAGCCATTTATTAAGTAGGGGAATTTATTAACTTCCTGGTGGACCTACAGAACAGGAAATGGCAACATTAAAAAATAACTGCAATTGAATCTCTCCTTGGTATTATTTGGTATCAGACTATGATACAGTGTAGCGACTCTTATGGTTTATAATTCTCTGATTGTTTGGCTTCAAAAAGGGCAAGGATGTCCAAAGGCTTGCTTGTAAAATTACTGTTTGAACAATAAAACTATTACCAATGCTCTTGCCCTCCATAGAGTGAGACATTCAGGGTAATAGTTGGTGGCCTGTAATATAATAAAGCTACGCCCACAGGTACTGCCTGCCCACACGTTGGGTTACAGTGTTGTACGTAGTGACCTATTAAAAAAATGCAAAACTAAAATAGACATTCACCAAAACATTCATTAACATAAATACCTTGTTAATACATTCTAGCATAAATCTCAAGATTGGTCTTTTCTATTGCCCCTTCATATAACCTTTACCTTGTATAATAATTTCACACTGATTTGATTTTACATCTCCTGCTCTCGTCTTCCTTCCAGGTTTTTAATTCCCATAAAAAAAATCGACCTTGCCAGCACATGATGAAGTCATCGCTGTCAGTGTCAACTCCCACATACCTAAAAACTAATGGTATATAGCTAACATGGCACCATCACGTTGTTTTTTTGATCAAATATGATGCAGTGAAGAGCATACCAACCCATATAAGCCAATCACAGGTATTTCTCATTATGAATTATTGACAATACTAAACTAGGATCTGGTAGGATTGGTTACGATGGGTTAAAGTAAAAACAACAGTTTTGTAAGTAGAAGTTGAAGTCTTTATGTTGCACTTGTAAAATAATAAATAAGTAGAGTTATACATTAATTAACATGGTCCTATTATTAAAGCTTTGTACATACTTTCTATTACACAGCTCCTATTCTGTAATATGGAGAGGGGAGGGGGAACCATGAGAGTAAGGTACCGCACCACCTCCTCCTCCATAGAATATAATTTGCCGTGGCGAATCACATAACGACAATAAAGGACACAGAACAGGCACCAGATTAGTCACCCAAGTCAATCATTTTTTATCAACAAGCTTTTGACAAGGTGGCTTTAAATAAAGCTTTTGATTTTAATGACATAAAAAAAAACATTACAGATATAGTATATTTTAAAATGTAAGTGCAGGTTCTCTTTATTTTATGAGTTTAACAGTGTAGCCAAACAATAGTAATCTGAGAAACAAAAAAGGAAAAGAAACATATCGAAAACTGCACCAGAAGCATATTGGGTAAAGACCATTACTATGACCCAACAGTTACCGCATCTCTTGCATCAGCAGAAGAGCATAGGACAATATAAGCAAAGAGTAGGAAAAGAATAGAAGGATGGGAGGTATTTTTTAATTGGCTGGAAAGGGGGGCAGGGGGGCAGTTGCCCCCCAGGCCGCCCTTAACCAGCTGTTACTGGCACCGGCTGTTGGTGGGGCTCAGATGCCTCCATGCAGGCCTGTCGGAACTGTCATCCATCACCACCGCACCCCAGAGAGCTTTTTCAAGTCAGGAAGTGGAAACGGAAGGAGGGAGGGACTTACTGTACAAGCCCCTCTTCGTCACACTCCCAGCACCAGCTTCTGTTTATCTTCAACATGCTTATGAGATGAGACTGAGGCTGGATGACTAAGAGGCTGGGGGCTGCTGGAGATAGGCTGAGGCTGCTGGGGGCAGAAGGAGAGAGGCTGCTGGGGGTGATGGAGAGAGGCTGAGGCTGCTGGGGGCAGAAGGAGAGAGGCTGCTGGGGGTGATGGAGAGAGGCTGAGGCTGCTGGGGGCAGAAGGAGAGAGGCTGCTGGGGGTGATGAAGAGAGGCTGAGGGTGCTAGGGGCAGATGGAGAGGCTGAGGCTGCTGGGGGCAGAAGGAGAGAGGCTGCTGGGGGCTGATTGTATCATATTTGTCTTGCTTCATAACGTCAATATCCGTTATAAAACAAGGAAAAGGTGGGCGTGCAATGGGCCACTTGACTGGATTTGCTCCCCAGGACTAAGGCTGCCAGCCCTCCCATGGTGACAAGTTTGAATTGGCACATGATATAACCTTCCAATTTCATATTCAGCAAAGCTTAGAGTTTTCTATACATAAGCTGGTAATATCCAAATTAGATAAAGAGGGGCATATACTAGTAATCATACTTAATAACAGACTATAGAACTATGACCTATAGTACCTTAGGCTCATTGTGCATGTGAGGTGTCTGTATAATTTACCTCAGGTGACCTGGCGTATATTGGTTCTGGTTGTGTTACAGAGGAGAGACGCATGCTCATCGAACCCATCCCTGGCCAGTCAGAACTTACACAGGGCTAGGTTTAAAGGTGGGGGCATGCTTGTTTGTACCAAGCTCTATGCCTAGAGCGGTCTGGTATGACCTTGATGGGAGCCACACTTGTTTGTTGACCCCTCTTCCTGGGCCTGGCATGCCTTATGCCAAACAAGGTCTGGTCATATTTTGGGGGGCTCCACACCAGGTTTTGTAAAGCCAATATAAGCCACTTGGAAAGGTTGTTTTGATATAAAAGCAGCTGTAGCTGAAGGCCTTGTGTCCACTGCGATGAAATCCTGCATTAAAATGGGGTGGTATCCACTTCCATATTGTCTGCACATCACGTTGATCACCGCCGCCAATGCCACACAGTGCATACATTGAACATCAATGACTTGGAAAGTCTGCGATGGGAACTGCTATACGAGCAATCCGCAGGTGGGGCATCATAAACAGGTTATACCGATAAGTCCATGACGTCCTGTGCACCTCAGTGGACACAAGCCCTAAGGTTCCTATTAATTTATTTAAAAAATAAATAAGCTAAACATAAAGTAATGCAAATATGGAAATCTAGAGTTTATATATTCATGTACTTTCATAAAATTATAAACTCCCTTTAAAATTTAAGGCTATGTCTCCACTTATGCGCCTAAAAAACATATGCTTTTTTAAGTGTGCGTATGGGCGCTTTTATTGGCGCATCCATTTATTCTTGTTTTTTGGACAATTGTAAATGCATTTGGATGCGTTTAAATTTTTTGTTGGTTGCACCCATTGATTCTCTATGAGCGTGTTTGTGAGCGTCGGACACTCTGCACGTTAAAAAACGCAGAGGGGGGCAAGCTGTGCTTCTGAACACATAGCGCGGTGCGCAAGCAACAATGTGCATGTGCCATTGGAGTCTGGCCCATTGAAATCAATGGCTGTGTTCAGAGCAGCGTCTGACATGCGTCAAAAAGACACACGCTAAATGCACTAGTGGAGTCTCAGCCTTACACTGCACATAGGAATCTATAAAAAGTCTACACACCCCTAGAAAGATGTCAGCTTCCTGTGCTGTACACAAATGAGATCATTTCAGAACATTTCCACCTTTAATGTGACCTATAAACTGTACCACTCAATTGAAAAAAACAAACTGAAATATTTTAGGTGGAGGGTAGAAAAAATATCAAAATAAAATGTGGTTGCATAAGAGTGCACATCCTTAAACTAATACTTGGTTTAAGCACCTTTTGATTGTATTACAGCACTCTTTTTTTAGGGTTATGAGTCTGGCCCATGGCCCACTCTGCTTTGCAGAAACCCTCCTGTGCACAGCCCTTTTCAGATCACCCCACAGATTTTCAATCAGATTCAGGTCTGGGCTCTGGCTGGGCCATTCCGAAACTTAAATCTTCTTCTGTTAAAGCCATTCCTTTGTTGATTTGGATGTATGCCTTGGGTCATTGTCACGCCGAAAGATGAAGGTCCTCTTCAGTTTTCTAGCAGAAGCCTGAAGGTTTTGTGTCAATACTGACTGGTAGAGGGAATTTTTAACAGTTCCAAATATCTTTACTAAGGCCCAGCAGAAGAAAAACAGCCCACAAGCATGATGCTGCCACCACCATGCTTCACTGTGGGTATGGTTTTCAAGATTCTTTTGTTTTACAGCCAGAATAAGAATATGAAGAAGGAGAATGTCACTTGTCACTTTGATTCATGTATGACATTTCTAGATGGAGTGTTTCTAACCAGAATGTCACCATACAAGTTTACATGGGGGGGGGGTGGAAAATCCATTACCAATACCAATACATAAGACACTATGCCTAGAACAGTCAAAACATTATTTATGGGCGATCATACATGGTATTATTTTCTGAGCATTCTTTTACAGATTATTACATTCCAAGTAAGTAGTTAAAGAAGAAAAACCTGTTGCCATGCTTTACTGATTAGC
>CM070041.1:19567778-19580573 GCA_036250615.1 Ptychadena robeensis
ATTACATTGATTGTACAGTCAATTGAACCATGTGTGGCTAGCTTAAGTGTACTCCCTGGGACTGGTATGCTTTAGCATTGCTGGTGTAAGCAGCAAGTGTTCGGGGTTTTCGAACCTTTGTCAGGATTATCTTAGTATATAAACCCCAACAACAACTTTTCTAAAGCAAAGAATACACAAATTGACTTTTGATTGATCCCTTTTCAACTCAATCTACTTGTGGAATATGAATATCAACTGTCAATTGGAAAGCAATCAAACTACCATACACAACAACCAACGCACCAACGTTCGAATTCATTATAATCTACCTCAATGTAAAGCAATTCACTTCACCTGTCTACACTACACATGTGCAGATGCAGGCCCATTCAAAGCAATCTAAGAAGCCTCTAATATGTTTTTTTATACATGACTATTTAGTGTAGTATAATAATACATGTTGATACTAATTCTAATTCTTTTCCATTCTATATAAACCTTATTTAAAAAATTGGCCTCTTCAGTCTGGTCTACCCATCTCTTTCCTAACATCGCCACTTAAACAGTTCCCTCTCTCCACTGGGATTCTTTTATTTCGTTTGTACCTATGTGATAGCTTGTGTTATGTTCTACCCTTATATAATGTACAGTGTTGCATAATATTGTGGCACTATATACATAAAAGTTTATAATAATCAATGTCTGGAAGGCTTTAAGGTTTAATTGTAGGTTAAATGTTTTCATAAAGAGGACCTGTAGTCAGTGTAACACTATCATCCAAGTGCTGGTTCAGTATACACCTAGGAGTCCATTAAAAAATGCAATGTGTTTCACATATACACTGAGCATAAACACCACACCCGCATTTTTATGAATTGAACTGGTCACAGTATGCATATTGCAATGTGACTGAAAGAGTTTTGTAAAAAAAAAAAAAACACTCTCCATTAAAAACTTAAATCAAAGTATATTCCCAACGTATTCCCAGCCAAAGTATGTTTCATTGAATTTTGGATAGAACTTCTCATTTCCACATACATGCTATAATACACATTATTAACATTCATACAGTATTTACAGTACGCATAGTTTTAGAAGAATTTAATAGTACCAGTCACAACTGTATGCCGTATGTCAGCATCAATTTTGAAAACAATGCATTAAAATGCATTGCAGGAGGCACATTGAAGCACATAAACTAATTAACCTGAGAAAATATAGACTACAGTAGACTACAGGTAGACCTGCCAATAAAATAATTTTATGGGTATCCCATTCTAAACCCATAGGCATACATATGGTGTTTGTTTTCTTTTTGCATTCACAGCAGCTTCTAATTCTTTTAAGGTAGCCATACATGGGTTGATTTTTCCAGCCAATTTTTGCCTGATCACACATTTACGCTTGCTCACCACACGTTTGGTTCCCAAACTGGGGGGGGCGCAAATGTATTCCAGAGGGGTGCTGGTCCTCATTCTTAACATGTGTTTGAATAGGGAGGGGAGGCTTGATAATGTTCCTAAATAGAAAAGGGGGGCCCTGCAAGGAAAGTTTGGGAACCACTGGGCTACTGATTGCTGCCCACCCTGAAGGATTGACTATGAAAAAATGCAAATCGTCCAAAAATCGGATGGAACCTTGATCCGATATGTGGTTTTGTTTTGTAAAGTACGTTGGTGGAGACCCTTGATCACTTCCTGTGAGATTGATCCATAGCTCCCTATGCTGCAGCCATTCTGATCGATTTTGAAGAATCTACAGCTCTGGTCAAAATCGACCCCAAATCACATTCCCAAGGAGGTGTGCCATGGATTGCAAAACGATCAATCGATCGCAGTCAAATCCAGACGTTTATGGCTACCTTAAAGCCCCCCATACACCACATACAATTACCATGCAATTTCTGTACAATCAACTCTTCTTCTACCAAAACCATGTAATATGAGGACCTTTCTACACCTTCCAATCATTATGTATTCTATCAGGGAGGTCACTATACTACATAGTTGTTGGTAGATGTATTGGAAATTGTATGGAGGAATCTGAAGGTGTATGGGGGGCTTTAGAAGTCTTTCCACAAGATTTTGAAGCATAGGATTTTAGTCTATTTATCTAGAACAGATTCTAATGCTAGGCATACACATGCCGATAAACGGCCGGATTTGAATCTGACCGGGCGTGCGCGCTCTCGCCGTCGGTCAGGTTAAAATCGGCCGCTAATCGGCATGTGCCCACATGGGGCGACAGATCCGACATGTCGGAAAATCTCTGGCCGGCGCGAGCCGATGGAAGCTGATGCCATAAGCTGCAATGAAGACGGCGTCTCCATCGCAGCTTATGGCCGGCACACAAAGGGTGCCTGGCCGATTGAAGGGGCCCCAGAATGCAATGGGAGGCTAACGTGATGACGTCATCACGTTAGCCTCCCGGAAAGATATCGGAGCAAGATATCGGCGTAGGTCTGTATGTGTATGCCCAGCATAAGTCAGACACTGATGTTGAGTGGGAATGTCCACTTTAGTTTATTTCAATGGTGTTAAGTGGGATTAAGTTAAGGGTTTTGTGTAGGCTGGTATTGGTATGCTGAGCCCCTGAAAAACAATGCTGATGTTAATGCCAGACAAAGATTGACATGCGCTGGTGAGTTTCACCTTAGTGTCTCTTTCTGGATGATTTTCTATTAATTCTAATAATTTCGCTTACAGCTGACTGCGGAATCTCTGGGGAATTTTATCAGGGATAAAATGTCACAATCCTTTAACAGTAGAAGAACCCCATCTTCCAAAATATTTGAGGCAATTCGTCTAAATTGAACACTTGATTTTAAACATTAAGGGGCAGTCCAGTGCACGCACCTTTTGCTTTGCTTTATAATATAAATTCCCTGCAACTATAAAGAAATCACTGTGTATCTGCATAATAAAGATCATAGCTTTTCAGTTCTGTTGTGGACAGAGAACACACAGCATTGTTGTGGTCTGAGTGGAGTCAACAGCGTTCTTTTATTTGTGTTGTGCCAAACTGCTCAAATCCTATACAACCAGTTCTCCACATTAGAGACACTCAGACAGCTCCAAATTGCTGAAATAATGTGTCTAATGAACAGATATAACAGTATCATTTTATTTGTACAAATATCAAACCAAAAGAAAAGGGCAAAAAAGACACGTTCATTGATTGTGTTTGAATCTTTTTTGCGGCAACTTGGTTTACATCATAGAGGATGTTGTAATATTTACAAATACCATTTCCTCTATTCATTTACTGTCTGCTTAGCGTTACTTTACATGTAACAGACCATTTAAGGTGTTAAAAAATGTTTTCATTTAATACAATACACTTAAAAATGTACTACCATTCACCATTTACCTTAGCATAAGCCAGTGGTTCCCAAACGTTCCTGGCAGGGCCCCCCTTTTGTGTTAAGGAACATTATGGAGCCCCCCTTCTTATTTAAACACAGGTTAAGAATGTGCCCAGTGCCCGTCTGGAATACATTCCCGGCACCCCAGTTTAGGAACCACCAGTAAAAGCTGATCTGATTGTAAGCCAAGATATCTAATTTTACCAACTTGGAAAGGCTTTTGACTCATTTATAAGCCTAGGGTGGGAAATGCTGCTGCTCCATCATCAGGCTGCCTTGCACCAGGCATGGGGGAGTTATATATACAGATAACAGCATCAGCCCATTTGCCGGTTTATGTGCGGGAGATGTTTGTCTCTGTGTGCATGTTCGTTGGTCACTGATGGTCACGCTGGTTGGCGTGACTCTTGTATAATTTAATGGGGACTTTTCCAGTACATAACATGTCCACGAAAAATTTGGCTTATACATGGGTTGTGGGGGTTCAGATCAAATGGGTGCTCTTAAACCATCGATCAATGCAAATGGTATCCCCCATTTGGAGTCACAACCTGCTCCAATCACCTGCAACCAGGTGTTTAACTGTTTCAGTCTATCTGGGGGAATAGGGAGACCCACACAATTCCTTCCTTCCTATCCCAGAGTCTGGGAGCCAATACAGCACCGAACGGTGCTGGGCAAATTATTCCCGGACTCTTTCCAGGACACCACCTGATGGTCCATTCACACAGTGACAGATGACCTGTTACAGTAAGCTATAAGCTATAAGAAGCTTATCATATGCAGTGATAGAGTCTCTTTAGGAATATATTAGACAAAACAGAGACAAATATATGACAAAACACACCTGGAATTATATCTCAATAAGCTGCCAATTTAGAAGTGCTATGGCCTCAGGGTTCTATGACTAACTCGTAATTATACATTTTTTTATACCTTGACTTGCTAACATTTTTGGGACCTTGTTTTTTGGGAGTCACCAGGTAATTAGAATGATGATGTAAAGCGTATCAGCAGGATCACAACTATTGGACAAAACACAAAATATCATCATTATCATAGGCTGGGGATGCAACGAGAAAAACCCCTGCAAAATTTCAGCACTCTAATCCTGAAAACCTTAAAATGCACAAGAGATTTCACCCTTCAAAGTTCCCCAAGAGCATATCAGCCCCCATATGTTAATTTATGTAATTGACATTCATGATCTTGTGCAACTATTACTATGTGATTCACCCAAGTCTCAGGCCCACCTTGAGTGACGCAAGTTGGTCACACGGTGATCTGCCTTGACAGTTGTTTTTTAGTGATTCCTGTCCATTCAGCCTCCAGCTGAAAGCAGCGTGGTGACGTCACTGTTCAAACACATGGAAATCCATGTATGACTAGCTTTTAGGCTGAGCTCAAGGGTACGCTCACAGGGTGAGGGGGCCTTGTCATGAGGTTGTACCAATCTATGATTACACAGCTAAACTATATAGATTGATAAATTGATAAGACTATTTGATTAAATATTGAAACCAACAATGTTGAACTTATAAGGTGGTGTTGGTGCAAGTGGGGGTGTTGGAGTGGAAAAGTGCTATAGGCTTTAGAGTTACCTAGGCTCAGTATAATAATAAAAATAATAATGGACCAGTACTTGGGCTTTAAGGGCAGGGTTTTTTTTTATTGTATGAGCTAAAGAGGACCTCCACTGTGCCCCCTCATATCTGCACATTATGTGAATATACATTTTGCTAGTGAAGAGTGGAAGATATGTTGAACCTTCGAGCGATGGTCAGAGACTGTAGACACATTGATGGTTTGATTGGGGAATGGAATTAGCACTAACATTTACTGCTTATATGACTGAACACCAACAAAGAACTCTAAGATCACTTGGCATGCAAGGTTATGTGAAAATCACTGTAAATGTTACTGTTCATTTTCTTGATTCGTAACATCTGCGCTGAACTAGGACAGATTTTTGGCGCTAAATATGCCCATGGAAATGGAATAAATCCAGAAAATGGGAAAACTGCTTGCCAACCTCTTTTTGGCACAAGAGGTTCTAAGTATCGACATCGCCCCCAGTACCCCTTAGGGTTCTAAAAAGCAGAAGGTGGTTTTCACAAGTTCCCCAGATGGTGTGCGTTTGAGGCACAAACATTGCGTGAGGCAGAGAGATGGATAGAAAAAGACCACTTAAGTTCCCTTGTACTGAATCATCTGATTGTCTGATTTACGTAGCTGCCTCTGTTTATGATGAAGCAGAATCAGGACGTTTGGGGTCAAACAGCGTGTAACTGTATGACAATGCTGGAGGCTCCACATCACATCCGCATGGTGCGTCATAAGATGCCAGTCACATCAACACTTACAGAGATGCTTCCATAACTGCCATTATGCTGCATTATTTCCCCCTGTCACATTCATGCTTGAGGTGTGAAGTTCAAGCTGAAGAGGACAAGAGGGGAAAAAAATAATAAAAAAAACACTGCCGTCACAATAAATGCGTTCTTTAGCCCAAAGCCTATTTTAAGACTTCAGGAGACTGAAAGCATCATTATCAGAGACTATGTTTCCAAATTTGTCATATTCAAAAGCATCTTGGAACCGCAGGGCCATGCAGTGTTCATGGTGGATACCGGATTTCTATAAGTATGTGTGATTACTCATGTAACATTATTTTTGTTTATTCACTTATGGCATAATAATACAAATCTACTACATGTAATAGCTACACATTAATTACTATCTATAAATTATCACTACTTAACTACTTTAGTCCTGGAGCTCTTAATCACTCTTTTATCCCTAGGCTCCACTAACCTGTGTTGAATGAAAGGGAAGAGCACGTCAGAGCCCCGGATCTGCTGGTCCCCTCCTCTGTCAGGTTAATGTTGACGCAGCCCATCTGTGTCCACAGTAATGTAACGGAGGCTTGCGTTTAGCAGATGCCAGTGCATAGTGGAGCCTTGGGCTAAACCTTGAGTCAATAGCTGGGAGTCTTTATATCACCCCACATAACCTCACACCTCCTTGATTTACTACTGGAAAAGGTAGGGAATAAATTTGAAAGTAGACATGGCTACATATATCTTCACTGAATTGCCCTTTGTTAGATAGATATGACCCAAGTTATGTTCTCTAGCAACAGCCAATGGCGATGGTCCTTTAATCAAATTACATGGTCCTGGTGTGTGTTCACGTAGAAGTGCACGTGTGAATGCTGCTTTACTTTATATATTGGGAAGCCCTCCCATTGGCTAGTGGTTGTTAGAGCAGTAATCTAAAAAGTTTTTTTTTCACATTTGGAAAATTTGTACAGAATATGTATCTTAACATCAACTTGAAAATAATTTTGAAAATGAATAATGGAAATGCTTGCTAAAATTAAATGGACATGCACAAAAAAGAATGTTTATGGTACACAAAGTCAGAACCAAAGTCCAACATCCTCTACTTCTTATATCTTCAGAGACATATAGCATACGGAAAGACTGTGGGAATAATTAGAGCTGGACTCTGCTTCATTCATTTTAAAATTGTAAAGTCACAATTGCAGAAAGTTTGAAGTTCCAGTAATACAGTTTATTGGATAACTAAAGTCATTGAAAAAGCAAGTTTTCAGGGTGTTCTTCTTCAGGCTTTTTATTAACCTCCAGGGTGTACATAGTACTCTGCTTAAATTTCTAGCCCGCCCACATCACTGGAAAACCATTGCCCCTTCATTAACCTGGTGGTCTATGGAACGACTCCCTTGCCCCTTTGGCGTCACCAATGACACCGCAGAGATCCGGAACCCTGTCGGTTCCGGAACCCTTTAAATGCTGTGGCGACATAGAGAATCCCAGGCCTCGGGGGGTAAATCAGGTTTTCACGATCCCCACTCCAAACATCGAATGAACTGGGTTTGTCTCAACCACTAGGGAGGTTAAGCATGAAGAAGGGTTATGGGACATCCCGAAAGCTTGCTTCTTTAATAACTTCAGTTAGCCGTTATAAACCATATCACTTGAACTCCAAACTTTCTGTATTGATAGATGGGTAAAATATCTGATTACATAGCCCTTTAAAAAGTGTACACTATAATAAAGAGGACATAATCTCCATACCCTCCTCTTTCCAGCTTATCTTAATTCCAAATCCAAAATACACAACAAATACATTACAAAAATGTCCTTTTTCTCAGAACCAGTGGAACCCCTGAAATGTGTTGGCTGCATTTTACATTGCATTTACACTAAAGGTAAACCTTTGGACTCTCGGACTACTGGGCTGTCCCTCTCTCTCTGTAACAAATACTGGACTTTTGGACTAAAAGCAGCTTCTTCACTTACCATATATACCCACCCTATTCATCCTATGAAAGTATGTGTGCTTGGACTACAAATACATCCTCTCTCCTTAACTCCAAAACATTAAGAAGAGTTGTTCTGTAGTCAAAGTTAGCAATGTCGAAGAACACTGCTTGGCATTTCAATGTCTTAATAGCATCATCACTATAATGAAGGCCCTTTGCAACAAAATTTCAATACGTTATTCCTGGAATAACACTTACACCTGTAATAACACTTTAATATCTTGCAGGACACTATCTGCAAGGAGATGTTCCTCTGAGGGTCAGTTTAGGTGTTCATCCACGGCTTGATTTTTAATAGATGAGAGCACAATCAAGCAACATGCTCGTTCACTGCACTCGATTGTGCTCTAATCTAACAACAAATCTAGCTTCTTCGATGACAGGTCTGCTGAGCAGGTAACTGAAGCAGCCCATACACGGGTCAGATTTTCAATCAATCGACTTAAAACGATAAATTTTTAAGTCGGTATAAAATTGTATGTCGATTGTATCATGGCCCATATGTAGTACAAGATTTTTGATCGATTTTTTTTTTCAATCGACATAATAATCAATCCAAAATAGTCCGATTAAAATTTCAATCAGAAGTGAGGTAGAATAGGTAGAAATCAAAAATTGGTTGACCACACTTGGTTCTCAAAATACCGAACCAATTTTCAATCAACCGATCAAAATTTACCATCCAGTCCGATCAAATAACGACTGAATTTTCACTCAATTTTGATCGGATTAAGTCGATTTAACCAGGTGGGCAAAACTAAATTTTCAATCAATCGACTAAAAAAACTTATCGTTTTAAGTCGATTGATTGAAAATATGACCCGTGTATGGGCTGCTTTTCATGTCTGTAAATCTAAAGGATTGACCAGGAATGGGGCACCTAAAGTAGTGATACTTGATTCCCGTGCAGGGTAATAGATTGTTGCTATATAAATATGAGCTAATAATAGTTTAAAGAAAAGGCCCAAAGTGAATATTGTGACTGGGGTTATTTAAAAAAAATATGGAGAACATCATAATAAATAAAATATGGAGAATTTCACAAGGACATTTAGAAGAACAAGGCTCTCGGGGGTAGTACCCATGCCTATCATGTCTAGATGTTCCTCTGAGGGACAGTTAAGGAGTCCATCCACGGCTTGATTTTTAATAGAGAAGAGCACAATCGAGCAACATGCACGTTCACTGCACTCGATTGTGCTATTATCTATGTGCTATGAATCTATTAACAAATAAGCTGTGGATGCCGTCTGTTGAACAGGTAACTGGCATATCTGTGAATCCAAAGGACTGACCAGGAATCGGGCACCTAAAGTAGTGATACTTGATTCCGATCCAATCAACGAGCGCCTGGTCATCTATCAAGCGCCCATCGGTAAGTGGATGGACACCTTTAGAGATATGACTACGTACTCTGTGCAGCGTAAAAGGTTGGTGCTATATAAATATGAGTTATTAACAGTTTTAAGAAGAGGCCCAAATGGGTACATTGTGACTAGGGTTATTTCATAAACTATGGAGTACATCATAGACCTTCACAAGGACATTTAGAAGAACAAGACCCTCTGGGGCAGTCCCCATGCCTCGATCATCATGTCTAGATGACTGTACCTAACCCTAGGAATATGTGACTGTTATGAAGAAAGCTGTGCAGATATTGGCAAACGCATATTTTCTATTTTCAAACCATTTCAGAATTAATAGCCATCACCGATTCGTAAAAATGTTCTTCATACAAGGCTGTTGGACAAGTCTATGTTGCTCTCTCAGTACACCAGTAACATAAACTGTGTACATAGGTGTAAATGTTAAATAGGATTACAATACATTAGCACTGGCTATATGCCTATGTGTATAAATCAATGAGAAACCACGAAGAAGAAGAATTCCTATATAAAATAGTATGTACGGTGTACAAGAGCGTTACAAGGACCAATTCCATTGTCTGATGGCTGGATGAGGAAGTTATCAAGAAAAGATCAACAAATAAACAATTCTCTGTAAACAATTGGAATCCACAACAATGTGCGATAAATGCAGAGCGTCTGTTTGGAGTATTGCTATTCCCCTTCATCACTTTCTTCCTAGCTGTGCTCTGCTGAATGCACCAATTCATATGATTAGATCTGTCTATTTACACATCTCTATAAAGAAAACCTCTAAATAGAATAAAGCAGGCTATCATTACTGACAATGCAAGGTGCCTGGCCATTGTGGTCCAAGAAGCTTTGTGACTTGACTTGCTGCATGCTTGCTTTGAGAAAACATTGGGATTGAAGACATTAGGTAATTATGGCTGCCAGGCAATAGAAATTTTAAGAAGAAACCGAAAGTGTTCATAGCGATCACTATAAAAGCGCTTTTGTTCCAGCATATAAACGGCTTTTCCATTTGCGGTAGACAGAACATAGGTAGTACATCAAAGCACATGGGTGGGAATAGGGTCTTTAACTATATAAAGTGTGTTATATACATATTGCACAACAGGATCTATGTGAAACAAGGGTCGCCTTGTATTGCACTACAGACGTAACACGTGTGCAGAGGACGGGCCTTACATAAATACACACTGCGGGTATATCCAGCACATCATCATCATCATCAAAGAATACATCAAGTGACATTCCCTTACACCAACTGCAGGAAGCTCAGACTTGCATGTGAGAAATTTGCATAAGGCTTATTCATTATATAATTACTGATGAAATTTACATTTAAAATGACAATAAAAACATAGCTGAAGGCTTGCTGCTATTCTACTAAAACTTGCTACAGGTCCAGCATTCCCTATAGTAACAAATCCTGACTATGCTGGCGATAGAAGAATGAAATATACCCCCCAACATGGTACCACTACCCATCTTATATCAGAGGGAATAAAAAACTCCTTCCAGACCCAAGAATGACAGCAGATGAATTCTCTGGACCATTGCCAGGATGGTTTGTACTACTCACTGGAAATATTTATATTTGTCACCCTGGTCTCAGATAGTATGAGCAATTATGGAAAACAGACTTTTAGATAGATAGATAGATAGATAGATAGATAGATAGATAGATAGATAGATAGATAGATAGATAGATAGATAGATAGATAGATAGATAGATAGATAGATAGATAGATAGATAGATAGATAGATAGATAGATAGATAGATAGATAGATAGATAGATAGATAGATAGATAGATGACAGCACATGCTGGCTGCAGTGACAGTAGGTGTGAGGATGACACCTCCATCACCCCAGTATAGGGGACCCGCACAAGTTTACTTACAGTTCAGGCTCACTGAGCACCGGAGTCTCCGGATCCACGAAGCAATTCCATGTGAGACAGCGTCCCCCTCTGGAAGGGCTCACACCGGCACTCTGCGGGTGGCGCCCCACTACAGTGCCAGCAGCGCTATATGTCGCCGCTATGAGCAGGGGCTTTGTACAGGGCACTTCCCAAGCCGTGTCCGACCTGTAACAGTTGAGTGCGGAGTTCAGTGTCAGCGGCTGTGGACGTGTCCCTCGGCGTCCAGGGGCTCCCAGGTCATGTTCCTGCCACTTAGCAATGCCTCTGCCTTCCCGGAGCCCGTGTCTGAGCCTGCGAAGTATCTCCTCCCTCTGGGTGGGAATAAAGTAAGATACAAGCAGATTGTGTACACTTTACTGCTCCACCCAGGAACCATTCCGACACACTGACTAGGGGCTGACAGGCTATACATAGAGGGGTCCCAACCAGGGGGTCCCAACACTGCTTCTCTGATCTCTGCCCCTTTATAACGCTCTTCTTTCTTTATTGCTTTCTATCTACGTCTCTCTCTCTGGTTCTCTACCACCTTCTCTCTCTTCTCTCCCCCCCTTTCTCTCCTTTCTGTCTCTCACTTTCACTATCTCTCTGGATTACTTTTCTTTCTAGTCTTTCTTCCTCTGTGCCTTCTCTCTATACCTCCTTCTTTCTTCATTGTTTTCTTTCTTATTTTCCTACTCTCTCTTTGGTTCTTTACTGTCTTTCACTTCTCTCTCCATTCTATCCACTCTGGTCACTTTTCTCTTGCGCACAACGCAGAGGACACTTCACTTTAGGCCGGCCCAGTTACGCCAATGTGGTCCCTTTTTTCGCGTCCATTTATTCTCTATGGAGGCGATTTTTTGTTTATAATAGTGGTGTTTTTTTTATTTTTATTGCTTCCATAGAGAATGAATGGACACGATTTTTGATCGCCTGCATGCGCGATTGCAAATTGCCTCCACTCATGTCTATGGGCCATTGGTAGTCAGAATGCGGGGAGAATTAGATCGCAGCGATTGGCAGGCGATTCTGCCGGCAACTGAAAATCGCGAGCTCAGGCGATTGATCGCCTAAGTTGGAACATAGCCTTAAACTAATCCATGCTTTCACTCTCCCCTCTACCACAAGATGTTATAATTGTTATATAATTATTATAACTTAATTGGCATTCATATAACAGCATAACAATAGGATGCAAACAATGATGCATGAAGATGAAAGCGTCAGGGTAACGCGGTTAGTATTCCGGATCCTCAGAACAGAGGGTTTTAAAATTCATCAATTTGTTGCTTTTGATTGAGGATATTATTAAACATCTAATATTAGACACAGCAAACCACTTTCCTATAATCTGTTCTAAAAAGGATGCAATGTAGAGCGCACATTCCATTCCTGACTCCAGTGATTTAGCAATGAGCTTGTTGTATAATTTACTACCTTTAATTTAATCTAATTAAATTATATTGTTTAAATTGCCACCAGAATAAGAAAGGGAAATCTTCACCTATTACTGTGACAACCACCAAAGTGGAGTTTTCCCTGGCAGTAGGAAAGTCACTTCTGGACAAGTCTACAAGACAGGAAGTGAAGGGAACACCCCCATACACCTTACAATCTTACCATACAATTTCTGTACAATCAACTTTTCTTCTACAAAAAAACATGTGATATGAGGATCTTTCTAATTCTTCCAATCACTATGTATTTTATCAGGGAGGACCCGGCACTACATAGCACTTCCAATACCTTCTAATCCAGTGGTGGGTAACTGAGTTGATATGGAGGGCCACAAGTGCGGCCCTCACCATCAATAGAGGGCCGCACAT
>CM070041.1:19590303-19605007 GCA_036250615.1 Ptychadena robeensis
AGCAGCTGCAGCGCTGGACGAGGTGCTGCCGTCCCGCACGCTAGGGCGGTTAAGTTCAAAATCGAAATTTTTACTTGAGAACTTTTTTTACTTGATTTCGAACTTAATGTATGCAAAATCTATTTGTAAAAGAGCAACACTTTCTTTTTTTGCGGTATACCCTTGGCTCTCCTAATCATCTTCAACAAGTTTAGTGATGATCCCATGTTCAGGAGCTAGATCAGAGAGTTTCCCTAGTCAAATAAAAAAAAATTTAACCATCAACACACATTGGCAGCTTTTGCTAAATTGCAACCAAAGCACTGCAATGCTAATAATAATAAACTGACCAGTTTCTAGCCCTTTGGGAGCCCTATGCAAAGTTATAGCCCAGGGGCCCCCTGATGGCCGGGGGGAGGGAGATCCTATAATTCGGCCAGCCAAGTTGTTGAGTGGGGGAGAGGTGCTGTCGGACGGCCAAGGTGTTGAGGGGGTGCTATCGTTTGGCCCCTAGCAGGGGGGCTAGGGGTGCATTCCACACCACCAACCCCCCGCCGGCCGGATCACTATCTGTAGTGATTGCCAGGCGCAATATGTGTGTGTGTCTCTGGGGCCCTATGCACCTGAGAAACGGTCCTGATACTAAAGTGCAAGCTGACAACAAGATTAGAAGATGTCTCACTTTGTGTTCTGTATTGAGACAGTAAATAGATATGGGGTAGAACCTGGGCAACCCATACTAGATCTCTCTCCAATCAAAACAGTACTCTTAAGCTAGCCATACACGTGTCGATTCCTGAGCAATCGATCGACGATCCGATCGATTCCGGTGAAGTCACAGGCGTTGATCGATCGACCATACAAGTCTGTGCCTACCACCTTAGGCCACCGAATCCTGGACGATTCTGTTACCAGTCAATCGATTCACAAATGTCAACGCCCTTGATGTGTGCCCAATCGATCAGAAAACACCAACAGGTTGGTTCCCTGGCCAATCCGATTTGGGGGCCATGTCGATCAGTGGGGGTCGATTGGTCAAGGTGGGCTGCACTCGATTCCCCGTCGATCGATCGACGTGCACGCGCTTGGTGATCGATCGGCCAGGAATCGAGTGTAAAATTGACCTGTGTATGGCCACCTTTAGCTTTGGACTAGTTACCCTCAAAACAGATTATACTGTGCCCACAACTCCACTCTTTCAAACTGAATAGCAACTACTCTGTGCACACTTGAATAATTGGCTGGGAAGACATGGAGAGAGGTTGTGTGCCCTTTTATACTGATAGGGTTTTGACTAGGTGATGGCTTGAAATGTGAATTGAGGAAATTGTGCTTAGGGTACATGAAAGCACTGGAGGGCTCCTATTCCATTAGTGCATGGGGGGGGGGGTTATCTTTTATGTTCTGAGAATGGCACTCTGATGCTATTCTAGGAGTGATCTTGTTTATTGGTAAGTGCATGCTCTGTAGCCAGATACACCACAGTGCTGAGAGCAGAATGCAGCACAATGATTCAAAAATGGCAGAAAAGTCTACAGAGCTGTTTATTTTCCATGGATAATGATTACTATGTTGTATCATCATGGATTGGCTTTTTGTTCTGTCATACTGTTTTGTTACCCTTTGATATTGCTTTGTATGTAACACAATAATTCTTAAAATAGACCTCGCTCTAACTGTGAGCTATTCATTCCTATTATGAACAACATCAAGCTTGGCACTGTGATCTGGGGTGGTTATAAAAAGAGTATAAACAGGTCAACCTATAGTCTTTATTGTGAGCAGTTATACGTATCCTGCCCCATGCCACTCAATTACAGGGCCAATTATTATATTTCTCAGCCCTTGTACCCCTGGCAGATGGTGCCACGCTATGGGAAAATAACATTACATTTTTGAAGTCCACTATTGCCATTGTTATTTTAACATGCAAGTAAAGCAGGGCACACACAGTTCAACTTTGCTCGTGAACGAGGAAGCCTGACTGTGGCACAATGATGTAATCACGCTGCGGACAAGCTGGCCCGATATCGAGCCACAGCACTTCTGTGGCGGCCAGCTTGTCCAATACTTTGGATGGGGACTCACGGTTGGAACATGTTAAAAACCTGTTTGACCGAGGGCACACATGGCCCAATATTTTGACAAATTTGAGCACAATTGAGTGAATGTGCACGGCGCTCGATTGGGCTCAAATCTTATACAAAATCTAACCGTGTATGCCCAGTTGAAGTCTCAACATAAATAGATACCTATTAAGGTTGGTCTTAACTGTAACCAGATAGCATTTGTGTTAAAGATGCTTTATGCTATATATCGTTACAAACAGTCGTTATGCAAAATTCCCTTTTCAGCACTCTGGACAATGATTGATACTTAAAATTCTAAAAATAAAACTCAAATTTAAAAAACAGACACACATTAAACAGACACAATACTCACCTGTCAGCAGCTCAGATGCTGGGAAACGGCTTCACAAAAAAACCCCCACACTATATTCACTTCACTTGCTTGCAGTTCTCATGCTGGCATCTTAGCTCCTGGAGACCTACAGACTTCCGCCCACACTCCCCCCCTCTCCTCCCCCCTCCACTCCTCCTCCTCCTCCTATCTCTTCTTTATCGGAGCTGCAAAGTCTCGTAGGGGGGGGGGGCGCTGTGTGAAGAGGGGGATCAGCTGCTGACGATTTCCTGCCTGGGAGAGATGTCCCAGACACCACTTCGGCTGCCTAGCCGTGACGTAATGCAGTGGGAGAGGAGAACTCGTAACAAGCTCCCCTCCAGCTGTCAGAATAAGATTTTATTTTTTAGAATTAAGGATGTCAGCAATATCGGCTGAGCTGCAGCTGATAATGCTGAGTGACCTCCCAGGTGGTAGGTCAGCTTTAAGTTTTAAAGCAGAACAATGTATTAAATAAAATTTGAATATATCATATGGCACTGTTGTTTAAAGGGTGGTTTAAATTGATTAGCTTTTTTTCCAAAGGTCCAATTGTTAAAACTTTAATCTCCAAAATCTCCCTAAAATCTGCTTTAACTGCCTAAAGTAGTTAGCAGGATTTGTTTGTCACACAGTTCATATTAGTATACCTAACACTACCCTCTTCACAGCATGACAATGTTGTTGTCCTAGGGTAGCCAGATTTCTCCTCCAAAGTTAAAGAACTGTGTATATAGCCCCTGGGGTCATGGCTGCATTGTGTGCTTGTTTAGTGTGTGTTAACAGTAACACACCCCTATGAGCAATATGTGTACAATATGTGACAAATTATTATACACATGACTCATTTCCACACATTACATACATTGATTTTCAATGGACGCAGTGTAGTGACGTGGTTTTACACTTTACTGTATGTATTCTGTATATATATGTATTTGAGTATATAGACCAGTGGTGGGCTGAGTTGATATGGATGGCCACACATGCGGCCCTCAGCTTCACTGAAGGGCCACACAGAACATTTTCAATCTATACTGACTAGAAGCTTTTTGTAATGGAAAAATGACAGCAGGCAAGAGCTAGAAGACATTATTTTTTATTTTTAAATAACACTTTTTTTATACACTGTAATATAGTAATGCACTTTTTGTGTTATATATATTGTCAAAGGTTATGTGCCTCAAAGCATTTGATGATATCTATGGGGCACATAATCTTTGATTCAAAGATTATGAGCCCCTATTCTGAGGTTATGTGCCGCAATATATAATATATGATCATGCCCCGTTCATTGGTGGAATAGTGGGGGCATAGGCACTTACCTGTCTGCCCACTGCTCCGGCTGAGCATGCTGATTGGCGCACATTAAAGCCAATTAGCAACCCAGATGGTGTCTGACCAAGTCCCTTACCTCTCCTCCCCTCTAAGAAGATCGCGGGTCGGCAGACAGGTGAATTCCTATGCCCTATGCATTAACAGTTAGGTTTTGGGGCCTGCAAGTGGAGGACCAGGGGGGGGGGGGCTGCTAAAGAATGCCCAAAGGCCACAGGTTGGGCATCTGGGATATAGACCATGACACCCTGTAATATATGTATATATGCCTTTAAGGATTTGTTACTGTTTGTAGAGCACCTGCTAGAGGATAAGGTCATGGCCCTTTTTCCTCTCTTTTGACTTGGTTTTCTGCTCTCCCTCTGGGCAGTGGTTATTTAAGTGAGTAGTAAATTGTTTTCCCGGGTCTTTTCTGGGTTTCCTAGCTGCAAGCCACTCCCCTCCACAGTTGGTTAGGATTGTTGGGAACTTAGATCCTTTGATTAAACCCTATCCCTACCGTGTGGGTGATGGTTCTGTAAGACTGTATATATTCCATTAGTAAAAAGTTATCCACTAACCAGCGGTGTGGACAGTCACTTTCTCTGTGACAGCATGTATGACAGTGATCTAAACATCCGAAAAGGACCTGTGGCTCCAGTGAGTGACCCTGAGAAACGCTACAGAATCATGGGCCAATTAGGCAATGCGTTGCAGCACGGGCTATGTGCTGCCTTTAGAGACAGGTGCACGGGCTATGTGTGCCTGTAGAGACAGGTGCACGGGCTATGTGTGCCTGTAGAGACAGGTGCACGGGCTATGTGCTGCCTGTAGAGACAGGTACACCAAAAGCCCATTGTAAACAATGGGCAGTGTCTTTACCCCACTGATTTTCACCCAGTGGAGACTAGGCTTACCTTTCTCAGCTCTTCCCGTCAATTGGACCCGTCAATTGCTCGCCTGCAAATCGGATGCGTCCACCTGGACAGATCAATTTGAAGTGCCCTGCATGTTGGTTCACATGATGATCTGACTAGTCTGTAAATTCCTGACAAATCCCATTACTTTGGATGGGGACTGCCGTCACACAAAGGGTGTGCCCCGATCCTTTGGGCGACCGGCTGCAGCATGAGGACGTCATCACACTGCTTTACTCTTTATGTTGCCCATGTTTTTTCTTCTTAGACTAAAGCTGCCCATATATATGTAGATTTTTGGACGATCAACCCTATATTCAATCAGAGTTTTCTATAATTTGATCGAACATCGATCGCAATAGAATCAAAAGCTATACCACATTGGATGTTCGATATTCGCCCGATTTCATAAAAAAAATGCTTGCCATGATACAGAGATAGTTACATGTAAATGACTTATTATGAAGTATTCAATTAAATCAGTTGTATTTAAAACAACTTTCGATTTTTGCTAGATTCAATCAAAATTTACCAACATGTCCGATCACTTTTTGATCGATTTCAATCACTAATGGAAAGGTTTCGATTTACATTTAGTCGACCTAAAAATCAATCTTTTTATTCCGATCTTAAGGAAATATCGAAGCATGTATGGCCATCTTTAGACTCTTTTTTTACAAACATTGAATCTACAAAAAATCTAAGGACAATATGGGCATTGTAAATCAATATTTGATTGATTTATTGGTTTAACACTGGACTAAAGCTAGGTATACACAGTTTGATTTTAGTAAGATCGATTTCCAATCCGATTTCCGATCTTGATAGTTTCATCCGACACCGATTGTAAGTAGATCCACATGGAAGGTTCAATCGGAATACGACCAAAATCTACGATTTTAGTTTTGATCACAAAACACAGGAAAGAGTCATATATAAACATGGTCATCGAATACAATCGCCCTGACCAACACACACAATGCTACGATTTTAGTTCGATCGTTGTACAATTGATAAAAAATTTCCAGCATGTGCGATCATTTGCCAATAGATGTTTTGATCGGTATTGAACTATTTTCGCCAACTATCGAACCATGTGTGCAGCATACAATTTAAATCCGATCGATCTAAACTTTAATAGTTTTGGGTCGATCGAACTCTAAAATCGAACTGTGTATGCCTAGCTTTAATGCCCACCTTTGTATGATCAGTATTAAGCCAGGAGCACTCCCTGCCAACCACCCATGGCACTTATCTGCTGTTTACTATAACTATACTCCTCTGTCAGATGTGATGGTTGGGAGCGCTCCGATTGGCTAAGGGTTTGTTAATGAGTGGTCCCAGATATATAAATATCAATGATGCCATATGATGCGTGCCAATAATCATTAAGGATCAATCAACATCAGTGAGATTTCAACTGTTGCAGCTGCCACTGACCGATGTGTGACCACCTTTAGTTTAATAGAACAGGAATAGCTCCCAGTTACACTTTCAGTGTAGATTTACTTCAAAAAGAGGAACGGAACATTTCCGTGTCAATCAAGGCCAAAGACCTCACATTGTTATTTTCATATGCCAGTCCAATATGATTAAATTAAACACCACGCAGTAGATGTTACACAGAGGCAAATGTTTTGGGAGAGGAATTTTCAGAACTGTCAGTTATTTGATCAGTGAACCAGCTAACTTGTTTGTATGGCTGCGAATACCCCCAAGAGCGCACCGCCAAGCCGAGATTTGTCGTAATACCAGCAGGAAGGCTTAAAGCCACGCTGCTTTGCTCACTCATTAACTCCTCTTATTTATTTTCCAACAAAATATGCCAGCGCTTCTACAAATCCATCTCAGATATGACATTGATGACTCAAGATTTGGAAACGTCTCTTTTAGCCGCGAGCCAATTAAACGCGGTCTTTGTCGGGGTTTTTATGCAGAAAGCTTGTTTGGGATTTTAATACAAAAGAAGAAATGATAGATATGCCTCATTATCTCTAAAAACTATTTGTGCCTCCTGTTATTAGAAAGATATATTTCATTAGATCTGACATTTATCAAAAATTCACATCTTTGTTAGCATTCTCCAAAGTGATTCTAACTGAGTTGTTTGAAGGGATAATCATATCCAACATTAAAGGAGAAGGTACCACCAGTTCAGTCTGAAGGCAGAGTGGAAAATATCTAGATGGAAATTGGGGCTTCTGTGTTGTGTACAGACGGTAAGACAATAAACCTATGACAGTGTGAGGTCAGGTAGTGATGGGCCTGAACGTAGAGCTACAGAGGAGATAAAAGAGGAGGAACTCAGAGCTTTGGTGCCTTGAAGGAGAGGCACATGCTCAGTGAAGGGGAAAGTGTGCAGAGCGTGCAGGGGCTCCAAGGCAGAGTGTTGGTAACCCTTTGCTCTGGGTGAGACCCGATGTGTTGACTGAGCTGCAGCTGCCAGCTGATATTGCAGAGTGGATTGGTCCCTGGCTACCCATGGGCAATAAACGCAACTGACTTGGAGTCCTCTGCAGCAGAGACGACATCAGACTGGTGCGGGAAAGGTTGTTTATTGAACTTTACTGTTACTACAGCCTGATCCAAGTTATTGCATCCCCTGTGTCTCTGCTTCATGTGCATGTAAATGGTAAACTGTTTAAACCTACCGTTGTCTGTGTCCACTACCCCTGAGTTCACTACCCCCAGCCCTGCCTTGTTACAACATAAATGTGCTGAGATTACAAAATGAAAAATTAAAGTATTTGAGAAGTTGTGAAGTGGCCTTTAAAATCGTAGATGAAAGAACTAGAGTTTGAAGTGTATGTCCAGTCAAAGGTTGGTCATAGGGGCCCAGACTGGGGAATAGGTAGGAAGAATTGGAGGACCTCCTAGTTCATCCACTCAGTGCTTGCCTGATCAGGTGTCAGGGTTTGAGTTGTTGGTAAAAGTCTTATTATAAGAAGGCTCTTATTAACTGCACCACTTCCAATTACACACACAATGTAATTAATCTAATTCCACATCCCCCACCCCTCAAACACCAGTCTATTACCACATCTTTCACTCTCCAAACACTATTCTCTCTTCCCAACACCCCAACTTTTTCTGGGTCTCCACATTTTATTAACGCCTTCACAGTCCCCCTACGCTATTCTTTCCCTTGCATATTCCTATTACACTCAATGCTATTCACCTTTTCTCTTTTTCCTCCCCTTCCTCACTCGACACTAATACAGTACAGTACAACATTTTTTTTTCTTTCGGTGTCTTGGGCGCCCGTACACTTGCTCCTCTTGACGCAGTTGTTGGGTTGCGCCTGGTCCGCCTTGGCTGTGCCCCCTGCTCCCCGGGTGGTGGGCACCTGGCTGGGGCATCCTGGGGTCTGGGGGCGGCACCGTGGCGGGTGTTTCCAGTTGGTGTTTCTCCAGGGGATATTTTGTTGCTTTTTCACTGTGGCATGTGCTTTGTGTCGTCGTGGACTTGCATTTGTGCGGTCGTCGCCTTGTACGGATGTTTTGTGAAGTTACAGGCCTACAACATAAAGAAAATCCATTGTCCCTTGGCGGGCGTCCCTCAGTTCCACCTTTGAGGGCCCACTCCCGGGTGCCCCATTAGGGGGGAAGGTTTGGGGGCTGGTGTTGGGGCGGTCCTTGGGGGGGCGCCGACCCAAGGGTCCTACCCACCCTGGGGTGATATCATGGAACCAGGGGGGGGTGGTGTGGGGGGGTTCCCTTGGGTCGCTTTGGGGTTGGTGGGGGTGGGGGCGGGGGGCGGAGTGTTATGTTGATTTTCAGAGTTGGGGGGGGGGGGGGGTGGGTGTGATGGCACCACATCACCACCACACTAGCATCCCCATGATATTCCACACACACTATCCCGACATCAGTTCATGGCTCGACTGGGCACACACTGCCCCCCACACACACATACACGTTGTTTTTGCCCAGACCACTTATCATATTTTTGACTCCCTTACATTTCACTGCATACAGACCTACACCCCATCCCTGCACATGTACACCCTACACTTACATTTCACGCACTCCACACACACACGGTTTCCCTCTATGCGGTTTGCCCCCGTCATCATGGATTGTGCACCCAATTTTCACTCACATCATCACACATCTGGACCAACATACCCTAAGTGGTCATGTGGCCACCCACTCACTCGTCCTTCCCCTTTCTTCCCCCTTCCTCACCCTGTCACACGCCCCCCACTGGGGCACCCCTCTTTCATGTGTTCCTCATTGCACCTCAACTTCATTTCACCCCTCTTTCATGTGTTCCTCTATTGCACCTCACCTCCTCACACGATCCACTATTACTGTCCCTCCTTCCTCACATCCATACTGTCACTAGCACACTTGGGGTATCAGCAGGGGCGGATGTCTTGCATATCCCCCCTGGGGGGATGGATCCCCCGCAGCCCACACCCCTGTTTACATCAGAGGCGCCCCAGACTGAATGTTTGGCTTCCCTGGCAACAGGGGGTTGCCGGGATGACGGCGCATGCGCCAGAGACGATCTGCGCATGCGCGGGCCGCCGTGAGCGAGCTGCGCATGCGCGGGCCGCCTGCGTGTGGGGGGGGGGCGGGGAATGGAATTGGCGCTCCCCTGGCTCGCCTCGGCAGCCCGGCGACTGAACACACCCCCCTGGGACACTTGTGGATCCTGTGACAGGAAACAGCATGGAAGTGGTGCGTGCGTCTCTGTGATGAGACGCACGGCGCCCGCACAAGGAGGAGGTGGTACCCGCCCCCTGGGAGGGGGGTGGGACCCCTCCTAATGAGCACTGATTTGCTTCCCTATATAGGGGAGGAGATGCCTGGCTAGGACCAGGCATGCTGGCTGGGGAATCCTGTGTGTCTCCCTGGCTCTCCCGGTATCCCCTACCCCCAGACACACGGACAGACAGGGAGGACTGGAGCGACTCTGGTATATTGGACGGCGGACTCATCTCAACAGGACGCCCGTGTAACGCACTTTTTTTGACCTGACCACGACTTAGGACTGGGACGTCCTGATAAAACTCTTTCAAGGTAACCTGTGCTGAGTTGTACATGACTATTGTGGACCAATGTGGACAGGAAATGTATCAGTGACTATACGAGCTGCATTTAAGTGACCCTTCGCTTGATTCATATTGACCATTAGAGACAGGGGACGAGCAGGGGACCATTCTGGGGGAGTGGTAGAGGATTTAGACCATGTGACCTACAGACTAGATATCGACATATAGGATGAATTGGACCACACCACCAACCCTAATCAACATACTAGCCACTCACTCCACCAATGAACTCCACCCCAGGAATACACGCACCCTCGTCCTAGACGTAATCACTCGAGCGTATGACCGCTAGTTGATTGTCCATTGATTTGGCCACGCAGGTGTACTGCCGCCTTGGTTCTCTCATTGGGGGAGACACCCCAAGACAACCCCCCATGGACAGGGGGAAGGTGAAGGAGGTATAATCTAGTTGCAGGACCCCGTATGTGTGGAACCCAGGTGCCGTCAGGAAGGACCATTATGACCTCTTTGTTCTGAACCAGACCCTTTGACCCATATGATAACAGGATCGTCCACAGGACCAGGCTGCTCTTTTTCCCCAGGTACGCGATTGAGCGGGTGACCGCAACCTATGTTTTGTATATTTCTCTGTATTTTTTGGATATTTTGGTTGATGTTGATACCGATTGTTTGTATAATAACATACACGTTGAAGTGATGAAATAAATGTGAAATTAATCGAATATGAATGACCCCTTTGGGGCCACTTAAAGGCACAATAATTGGACAGAATAGACTTAATACAGGATATGCACTTACAGTGTTTTTATATATATTCCAGGATACATAAGACATATTTTTACGTAAGCTTCTTGATGAACCACTTCAACCCCGATTTACCCCTGATGAAGCCCTTAATGGACGAAACGCGTCGGGTACGACCTACGGGTATAAACTTACCTTGGACCTGACACCGAAAAATTCATTTTGGAAGCGCCAATTGTTTTTATCTATGTGGACTTGTGATTAATGTTTTTTTTTCGCCCAGTGTGCCTACTAATAAATCATATTGTTATTTATTTCACATTCGTGTTGTTGATGTCTGTGCCGTGAAAGTCTCAGGGGCTAGCCACCCCACAATATAGTGATTCGACGTCACTCGATCCTATATACATTCTTTTAGTTTATATCATTAGAGATGTTGGCACCCACCTGTAACTTCCCTCTGGTTCCACTACAACTATAAAATATTTTATAGTCACATTACTTTCCCTGACTGTTTTATTTCCATGATCTTTGCATTGCTATATTATAATTTACAATCCAGTACATTACAGTTGCTCTATTGTTTATAGTTTGGATTTTCATTCCAGAAAAGCAATTGGGGCTCACACAAAATAACTGAAATGTAATTTCAAGAAGCTGCTAAGAACATAAAAAAAAAACATTTGGCACAGCAGGGATACCAGACTGACACATTGTCAGGTGAGGAGTAGTGATGGCCCGAACTGTTCGCCGGAGAACTATTCGCGGCGAACATAGCATGTTCGCGTTCGCCCGTGGTCGCGAACATATGGCGGATTCGGTTCGCCCCCCTATCTTTTTAACATTGCAGAAACTTTGACCCCCTGTGAGTACACAGTTCAGCAGACATAAATCCAGCCAATGAGCACCCCCCACCTCACAGACCACTCACACCCCCTAATAACATATCAAGTTACAGGACGCCATTACACCATTCTGCACTGACATGAAGGAGAGAGTTAGGGAAAAGAGGAGCTTGCTGCTATAGGGACACCATTAGCACTAGTGGCACGTGTTCTGTGTGATGACCTAACGTCTTCACTGATGAATATCCCATCCATCCATCCTCATGGGGAATATCACTTCCCCCAGTGCTCCACACTGATAATCACCAGGTCCTCCGCATGTCCACTCACCAGTGTCGCCACATATTACCATCACCACCAGTGGACTCCACACTGATATAGTATTTGTTATATTTCACCAGGGTCATCCACACTGAACCATTACCACCAGTGTCCGCCAAATGACCATCACCACCCGTGTCCTACACACTGACATCACCAACCAGTGTTCCTCCACACCTTACATCTCCACCAGTGTCCTCCACACTGAACCATCTCACCAGTGTCGCCATACTGACCAGCTCCCCAGTGTCCTCCACACTGTCCATTCTCCACCAGTGTCCTCCATTAAAATTAAAATTAACTTTTTAAGCTGTAGGAAAAGTGGAAAGCAATCTTCAAAGTGGAATTTCACCACAGGTGTTACCAACCATGTTGTTTAGTGCTCTCCAAGCATCCCCTCTTATGTTCAAATCCAATTGACTATCATTGTAGAAATCCTTAGTGCGGATTTATGCGTGAAATTTTTTTTCTTGGGAGTTTTGACCATGGATCCCCTCTGTATATCATTGTCCAGGGGTTCGTCCCTTGAACAAAACTTTTCCACAACTTATTGTGGACAGAAAGGTTCCTTTGTTTTTTAAGTTCGCCTGCCCATTGAAGTCTATGGGGTTCGACCGGGTTCACGCGAATTGGTTCGCGTTCGCCGTTCGCGAACATCAAATTCCGGGTTCGCGCCATCACTAGTGAGGAGTGGTTTGGTAAGAACAATTATGCAAAGTGTATATGATGGATCATGTGATCTTATCAGATCACTTTCTAACCAGGAAAATGTTAGGAAGAGCAGTTTTTGATTTTAATTATAAAAGCTGATCTGATCTGATACTGATCTGATACTACCCAGAGAGATAACAGAAGTCGTTTTTACAGGTTTTCTATGAGTTGTGTGAACTTGGTCCTGATTCCTCAGATAGAAAATATAATTTCCCTTGACACTTTTTTAAAATAAAAGAAGAAAACTCAGCCCTGCAATACTGAAATGGAAGAAACGAAATATACAATGTTATGTACTGGAGAGCAGAGAGAACACATCTCCGGCTCTCTTAATGTTGGCAAAGGCAAGTAGCTACAGCAAGGGGAAAAAACAAGTCCATATGGCGTATGAAAAGCATTCCATGTATTTTAGAGGTCATATGTAAATCCAGCTCTTGTTTGCTGCCTTAAAGTTCACCTGTCACCCACACATACAGACCTATGAGGTAAAGCTGTTCTGAGAATATTATTGTTCAGAGAAACCAGCACTATCCAAAAAACAGCTATATATTAATACCAATTAAATGTGATCATTTATACTATACCAGTGGCTGCACTAATTAAAATGGGCTGGACTGAAAGTTTGTTCAACTAAAGTTGGGGATCTGTAAGGGTTTCCTGTTCACAAAGTTCTCAATATTTAAAGGGTTATTAAATCTTAAACCAAAAATTTTCTTTTATATTGAAAAAACATACAATAACCTCCCAATTATTCCCCAAAAATTATACTCACCTCTGTATCATTGGGTAGTCCATTAATCAAACTACTCCGGGCTGTCATTTTCCTGGATATATTGACAAAATGAACAAGGCAAAAGGACACTTGTCAAGGGACCGCACACCCTGCAGTTATAGCATAGTTGCTGCCAAACCTGTAAATGCAGAACCAGAGGATGTTGTGACGCTGAGTTTAATGGACTATATTGGGCCAACCATGGAAGTAAGGATTATTATTTAGCACATTTTTTACGAAAGTTAATGCATGCATAATATAAAAATCATTTTTTTGTTTAGGGCATGATAACCCTTAAACTTTTAAGGCTCTGTCAGACTAGAGTTAGTTCAAGGTACAGAGATTCCCATAGGTTTCCATAGGTAATGCAGGGTACACAGGTTTCCACACCATCCCTGTAGTGACCTGAGAAAGGGCCACTAAACTGTATATAATGCACTATAATATACTGCTGTATAGGGTAGTATAGTGCTTTATTAAGTTTATTAACCACCCTAGCGCACTGCTGAGGTACAGACCTCCCTAGCACACCATAGACTTTTAATAATTTTTTTTTTTGTAAAAAAAAATTTACATTTAAAAAATGTATTTCAAGTATAATTTTGTTTGTTTCCTGTATATAATAAAACTTCAAAATTCAATGTGTGTTGTGTTTTTTACTTTAAATTGTACTGGGTACAGTAATCACTGTACCCAGTACAATTCCCCTTTAAATTTGGTGCCCCCCCCCGTGTGAAGTCACCAGGTCCTCACACCGGGAGGGAGAGGACCAAACTTGATTCTTTGGAAATCGTGCCGGATACAGCTTTGTAAGCAGAAAGCTGTATCCAGAATGATTTGAAATTCCCGCCCTGCGGTCTGAATTCAAAAGTCCCGCCGCCTCCAGGTGTGACGGAAGGCAGCAGGATTTTTTAATTCAAACCACATGGCGGTTTCCCGGGCACTATCGGGGCGATCGGCACCCCCTCCTTGGTGGGGATGCCGGGGATGTGATCTGCTGAGCTATCTACAGCAACCGATCTTCCTGCTGCACGTTCAGCTCGTCCAGTGCACTTTTAGCAAGTCAGCACAGGACGAGCTGGACTTGTCACAACGGCTAAGGAGGTTAAGGGCTGCACCTGTTGTTTACAAGTTGCTGGAATCCTCTTTCAGTAACAGGGTTAATTGCTCTCCCCCTCTCCCTTTAAAATTTAACTATTCTGTTCCTGCTTGGTTACAGGCCTTAAGCCAGCCCCTGTCTGAGGTAATAAATAGAAGTTCCTAAGAACATTTTTGGCTTTTCTAATTTGGCTTCCCTGATCACTACAGCTTCCCTCAGTGGTGTCCCCTGTCAAGTATTTCTGGGTGAGGTGACTCTCCACTATCCTTCAGTGTGACACCCTGACTGGACGACCTTCAGAACTTTATCTAGGAGAGAGTCCACAGCACCCTGTCCACAGGTTCCAGCAGCTTGGTAGCAACTCTTGTAACGTTTATTACCCAAGTCTTCACCCCTTTTCTGCCCTTGTACAAATACTCCTTCAATAAACTGTAAATAGCCCCCTACCAGCATGCATGGACCTTTGCTGTATTAGGATGTGAGCTGTGTGTAGCCCCCCTATGGGTGCTAGAGTTATGGGTGCTAGAGTTAAGTGAGGTAAGG
>CM070041.1:19606567-19617064 GCA_036250615.1 Ptychadena robeensis
TGGTTGTTGTTCAATAATAAAATTATTCCTCAAAAATACTACTTGCCTAATAATTCTGCATTCCCTGTATATATATAGTAAAATTGCTTACAGTATCAGTTAAATGCAGTATAGGAACAGCTACACAGCCACCAATATGTCCATCTTTAGGAAACAGACGTCATTCCTCCTTTAGAACTATACCTTATTTTCTTAATCACTACCCTTGAACATTTGTGTATGTTTAGAAATAACAGTCTTTGTGTAATGTCCAGTTTTCATGTAATTCATGACCATATCCTGTGATTATCTGAATTCCTAAAGAGATTATAGTTAAAAGATTTCTGATCCGTAAATATGTTTCTTGTCAAGATGAAAATGTGATCGCCACTCTATGGATTAGACATTTATGGCTGAATCATGGGTAAAGGTGGCTGCTGATTGCAGCTTTTAATCTTGACATTTCTATGTTGTTCATCACAAGAGACTCCAGAGCTGCGGCATCTACAGAAAGGAAACATTGCAGCAAACAAGTCACAGGATATAAAGTGGTATTCATGTATCAAAGGAGTCTGTATGATAGCTATAACAACTAATTGATTTGATTAACCATCCTATTCTATTCACACTGGGTGGACGGTGCTGCTGACTTAATACATTGGACGTTTGCTGTATGGTTAAGCAAACATACAAAACATGGAATTTCCCCTGTAAGGAATCAGGGGCACAGGGGCACGTGCAGTGTGGTGACTGCGTGCCGCCCAGGACCTGGACCAGCCATCTGACGACCTACCATTCTAACCTTTCTGGACCTATTGCATGCTGAATTTCAGCATTCTACCTGCAACTAATGGTTATTGGTTTTTGGCTCTGACGCGGAGTGCACACTGGGACTCTCCGTTCTTTTGGGAGAAACTAAGCCCTATACCCACAACATTAGTCTTTGGCTGGCCTATTAATCACACTTCTCAGTCGGTTGGACTTACATCTACCCCCTGATGAAGTCGCCTTCGCGACGAAACGCGCGTCGGGGTCTCGTCTTGTAACTGAGGACCATGCTGTGTGGTCTCTTCATACGAACTGCGACCAATCCATTGGGCTAATTGAGATTGTGATACCTGGCATAGGCTACTGGCTATCTGAATGTCATCGGATTGTTACATCCATATATGATGACTATACAAACTCTTCCTTGAACTCTTGTATGTTTTGAACTTTTATCTGCTAAATTTATAAAAAAAATGTACCTATTCTAGGTTTTGATACCTTCTTATTGTTTAAGCCTTTAAAGTCCCCTTGCCCCTGTGATTCCTTACAGGGGAAATTCCATGTTTTGTATTGTTGATTTAAATTTGGGATGCCGGCTTTAAACCCACACACTGAGGGAATTTCTTCTTATACTGTATGGTTAAGCCAACTTAGACAAAAATTGTTAGCTGCAGTTCTGACTGAAATATTTAACAGGAGTGGAATCCACCAAAACAAGAATTAATGGTAATTATTTCCTCCAAATAAAATGTGTAAATATTCCATCTGCAGTGTTTGCGTTTTGGATAAGTTGATGTCATACATTCTTGTCCTTAGCTCCTTAACTACTGGTGGCTTAAAATGATTACATGGTCAGCAATGGCCACTGAGGAGGAATGCTGTACAAAGTTTTCTGAAGATAATAAATAAGGTGCAAATGAATGCAGAAGTTTGCAATGTGTTACCAAATTTAAAATGACTAATATAGGAGTAGTATGTGATAGACTCCAGGTGCCCAACCTGCGGCCCGGGGGCCACATGCGGCTCTTTGGGTGTTCTCTGGCGGCCCCCTAAGTCTTCTTTGGCGACCCCTGGAACCTAACTATTGATGCATAAGGGGTAGGAACTCACCTGTCTGCCAAATCAAAGGTTATGTTCCCCATCGATATAATCAATGGCTTTGAAGCACATAACCTTTGATGATATACATGACACAAAATGTGCATTACCATACTACAGTGTTCCCTAATGGTTGAAGTATCATTTAAAATATATTTTGTTATTAAAAAAATGAAACATAATGTGTTCTAGCTATGCCTGCTGTAATTTTTTTCATTAAAAATGCTTATACAAGTCAGAATAGATTGAAAATGTGCAGCCCTTTAGTGATGCCAAGGGCGTTCAAAATGAAATTCCACCATCTCTAGTAAAAATTACCAGAATGTCCACAAGATGGCACTGCCACCTAAATTTGTATACATTCACTAGCCAAGTCTAGCTCAGGAATACAATTTCACCCAGAGCTGAAAAAATCATCTCCACTCCCCTCTGAATTTTGGGATTTGGCCAGGAAAATCTCTTAAAAAACTTGACTTTCCAAGCCAAAACAGGAAGGTTGACAAGTATGATACATGCTGATACACAGTCTGTGCCTCTGACTACAAAGGGGCCAATGCTCGGGCCATGCAGGTTGGCACTTCTCTTCTTGCACACAAGAGAGGAGACTAGTTGTATCAGGAGCTGTCGACTGTTCATGTGACGTCAACGAGTTTGTGAATGCCCAATTTGAAGTCTTAAGCTCTTTGTAGCAGGGAGCAACTAAAGGTGCCCATAGATGCATAGAGCGCCGCACACGCTCATGGCCATCTATCTAGAGAATATCTAATGCAGCCACCCTTGTATTTGTCAGGGTTATCGGACATGACTTGCATGGTTGATGTCTATTGCTTTGGATGGGGCAAAGCATTGGTTGAGCTGGATGACGCAGCAGTGCTGCACCTCTAGCTCCTTCAATAACAGGCTCAGCGCTCGGCACCCGTGTATGGTAGCCTTACAACTAATTTCCCAAACAGTCAAATCAGCCACCCTAATCACTGTCTTAAAGTGTTTTTAAATAATATATACATTTTTTTTATGTAATCAGGAAATCATGTCAATGAAGTAAAGTTTGGTTTGCAAAGAGTTAGCAAATGATTGTTGATACCAAAATGTAGCCTTGTGCTCTATGTCGCCCTTAAGGACTAGAATGAAGCCAGCCATGCACATGTAGATTTTTAGACTATCGAAGATCGATAGCAATAGAATTGAAAGCTGTATGACATTTGCTCGATTTGGATCAAAAAGTGATTTGGATCAAAAAATGGTTGCTAAAAAAAAATCAATGGTTTGTATTTAAAACACATTTGATTTTTGGCATGTTCAATCAAAATTTACAGACATGTCTGATTTCAATCACATTTGGTCGATTGAACCAAGTTAGGTGCAATCAATTTCTATTCGATCAATTAAAAAATCGATCATTTTCAGTCGATTGAAAGGAAATCTAAGCGCGTATGGCCACCTTTAGTTAGCCCTGATATATATCATTATTGTACACATAATTTATCATTTATATAGAATCCCATTTATGGATATGGTATGTAAGAAATATGTAGCCATTTCAGGGATACATAACATAACAATAAGCCAAACAGCCTTTCTTATGCTTTGCATTTTAATTGGATCATTTATTTTTTTTACAGGCAGCAAACATCAGTAATCCACACATTTGCATTTATTATTCAGTGCAATTTGCTTTACACAAAAATGTACATTAATCTTAAAATTCAATTTACACATCACAGAGAACATCCAAACGCTCAAAAAGTTATTTACAGAAGTTTACAGTTATTTTTTACAGCCTATGATACATTGCTATTCAGTGCACAGTAGTTGAAAACTTTAAACACATTTAAAAATGACATCTGTGCTTCTGTGATTATTTTGAAGGTGCTTTCAACTTTTAGTGGTTTATTAGGATAAAAATGATGTCACGTTTGTACTCCAGTGCTTCGGCGTGCCACAATTGGGTGTTTGTTTTGATAAAATTGGCGTACATTCCCTAATTTTACCAACACCCAGCCTATAATGATGACATATAAAAGAGGTGTATTTTTAAGTGTATCACTTTTAATAAGTGGCTTTTACCATTGTTCACTATGTTTTGACCCTTTGGGAATGGATAAAAGTTCATGCTCATGATTTATTTAGTTATTGCATATAAAGGTTTTAAGCATTTCTACTGCATCTGATCCAACTTTAAAAACAACCCATTATTAAGCTAGCCATACACGTGTCGATTCCTGAGCGATCGATCAGCAATCCGATCGATTCCGGTGAAGTCACAGGCATCGATCGATCAACCATACAAGTCTGTGCCTACCACCTAAGGCCACCGATTCCTGGACAATTCTGTTACCAGTCGATCGATTTACAAATGTCAGTTGATCGGAAATGATCCTGATGATCAATCTGTGGGCCTCCACCAACGTCCCTCGATGTGTGCCCGATCGACCAGAAAACACCGACAGGTTAGTTCCCTGGCCGATCCGATTTGGGGGCCATATCGATCGGACGAGGTAGATCGGTCAAGGTGGGCTGCACTCGATTCCTCGTTGATCGATCGGCGTGCACGCGCCTGGTGATCGATCGGCCAGGAATTGAGTGTGAAATCGACCTGTGTATGGCTACCTTTAATCCATAGGGGTTATCCATTGCCCAATCTTAGTTTTAACAGCTTCAATTTGTCTGGAAAGACAAAATGGTTTTTGACCATATGATTGTATTGTGTATTTGTGGTGTCAGGTACCGATGCTGGATGACAAGGCCTGGCTTGTAGTCTCCATTCTAATTCATTCCATTTGTGTTCTTTTGGGTGGAAGTCAGGGTATTGTGCAGACCAGTCAAGTTCCTGCACACTAAACTCTCTTAATGAACCTTGCTTTGTGCATTGGGTTACAATCATGTTGGAGTTTCTTTCGAGGAGGACCATAAAACCTTAGGCCTAGGGAGGTGAAGCTTTTGGGGCAGAAGGCAGAGAAACAGAATATATCTACATTGTAATTTGTATCTTAGTTGTATGGCCACATTCAAGATCTCTTTGGGTACCAAAGAAGTAAACCAGTGGCCAAATTGGTTGACATGCAATGATTACTGTGCCCTCTTCAGGCATCTCTGGGCTGGGGGTTTCATATATTAGGAAATAACTGACTTATACCACCTCTAAGGACAGGGGCATCCTTACACGATGACACAATACATACATTCCCAATACATGTAGGTTGTGATGTAATTTTTTGTGGTTATCAAAGCATTAGTGTTAACAATTCAAGTAAGCCTTGTCAATGGGTGCAGTTTAATACTTTAAATATATCCACAAAGGGAGCAAAAACAATTGTACATGACCAGTGTATAATCACATTCACACAATAGCTGCCAGTGTTTCAGATACTCTATATACAATTTTCTTCACTCAACCAACAATTCTTTATCTTAAAAGAGATACAGAAAGCAATAAAGTGCAAGTGTGCTCAATCACATGAAAGCTACCGAGACAATAAAAAAATATTTTAAAAAAAGTGTTCAGCTAAGTACCAAGTCATCCCAAACTTCACCTTGAGGCTGTCTGGTACTCAAGACCTTATTTTACAGGTGTCATCCTGTAAGCCTAAGAAATCTCCGAGTCAGGCTGACTTGCGCTAATACCATTCAAGGTAAAAGGAATATCCAGTGTATTGCTTTGGTTTTTTTTATATGAATTGTAAACTCAAAAAAAGGAGAAATTCAATCTCGGGTCTTGTTTCTGTAGTTTTTCTTGTGTCTCTCTGGAGACTGGATTGCTCCATAAACTGAAAAAATAAAGAAAATAATATGAATATAATATGAATAATAATATAACATGCAAAGATTATGTACAAGGCTAAAGTAATGACATGGGAAACCCTGTATACATTTTATGAGAGTGTTTAGTAGAGTTATCCTATTTTTATTTTTTTATAGCCTGTGTTTACTGTTTCTACAAACCAAATACACTAAGTGACCATGGCAGATCTTGAAACTATCACTTGTTTCGCACTTTAATAAAACACATTACAACCATAACTAACCTTACATCGATTTAAACCAATACCTAGCTCTATGGGTTGGGGCTTATCACAAGCCTAGCTAGCCCCATAGGGACTGAAACCTATCTCATGGGTTGGGCTTATCACAAGCACATAGCTATCCCCATAGGGACTGCAACCTATACTAGCTCTATGGGTGGGGACTTCTCACAGCCTACTAGCCCCAAGGGACTGAAACCTATACCTAGCTCTATGGGTTGGGGCTTATCACCAAACCTAGCTAGCCCCACGGACTGAAACCTATACCTAGCTCTAGGGTTGGGCCCTTATCACAAACCTAGCTAGCCCCACAGGGACTCGAACTATCACCTAATCTCTAATGGGTTAGTGGCTTATCACAAACCTAGCTAGCCCCACAGAACTGAAACCTATAACCTACTCTATGGTTTGGCCCTTAACACAAACCTAGCTAGCCCCACCGGGGACTGAAAAACAATATCCTAGCTCTATGGGTTATGGCGTAGCACAAAACCTAGCAGCCCCACAGGGACTGAAACCTATACCTAAGCTCTATGGGTTAGGGCTTATCACAAACCTAGCTAGCCCCCACAGGACTGGAACCTATACCTAGCTCTATGGTTAGGTGCTTTAACAACCTACTAGCCCCATAGGGACACTGAAACCTATACCTACTCATGGGTTGGGCTCTCACACCAACCTACTAGCCCCACAGGGACAACACCCTATACCTAGCTCTATGGGTTTGGGCTTTATAACAAACCTAGCTAAGCCCCACAGGCACTGAAACCTATCCTATCTCTAATGGGTTGGGCCATCAAACAAGCCTTGATAGACCCCACAGGGACTGAAACCTAGACCTAGCCTATGGGTTGGGCTTATCAACAAACCTTAGCTAACCCCCATAGGGAATGAAAACCTATAACTAGCTCTATGGGTTGGGCTTACACAAACCTGCTAGCCTGTACAAGTTCGGGGGCCGGTGCTGGCCTGTTAGTGCACCATCGGCCCCAGGTTCTTTTTAAGGAAGTCCTCATGCCCAGCCGTGGCCTCCCACCAATCACCCAGAAACAAGTCCAGGCCTGATAGGGGATATGACCAAGTCTTTACTGTGGAAGTTATATACATTGCATCACCAAACCCAAGTCTGGGATGGGGCAACAATCTTGAGGATCTACAGGGAGTAGCAGAATTATTAGGCAGTTGTCTTTTTGAGGATAATTTATTAACTTGGACAACAACCATGGTTCTCAATGAACCCAAAAAAACAACTCATTAATATCAAAGCTTAATTTTTATTTGTTTTTTTAGTTTTAGCTATTTTTAGGGGGATATCTGTGTGTGCATGTGACTAATTACTGTGCATAATTATTAGGCACTTAACAAAAAACAATTTATACACCCATGTTTGTGCAACAATTATTTATTTTAATTTACCAGTGAAACCAATATAACATCTAACATTCAACAAATAACCTTTCTGACAATTCAAAAACAAACAAAACAAATTCAGTATTGACCTAAGCCACCTTTCTTTGCAAGGACACTCAAAAGTCTGCCATCCATGGATCTGTCAGTGTTTTGTCTGTTCACAAACACCATGCATCATTGCGTGCAGCAGCAACCACAACCTCCCAGACACGTTCAGAGAGGTTACTGTTTTCACTCCTTGTAAACACACTAATTGATGATGGACCACAGGTTCTCAATGGGGTTCAGACCAGGTGAACAAGGAGTCCATGTCATTAGTTTTTCTTCTTTTATACGCCTTCCTTGCCAGCCAAGTCTGTGGATACTTGGACCTCGTGTGATTGAGCATTGTCCTGCATGAAAATCATGTTTCCTTGAAGGAGCAGACTTCTTCCTGTACCACTGCTTGAAGAAGGTGCCTTCCAGAAACTTGGCAGTAGGACTAGGGAGTTGAGCTTGACTCCATCCTCAACCCAAAAGGGACCCCACATAGCTCATCTGTTGATGATACCAGCCCAAACCAGTACGTCCGCCCCCCTCCACCTTGCTGGCGTCTGAGTCGGACTGTGAGCTCTCTGTCCCTTTACCACTCCATACCACTTGCCCCACCATCTGGCCTCCAGACTCACTCCCTCATATCATATCCAAAACCTTAGAAAATCAGCATCGTAGAGATATTCTTTGGCCCAGTCTTGACGTTTCAGCTTGTGTGTCCTTGTTCAGTGGTGGTCGTGTCTTTCAAGCCTTGTCTGTCTCTTAGTAGTGGACCACTTGTGCTTTTGGGGCACTCCAGTGGATGTTGCCACAAAGTCTCTGAAATATGGCCAAACTTGGTGGCAAGTGGCATCGTTGGTAGCTGCACGCTCTTGACTTTTTTTTCTCAGTTCATGTGGCGTTATTTTGCGCCTTTGGTTGTTCCAGCCGCTTTTGCACCCAGTTGTTACTATTTGAATGAACATTGATTGTTCAATGATCACGTTCAGAAGCTTTGCATTTAAGAGTGGCTGGCAGGCATCCCTCTGCAAGATATCCTCACTATTTTTGACTTTTTCCTAAGCCTGTCAAGTCCGTCTTTTGACCCATTTTGCCAAGGGAAAGGAAGTTGCCTAATAATTATGCCACCCTAATATAGGGTTTGAATGTCATTAGACACAGCCCTTCTCATTACATAGATGCACATCACCTATAGCTTAATTGTAGTAGGGCTTTCGAGCCTATACAGCTGGAGTTAAGACACTGCATAAAGAGGATGATGTGGTCAAAATACTCATTTGCCTAATAATTCTGCACTCCCTGTACTGTTACAAAGACTTCTATAAGCTGCAGGGTGACTGATGGCTTTCACTTCCCAGTGGGAGAGGGTTAGGATCACAGTCCAGTGTCAGGAAAAGTAGGGAGCGGTCCAGTGGAGGTGGAAAAGGGAGGAATCCTGCGTCTGCCTAACTCAGCACCTACCAGTATAATGTGTCCATCCGCTCGGGCGCAACTTGAAGTAAGGAAGACCTGGTCTAGAGGAACAACCCTTTCACTGGCCACGGACGTGGCACTAGCAGAGGGATGGCCGTGGGGAGAACCCAGGAAAGATGGGAGCCCAGTGCCCCAGAGGGTGAGACACGCTGGCTGGATACAGGTTGCTTGAGGAGCTAACCCAACTCTGACTAGGAGGGCCTAAGAGGGTGTATTTAACCCCTCTGCCTGGAGGAGGGCAGTAGCTTGTCTCCAGGCAGAAATCAAAAGCTACAATGTAAAGCCCTCCATACACCTTAAGATGGATCCATACAATCTCCATTAGATCTACCAACAACTGTGTAGTATAGTGGCCTCCCTGATAGAACACATAGTGATTGGAAGGTATATATCACTGCTATGTAGTGCTGGGTCCTCCCTGATAGAATACATAGTGATTGGAAGGTATATATCACTGCTATGTAGTGCCGGGTCCTCCCTGATAGAATACATAGTGATTGGAAGGATTAGAAAGCTCCTCATATTATATGGTTTTGGTAGAACAAAATCTGATTGTACAGACATTGTATGGAAAGATTGCAAGGTGTATGGGGGCCTTTAGGCCAGAAAAAGAGAGGGAAACTGAGAAGCCATCAATCATCCCTGCACCTGCTACAGAGAAATGCAGAGACAGTTTAAGTTATACACACATTTACACAGCTTATTGTTTACAGTAATCATGTCATGGCAGGATCCACAAATATACAATTTATGTGTATCCCACTACACTACATCCCTATAGGGCCTAAAACCTATACCTAGCTCAATGAGTTGGGGATTATCACAAACCTAGCTCCACAGAGTTTGAACCCTTTACCCAGTTCTAAGGGGTTATCACAACTCCAGTTAGCCCTAAAAGGCACTGGACCGTATACCTAGCTTTGATATGTGGATTTCCTATATTATTCGTATTGCTCAATCCACTGGAGTATGGGATTGATTAGGCAGGGAAGTGTTATTTTTTGTTAAAGTGAAGAATAAAATGTGTAATGAGCTACGTTTCCAGCACCCGGATGCTTGTAAAGCTAAAGATGGGAAGATCACGTTTTGGATACTGAAGAATTGGATCCACAGTGAAACTGATCCAATAAAGCACAGCAGCTTACTTGATTGGCTCAGTTTCAGTCTGCATACAATTTGCATGGGGTTGGACACTAATGCTAACATTTTATATTTGGTCTAAAATAAATAAATATATAATACAGTGGACCATTCGTTTGTTTTTTTTCTTCTTCATAAGGTGTATGAAGGTGTTTCCCTTTTCCATATGAAGTACAAATGTAAGCAGTACTACCCCACTAGGGTGCTCGGAAATGTCGATGTATGTCAGGGTCAGGGGCCTCTGGACAATGTGGCTACTTACCGTACTACTCTTATGTTAGGACAGCGAGCTAAAGCCTGTGCCATTGCTTCCACCCCTTCATCCTTGATCTGGTTCTTTTCAAGGCTTAAAGAAGATGAATACATATTATTTACTCTTGTTCAGCTTTAATTTCACAAAACATTTTCTGTGCTCCCTTTCCAGGATCTCATTCTCATTCAAATGTATGTAATGCATTGGTGACTTTAGACAGATATGTCACATTATAATTTACCTTTTGGACACCCAAGATTTCCTACATTCTTCAACAGATCTACAGCATTCCCCAAAGTATTCTCTACATTCTTCAACAGA
>CM070041.1:19620835-19637602 GCA_036250615.1 Ptychadena robeensis
TTGGGTTTTTTCACTGCATTCCTCCTTATTATTGGCACTTCTAGTGCCATTCATGAAAACTTAGATTCCTGGTGGTAAGTCCGCTTTAAGTAAGCCATACAGGGTTCGACTTCACATCTAAGATTGATTGTAACACCACACAGTGAGATTGATTCAAAACGAATCGATTCCTTTGCTCAATAATACCATTGCATTCAAATCAAACCGTTAAACTGGGAGCGTGCGGCTCGATATACAAGCCGTTCGAGGTTCCCAGCAGCAGCGTGTATGTGCACCTTTGGGCTTAGCCAATCTAGTGCAACAGCAGTATCACATAAACCATATAATGTACACATGGTACATCAGACTCCCCTCCGCCATGCAGCACTTACTCCAATATCTTCAGGTTGCCCATTTGTTTCAACACTCTAGCCAGCGCACAGGAGCCTTCATCGCCTATGCTGTTCCATGATAGCCTATAGGAATATATATTTACATTATTCATTATTGAAGAACGCATAAAACTATCGATACTACACACTGATAGAAGTACATTTCATCTCACGCTTGGCATTTAAGCCAACTCCAGGAAATGATTACAAAACATTATACATGCAGTTTTATTAAATTTTTTTTTAAAAACGTAATATGACCTGAGTTCAGTCTTTGGTGTTGCAGCACTCAGATGGAGAGAAGATGGGGCAGTACTAGAAGACAATCAGGTATTCTACATCCATATGCACTTACTGTACAAGGAATATCCAAAATGGAGCAGCAGAGAGAGAAGCGCCATAACCTCACCAGTATGCTTCTGCTCCCTCACTGTCCAATGACTGACCAGAGGGGGTGCCAGCGTAAAGTTGTTAAGTGTGTGGGAGGGGGGGGGGGCTGATCTCAGGACAAGGTGGGCTGATAAAGAAATCACATTTGGTTCATAAAACATCTACTTAGCGTGTATTTAAATTGTGTAGCTGTGTATCTACAGTTCCGCTTAAAGAACTAACTCAAAACAAACTTACGTGATTTCTTCCACTCTCTTGCTGCATCCAAGTACCTTTGCTAGGGATTTACAGACACTGTCACAAACCCCACATAGTTTAAAGCTGGGGAAAGACAAAATGCAAAGTTACAATTCTTGTTCAGGTAAAATGTGTGTTTTAATCAAATATACAGTTGCAAGAAAAAGTAGGTGAACCCTTTGCAATTACGTGGCGTTTTGCATGAATTGGTCATAAAATGTCCTCTGATCTTCATCTAAGTCACACCAATAGAAAAACACAGTCTTCTTAAAATAATACTACACAAACATTATATGTTTTCATGTTTTTATTGAACATAACATGTAAACATTCACAGTGCAGGGTGAACCCCTAGCCTAATGACTTCTTTAAGGGCTGATTGGAGACAGGAATGAGCCAACATTGAGTCCAATCAGTGTGCTGATGTTGGATGTGTTGCTGAAAGCTGTCCTGCCCTTTAAAAACACACACCAGTTTTGGGTTTACTGGTTTGAAAAAGCACTGTCTGTGTGAACCATGTCTCGCAGAAAAGAGCTCTCAGAAGATCTACGATCAAGAATTGTTGACTTGTATAAAACTAGAAAGGGTTACGAAAGTATCTCCAAAAGCCTTGGTGTTCCTGTGTCCACGGTAAGACAGACTGTCTACTAATGGAGAAAGTTTAGCACTGTTGCTACTCTCCCTAGGTGTGGTCCTCCTGTAAAGATGACTGCAAGAGCACAGCACAGAATGCTTAATGAGGTAAAAAAGAATCTTAGAGTGTCAGCTAAAGACTTACAGAAATCTCTGGCACATGCTAAAATTTTTGTTGACACATCTACATTAAGGAAAACATTAATCAATAATGGAGTACATGGGAGGACACCACGAAGAGTCCATAAAATATTCCATATATTTTTTATATAATATATTTATAATATTGAAGTTTGCAAAAGAGCACCTGGATGTTCCACAACACAACTGGCAAAATATTCTGTGGACAGATTAAATAAAAATTTAGTTTTTGGGAAAAAAACACTATGTGTGGAGACAAAAAGGCACAACACACCAACATCAAAACCTCATCGCCACTGTAAAACATGACGGAGGGAGCATCATGGTTTGGGGCTGCTTTGCTGCCTTAGGGCCTGGATGGAGGATTGTTGTCATTGATGGAAAAATGAATTCCAGAGTTTATCAAGACAATTTACAGGAAAACGTAAGACCATCTGTCCGCCAACTGAAGCTCCGCAGAGGATGGGTGACGCAACAGGACAATGACCCAAAGCATACAAGTCCTTCAACAAAAGAATGGCTTCAACAGAAAAATACGTCTTCTGGAGTGACCCAGTCAGAGTCCTGACCTCAAGCCGAATGAAATGCTTTGGCTGAGAAGAAGTGGTCCACAATTACTCCAGATCGTTGTTCAGGTATGCTCTCCAACTACAGGAAATGTTTGGTTGAGGTTATTGCTGGCAAAGGAGGGTCAACCAGTTATTTAGTCCAAAGGTTCACATACTTTTTCCACCCTGCACTGTGAATGTTTACATGTTATGTTCAATAGAAACATAAAAACATATAATGTTTGTGTAGTATTATTTTGAGCAGACTGTGCTTTTCTATTGGTGTGACTAAGATTCATAAAAAGAGCACATGTTATGACCAATTCATGCAAAACTCCACATGATACCAAAGGGTTCACTGTTCATGTATAGGGCATAGGAACTCATATTGCATCACAAAACCTCTGAATCAAAGTGTGCATCACCATACCTTGAAGTATGTTTTGTTATTTAAAAATAAAAAATAATAGCTATGCCTGCTGTCATTAAAAATGCTTATACAAGTAAGTATAGATTGAAAATGTTATGTGCGGCCCTTTAATGATGCAGAGGGCCGCACTTGTGGCCCTCCATATCAACTCAGTTGCCCACCACTGACCTAAACCCTCTGCACTGCATTCATAATCCCACAAGGTAAGGCTGTGGTTCCCAAACTGGGGGTCAAAAAGGTATTTCAGGGGGGCGCTGGCCCTCATTCTTAACCTGCATTTGAATAGGGAGGGGGGCTCGATAATGTTCCTAAATAGAAAAGGGGGGCCCTGCAAGGAAAGTTTGGAAACCCCTGCAGTTAGGGGATACCTTTACAGACTGATATACCAGTAAATGCTTTATGGACACTGTGTACTTACTGAATTGTCTTGAGAGATGTACAATTCTGAAGTCCGTCAACAAGTTTTAAAAAGTTTTGCTTCGGAAATGCGTTTTCAGATAAGCTGCAGAGAAAAGTCAACACTATGTAAAAAATGCAATGCCTAAAGATTTTTAGGGTGTTTTTAAAAGTAAAAGGCAGCAACTCAACAACTATTAAAGTGCATGGTTTCAGGCGGTTGCTGAATCACAACTGGGCTACTCTAAGTAAAAGTTGCAAATTTGTGCAGGCAGTCCCCCGGCGGGTGCCTTTTGTTCAAACATTTTTTGAGCTGGGAACTGGGCAAAATTATTATAGATAATTATCTACTTTGGCTTTCTGTCTCTCCTTCTGCTTTTTATGAATTTGTGTGAGCGTGGCCACTTGCAAAACTGCTTGTGTGTGTATATGGTATGCTTACATTTTGGAACACCCATGTATGCCATAGGTCTCCTCCTAACTAATTTGTTTCACTTGAAGATAAACAACAATGTAGCATTGTATGAGTACAATAAGATTTGATTCAAGCACAGCAAGGCATATGATGGTTGATGGTACCCCAGAGGTGATCAACCATCAAAGATACCGTAAATCCATTTCCATGGCATCTATAAGTGAGTGGAACCCATGGTAAATTCTAAGTAACTGGCATTGTTTTTAACAATCTCACATTGGCAAATGTTGAGATTCATGTATTCACTACCAGGAGAACACAAAACAGGATTGGTGCGTAAGGAAGAGTCAAAAGAAAAATACCACTGTCCTCTCCCTAAAATATTACTGGCCATATATAGGTTACTAAAGGGTGTGTGGACAAACCAAAGAATACTGGAGGTATGTTTTTGAGAGGATGGAACCAAGCTAGAACCTTTTGGCTTGAATAAACAGCATAACATTTGGCGAATGACAATTCCAGCACAAGAACCTTATGCCATCCACCATGAGATATACATGATGTGAAACATAGTGGTTTGATTATTCTGTTTTGCGTCCATTTGGAAAAACCTGATCATGAACAGTCATAAGGGACAATGGGGCAGGCAACAAGAGAAGGATATGACAGCTGGTTGATAAAACATAAGTACAAATGCTATAAGACCCCTAAAAGGTTCTGTGGGGATCTACAGAATACCTCCAACAATGTTCAGCATAGATTCTGGGTGAACTAGAAAATGACTATTGATTTACAATGAAATCAGGGTATAGAAGAATTAGCAATGTTCCAGGCAGTCATCTGAACAATTTAAGCTGCCAAGCGGTATAACTGCAGATTTCAAAGGCCTGAACCTTATTGGATGCTTACTCCTTGCTTAGTAAGCTTAGGAACCATCAATCTGATTCTCTTTCAGATAAAGCTATTTATGTTTCAGATTTTGTAACACTTCAATGATCGTGGAGGAAATGAACGATTGTAAGTTTTGGTGTCTAGTAATTTAAAGTAGGAACTCTGGCTTTTCTCCAAACTCCTCAATTGGGAAATAGATTACAATAATCTTGGAAAGTCTTAGAAAGTTTTGTATGTGCATCTTGCACAAGTTAACCAGACCTTTATTAGGACAGACTTCCCAGATAAGAAAGTATTCACATCATATTCCAAGTTTTCTTTGTTTAGGGTTAGTGTAAAACTATTCCTTTACATGCCTTAGCCAACTATGCACTCAGAGCCACTGTGGGGCAAAAAGGAATGGCCTCCATGGCTTCATCTACTAACCCAGATTATAGAACAATCTTCTGGTTTTGGGTGTGATGGAATGAAACATGTAATACCACTGGTTCTAAAAAGACTAAATAGTGCTTGCTCAGGGTACAGTGGAGGGCTTTTTGGTTTATTTAGTCCCTTTAGATCCCTAGGTCTACACTTTGGTGCTTGTTTTTCTGTGTATCATACTCACCATAGGAACAGTTGCTTAAAAAAAATAAGTACACAACAATAAGCTTTGCCTATGGGGCATTTTGAAAAAGAAAAAATAAGCACATTGGTGATAATGCAATAGACTCTGGCGTGGTAATGGTAGGCGCGGAAAAGGGTGCTGGGGGGTGGCCATAGTTTTTTAATTACTTTTTTATGGAATTTATGTTTTTTATTTTTCCTATGTGCCAACATCCCTAGTTCAAAAACTGAGAATGGAGAGAAAATCTGTCTAGGTGGGCACTTGTTGGCTGGCTACTGTCTGAAAACCATGCATTGCCTTAGTGACAGCCATGTCCTTGGGACTCTCCAAATCCTTTAATAAAATTATTATAACTAAGTGATCCCACAAACTCCTACATAGGAAGGTGTACCTTCTCAATCTTTACTTCTGAGAGACTCAACCTCTCTGGGGATGCTCTCTACTGTATCTTTATCAGTCCTACCATGTTCCACTGATTTGATCTGGTTTGGTCTTAGATATTATGTATATATTTATGTTGTCTTGGTAAAAATGTCAATTAATCCCTTTTGGGGTGAAACTCATTGAGTTTGAATGATTTTCAGATTGTTTGCTTTGTGATTTCTTTATATTTTGCTTTATTCTATTATCCAATATTTATTGAAATAGTATTGTAATAGAGAATAAGACAGGCGATGAGAGTATAACTCACACCCTGTTAGTTCCCCCTTGGAGTTAACCCAGGGGCATGGGGACTTTTAAGGCCAGATTAGTAGTATTAATAGTATTGTAATTGCATTATATTAAGAAATAACTGAAAATAATGTATTTAATAAGTTAATATCCAATTGTAAAGATGAATAAAAAATGATTCCAAAAAAGTCTTTATGCTCTGTAGTGAGTTTTTAGTGAGTTTGTAGTGGAAATAGAAAATCCACTATTCTACATAGGTAAGGTTCCAGACAGACACCAGATACATTGGACACGTATATATATATTTGTACTATTCATGCTGTGTCTTTGGCACTTTTGACTTGCATTTAATATGTGTTCATTTTACCATGATTAGAAAACAATGCTAAATAAATGCTTCATCGAGTATTCTTTGATTTAACACCATTTGGCTTAATGCAGTATTCAAGGGCTCAGCACAGGGGGGTCATGTGTACTCCATTTTGGCTCTGGTCTATTACATTTACAGGGACCATAACATTGATTGGTGGAATCTTTTAATGAATCACCCTCTCATTGTACCTAAATTATCAACGGTAACATATGTTTTTATTTATTATTATTTTATTATATATATATTCCAAAACGAATCTGAACTGCTTGTTACAAAAAAATGAAAAAGTCATTTACCTGATGTTTTCAAGCTTGTGACAAGAGATTAGAGCATCCACAAACTGATTTCCAGGTACTTTGCCAAGACCGCAGGACTGAAGCCTGTGTTTGAAAACACATCCATTAGAAATAAACCCCAATGATATATCTGAACATACAAAAAATATAAACCTACTATGAAAATAAGAAGATTATAGAGGTTGGGGAGCTGTGTGATGGAGAACACATTTTTTCATGCTATACTTTTGAGAAAAAAAAACTTCAACAAGTATATAATATATAATATAAATATTCTATAAGATGTTGATCCAAGAGGTTAATCCTTAGGCCCACCCCTAATATATATAGAATACAAAACAGAACCCTAAAGGGGTTCCGAGAAGATCCTTCAAATATCTAAATGGGGCTTTAATGGCCGGAAAAGTAAATAGCAAATTAGTCAGATCATATATAGAATAAAAAGGTCTTTATATTTCTATATGCCTTTATATTCAAATAAATACCTTTTTATTCTATATATGATCTGATCTGACTAATTTTCTATTTACTTTTCTGGCCATTAAAGCCCCATTTAGATAATTGAAGGGCCCCCTCTGTCCCCTTTAGGATTCTGTTTTGTTTTCAACAAGTATAGGCATCCATGTTAGCTGATTTGTGATCAACCCTATTTCAAAATCTTTAATTAAATTTCATAAACCATTCATTAGCAAAGTTTGCAATGTAGAAGGCACATTACTCTGCTTGAAGAGACCATTCCCACCAAGAAAGTCTGCTGCCATGAAGAAGTGTACAAACATGCTGAAACAACCTTTACAGAAAGTATATTTTTGTCAAAGTATCAGGCAGATGCCAGGAGCCAAGGTTTTCCAAAAGAACATTTAAGCATTGTAGGTGTGGTCAGTATGGACATTCTGTCTGGTCATTGGCTTGGTATCCCCATACACAGGATCATCAGTGCATTGGCAAATTAGTACTGTGCAATCATCAGAAGGACTACTGTTTCAAAACTCACCCCCATCCCATGCACATCCAACGGTGCCCTTAACCAGTTTTCTGTATGGGCGAACTATGGCCCACTTAGTTATTTAATCCTGCCCAGTGCCATCTTGGCCCTGGCAGTCATTCCCTCAATTAGCAGCGATAATGTTTAGAGACGCCATGGGCACTGCAGCATGATGAGGTGATGACTCTGTTTGCTGTGATGTGGAAGATGTGAAGTTTTTCTAAAATTACTTCTTTACACTTCACTATTTTAATTTAGCATATAATTAGTATTTAGTAAATAATTCACATGGCTGGTTTCAGCGTGGTTGACAGTCACCTTAAAGCCGCAGCCCCATTGGACAGGTCGGGCTAACAGGCAACGGACATGATGAATATATCCTGATCGAATGTCCCCATCCAAAGGATTGACCAGGAATCGTGCACCTAAAGTGATTCCAGTCCAATCGACAGACACCCTTAGGAAGCAGTTGCCAAAATTGATGACTCCCCCCACTATGTAATTTTAATTGGGAACCTCAAAGCTAGCTCCCTAATATAGCTCACCCTTTGACCAAGTGCTTTGTAATCAATGATATTGATATATTAATGCTCTACAGTTACAATTACATTGCAGAATATGGTACCCATTCAGTTAAGTATATTTAGCTCAAAGGCAAGTTATATCCAACAATACAGATCTTGACTAGTGTTGAGCAGCATAGGTTATATTCGAATTTGCGTAATTTCGCGAATATACAAAAAACTATTCTAAATTCATAAAATTTGATTCGCCTGTATTCTATTGCCTTACATTGCGCATGCCCGTGCGCAATAATTTGCAAAGATTTGCAATGCAGCTTTACAGCTTCTCATCTTCATTCTGTGATCTCAGCCAGCACGAGCAAAATGTATATTGCGCATATCCATTCGCAATGTGCACACACATGCGCGATGTATGCCGGTAAACAATGTTGAAGCATAATATGACAAATATCTGCCATTGCAAATATCTGCTCGCACATTCGCGAAATATTGTGAATTCTCGAATGACAGATATTCGTCAAATATATTCGAAATTCGAATTTTCTCGCTCAACACTAATCTTGACAAACTTAAAATACAAAATACAATTGAATATTTACAGTTATATGTAAATTCTACAGAAACAGAACATGTTTGTTAAGCTGGGAATACACGGTTAAATTTTTTGTTTGACTATAAATACAATCATATTAAACTTGATCAAATTACATTTAGATCCTTTTTACCACCACATAATGGGATCAATTCCAAACGTTCCTCAGCCCTGTGCACATGCTCCATAATACGATTGGAAGAAAAAATTTTTTAGAAAACCCATCAGATAGCTGAAGGATCTACTGACATTTACCAACATGGTAACAATTTTGGATCCAATTCATTTTTGATCAAAAAACGGAATCGCTTTTCAAACGATGGATTTAATGTGACCGTCAATGCTTCAATCTAAAAGAAAAATCTAGCCCATCTTTAGTAAACGAATCCTTTTGATTACCTGACTCTAGATGAGGAGGGGGATCTAAATTAAGGACCATCCTGCAAGGAGAGAGACTATGAACTCTCCAGGGAATACCTATGCTAAGATAATAGCCAGTACAATAAGATTTATAAGATAAACCTGCATTCAATAGTTATGCCAAGATAATAGAATGCACAATAAGAATCATAGAATAGTCATTCAATGACTCCTTTACATTCTATTAACTCCTACACATTTCCAAAGAACATTTGATTCCAGAACAGAACAGGGAACAATATGGTCCGATATATACTGTATGAAGAATCCTAGCTCTGTGCGGCAACAAATCATACATTTGTATATCTAGAGAGAAACAAACAGAATCCCAGCATTTCCTGTAAGTTTGCATCTGTTACTAAATTACATGGAGCACGTTTCCCCTTTTATTTCATGAATCAGTCCCATTGTCTTTCGGCAGCAGTGCCAGATTAGAGAAATAATAATAATAATGAGCGTATATTCTTTTTACAAATAATATAGTATGCTCATGACAAGTGGGGCGCACACATGGCTGGGAAAGCTGTGCGGGATTATTGGAAGAGGAACATTTCAGTCACAGTGACAGAAGCCTGGTGATGGGTGCAGCCCGCGCTTGGCAATAACATAGGTCAGCACACAGGATATTAGCTCTGGCATTCACAGCTAACAAAATAAAATGTTCTTTTCACTTGCTGCTAAAAAGGAAGTTGCTATAGCAACCTTTCAGTGCCTGTCTGTGTATCCGCCTCACTGGTGATGTCATCAGATGCCCCAGGACTACGATGCCATGAAATAAACAGCAGCTGACAGGGGTGAGCCGCGAGGAAGTGTGTGGGCTGCAGAAGCCAATCTGACTACCATCGCTGTACGCAAGAGGTCACTAACAACCCGATTCTACAAAAGTCACCGGTTATGAGAGGCTGATCACAGCAACGGTTCAATAAAATAGATAACAAGATCGTTTCAGCAACATTGCTTTTTCAATATGTCAAAACCTTTTCCGGGATTAGAAATCATTGCCTGCTTTGGTCTGCAGCTTTCAGGATCTGCACGCAGACATTCCTATATTGATTTCTGCCAGCGTAAGGCCTTGTCTCCATTTTTTCCTTGCGCCCACATTAATGTGACCCATGCGACTCAAACACATCGACTGAGAAAAAATGCTAGTGGTACGTTTTTAACAAGCCCAGGTGCCCAAGTGCGTTAGCACAGTTTACTCATGCTCGGAGCACAGCGGACACAATTTGCCCATGTTTATTATATTCAATAGTCATAGATAGCAACAATATGTTTCGCGGTGGGATTTGAGAGCACTTATAGTATGAAGGAGCCCAGACCCCATAGTCTTTTAGGGTCGCGATGGGATTTGAGAGCATGTATAGTATGAAGCGTTTTAACCGTTTGGCGCCGCTCCAAATGCTTAAAAAAGACTCTATGGGGTCTGGGCTCCTTCATACTATAAGTGCTCTCAAATCCCACCCTGTGAAACACATTACCATGCGGCTTGAGGTCCTTTGAGTTTTCTGTTTTGCTTGCATGTGTGTTGGTGTTTCCTATTTAACCTGTTGGAATAGCAAGCAAAATACATGCAGCAAAGTGTTTTGTTAAAAGATCCTAAAATGCTCCACATTAGTGTGATGGTTTTTCCAATAAGAAACCTTTGTGCTTGCAGATCACATGCTGGGTGTGTTGCTGAAAGGGGACGGCAACTCACATAGTGTGAAAGAGCCTTAACAGAAAATGGTGCATGTCGGAAATTATATTAAACAGGTTTTAAACCACCCTAGCGGTCAGGACAGCAGCATCTCGTCCAGTGCTGCTTCTGCCAGTATAGCACTGGACGAGATAGTGCTGTCCAGCACACATCGGGGCTCCGGGAGCGCATACTTACAGTTCTGTGCTGTTCCGGTGTCCCTGATGTGACATGGCTGCTGGATCTTCTCCCCCCTCCCCCCCTCCCTCTGAGTGACGTGATGACGTCACATGGGGGGGGGGGGCGGTGGGAGATTTGAAAAGTACATTACATGAAAGCAGTTTTCTATGAAGAAAACTGCTTTCAATGTGCACCTATGTACTAAACATCGCCCAAATAAAGTCACTGGTGCCCCAGATGTGCCCATTTTTAGTAACCCTCTCTTCCCTGGTGTGATTTCATCACCAGGTTAGAGAGGGTTAACTGCAAATGGGCACATCTGGGGCACCAGAGACTTTATGTGGGCGAGATTTAGTACATAGGTGCACATTGAAAGCAGTTTTCTTCATAGAAAACTGCTTTCATGCAATGTACTTTTCAAATCAATGTTTGTTTCAAACGTTATTATATTCAGGATGTCTATTAGACCCTTGTACGGACATATTTTGGGATGTTACAGGCTTACAACATAAAATTTACCATTGAAGTCTATGGTGCACTTTTGGTACAGAAATCTGGACCTCAGCAGTGAGCTAGGGAGGTTAAAAAAAAGAACCAGCACTGTGACAAGTAATAAGCTCACTATCCAAAAAATGGGGTTTAAAACGAAGGTCAATGCAACAGGTTCATTGAAACCTCTTGAGCAGTGTAATCATTCCTTTTGATTCCCCTTTGCCCTGTACAGCTGTCTGGAGTCAAGAAACGTTTTGTGAATATATTAGTAGTCATTGAGTTTGTAACTTGCACATGGCTATGGTCCAGCTCTGTCACATGGAATAACTTGCACGTGGCTATGGTCCAGCTCTGTCACATGGAATGAGTTATGTATATACCTAGAAGTACAGGGCATGTCCTTCTGTTATCAGTGCTGACCGTTGTGGAGGAGGAAGTGAAGGAAAAAGACTGAAGAGGAAGTAAATGTTCTTTAAGCACTAATTTTTTTCCTGCTACTCTATTGCTACTAAAATTACCTAAATTACAGAACAAACACACCTTCTCTATAGCTTGACCCTGACACTCAACTATGGTATTTTTGGGACTATAAGACACACTTTTTCACCCCAAAAATGTTGGAGGGGGGCTGTGTCTTATGGTCCAAATGCACGACTTGGCTTCCCGCCAGATCTCCAGACAAGGAGAATAGCTGTGGAGCTGTCAAAAGAGAGATAAGGTCACAGCCGGACCTTCCATCTGAATTGTATTATTGCTTATGACAGCAGAGCCCAGAACGGAACAATGAAGAGAGAGATAGATGAGCTCCCATCTATCTTTCTCTCCATGTCTGTAGGAGCTGCAATTACTCTGCAGCTTCCACGGAAGTTCAAAATGATTCAATCCCCAATGCTGTAAAGGGTTTTAGGGAATTCAGTGTACATTTGTAATTGTGTTCAGAATGAAATCTAACAAGGACTTTTTAAAGAACCAAATGCAACTAAAATGGCATCAATTGTTTTTGTAATACAGTATAAAATGTTTTTTTGTTATTTCTTCATTGACACAATTATTCAACACCTTAAAGATTACCATGCAACAGAGGTTTATTCAAGTGTTTTCAATCAGGTATTGAAAATACATGTGGATGTCAAAGAGCAGCAATCAAGCATAATAAGCACCAATTAGGCAGATTTAAAATGACTTATACTCAGCTCCTTCTAGACATTTAGGCTAAGTTTAGACTGTCGATTCTCGAGCTGCTTTCAGCTCGAGAACCAACAGTGCCCTCCCGCAGGGAGAAACAACTCCCTGTGATCGGCTGCAAAATAAATAAATACATGATAATAATAATAATAATAAAATAGCGCAGGCGATTACAGGGCGTCTAATTAAGGACCCCATAAAGGTCCTATGGCATAGCAGCCGGAAAACCGACAGGCGGACGGTTTGCAGCCGATTAGAGGGAGTCATTTCTTCCGCGGCTGCGAGAGCGCACTGTCGGTTCTCTAGCTGAAAGCAGCTTGAGAACCGCCAGTGTAAACTTAGCCTTACTGGTGTGTTTACCAACATGGTGAAGTCAAGACAATGGTCCAGGAAGACAAGAGAAGAGGTGATTTCTCTTCACAGGAAGGGCAATGGCTATAAGAAGATTGCAAAGATGTAAAACATACCAAGAGACACCATAGAAAGGTTCATTCACAAATTCAAGGCAAGGGGCACTGTTGTGCGCTACCTGAAGCGCAAATTAGAGAAAAGTCCCCGTGTGACTGCTGAGGAACTGAAAAAAGATTTGTCAGAGTTTCAACTCAGACAATAAGGCGCACACTGTGTAATGAAGGCCTCCATGCCAGAACTCCCAGGCGCACCCCCCTTGCTGTCTCCACAGAATAAGAAGAGTCGACTGCAGTATGGCAAAAGTCATGTGGACAAACCACAAAAGTTTTGGGATAGTGTACTGTGGACTGATGAAACACAATTAGAACTGTTTGGGCCCATGGATTAACGCTATGTTTGGAGGAGGAAAAACAAGGCCTATGAAGAAAAGAACACCTTGCCTACTGTGAAGCATGACGTGGTGTCAATCATGCTTTGGGGCTGTTTTGCTTCTGCAGGTACAGGGAAGCTTCAGCTTGTGCAATGTACCATGAATTCTCTTCTGTACCAGGAGATATTGGAAGGAAATGTGATGCAGTCTGTCACAAACCTGAGGCTTGGGAGACCGTTGGACATTTCAACAGGACAATGATCCCAAACGTACCTCAAAGTCCACTAGAGCATGAAAAGAGGAAAGAAGGAATGGTTTACTGAGGTCACATAGAATCCAAAAATGGTTCTAATGCGGGTATCAGTTCACCGGGACTTTTAACGGCACAGATAAGAACGATTCTTTATATATAAAAAAGCATCATTTTATTATATCAACATGATTAAAAGACATACAATTTAGTCAACATGATAAAGTCAAAGTAGATTAAGATCAAACAAGGTCAAAGTCAACTGTCTAAGTCAAAGGTGTACAAAATAAGTCAAAAGAATACATCACTCCTGGCGGAGACCGCAAATCCGACGTGTTTCCCCCCTATTTTTCAGGGGCTTCCTCAGGGAAGAGTGATATCTTTTATCAGTGGTCGTCCAGTCAATTAGTCAGGTGTTGGTTCTAGGCAGCAACCAATGAATCACAGTGATAGTATGAGGTCATCACGCCTTAATAACTCCAAAAGCGATGTGTGTTGGAGCCCGCATTGGGCTGTAGGTGAACCGGTTCCCGTTATATATACAAATCGTATAGTTTGTGGTGATATGGATAAGCTGGAACTTAGCCCCTGTTCAAGGTATGCACTTTAGATGTTTAGGTGAGAGCCTGAATAGTTGTGGTCTCCCTTCTTAGATGTTTCCTGCCTCTCTCGTATCCCTGATCCGTTCTCTTAGTGCTGGAGATGCCTAGAACCAACACCAGACTAATTGACTGGACGACCACTGATAAAAGATATCACTCTTCCCTGAGGAAGCCCCTGAAAAATAGGGGGGAAACACGTCGGATTGGCGGTCTCCGCCAGGAGTGATGTATTCTTTTGACTTATTTTGTACACCTTTGACTTAGACAGTTGACTTTGACCTCGCTTGATCTTAATCTACTTTGACTTTATCATGTTGACTAAATTGTATGTCTTTTAATCATGTTGATATAATAAAATGATGCTTTTTTATATATAAAGAATCGTTCTTATCTGTGCCGTTAAAAGTCCCGGTGAACTGATACCCGCATTAGAACCATTTTTGGATTCTATGTGACCTCAGTAAACCATTCCTTCTTTCCTCTTTTTTTGCATATATTTTGGGATGTGGCACAATACTCTTAAGTATCTCTACCCACAGGGCCTCCTCCACCAATATTTTTTTCCTCCACTAGAGCATGGTTGCAGATTAAAGGCTGGAACATTTTGGAGTGGCCATCGCAGTCACCAGACTTAAATCCAATCGAGAACCTTTGGTTGGACTTGAAGAAAGCAGTTGCAGCGCGCAAGCCTAAGAATGTGACTGAACTGGAAGCTTTTGCCCATGAAGAATGGGCTAAGATACCCGTAGATCGCTGCAAGACACTTGTGTCACGCTATGCTTCACGTTTAAAAGCTGTTATACCTGGAAAAGGATGTTGTACTAAGTACTAAGTAAGAATCAATGGTTGAATAAAACTGATAATGATGTGACCACAGAAAAGACATTTGTGGTTATTTCATTATTAATGTTATGTTATATTTGTCTGACTTACAAGTGCCTCGCTGATTTCATTGTAAACAAGATGACTGAAATGATCAAAATTAATGTCAAAATGTCCAAAACACTCAATTTCATTGGGGGATGAATGCATTTGAACACAACTGTTAATTAAAACAATCTGTTTTTTCTTGCTCTAAAAGCTGGTGAGTCTTATGGTCTGGTGCATCTTTAAGTCCAGTACGGTAGGTGGTAGGTAGGTAATTATCTAGAGCAGGGTTCGGCAACCTGAACCTTCTTACTGTGGCTCCGCTCACGTGCCACCTTCTTCCCACCAGGACAAACACATTGGAAAGAAGAGAGAGCAGCCAAGATCAGGGCTGGGGAAGTAGCTGCAAGAGCAAGAAGCCACAGCTGGGTTCCTAATGTTATGCAGATGAACATGAATATATTGATATATTAGCATTGTTTATAACGATTTTATGATTATAAGTGACGCTTGTATATGCAATTACTTATCATTCCATAAGCAAACAGATCTCTGTTAGATATGATTGGTATGAATAATCCTTACCGTATCTTCTTCATATTCTTGAGCCTGGGTAGCACTGCAGCAAGCCTGTCTGCACCAGCACCCTCAATGCTATTGCAACTTAAACTGCAATTACGAAGAGTAGAACATTTACATCAATATGTGAAAAACAATTCCATAAATTGACTTGCATTATCCCAGCAATAATTTCTGGTCTTTATAAGGATGCTGTGTTAAAGAGTTAAGCCCCCCATAAACCTTTCGATCACACCACACAATTTTCATTTGATCTACCAACAACTATGTAGTGCCGGGTCCTCCCTAATAGAATACATAGTGATTAGAAGGGTTAGGAAGGTCCTCATATTACATGGTTTTGGTAGAAGAAAAGTTGATTGTATAGAAATTGTATGATAAGATTGGAAGGTGTATGGAGGCGTATGGGGACCCTTGCTTTGCACTGTGGCTTTGAGCAGTGGTTGCCATCTTGGTAGAGGCAAGGGTTTGCTTTCTCATGTCACAGCCTTCAGTAGTCTCACATTGTATACATTACTAAATCTTACCAAAAATGTAGGAAGACTAGCAGTCAGGGGTAGCATAAAAGTATTTGGTCATCTTAATATACCAGGGGTTGCACAAGACAAAAATATATTTATTAGAGAGCAGCTTAGCAAGAGTTTCTTTATATTTTATTTATTTAATTTTAGTTTTTTTTTAGAGATCTTTATGTGCCTTTAAATTGTTAAGCATTAACCGATTGTATATTACAATTATGAACAATAGCAGTATACAGTGGCTTGCAAAAGTATTCGACAAAAGTATTCGACTGTATTGAACTTTTCCACATTTTGTCACATTACAGCCACAAATATGAATCAATTTTATTGGAATTCTACGTAAAATGCCAATACAAAATGGTGTACACATGAGAAGTGGAACAAAAACCATACACGATTCCAAACATTTCTACAAATAAATAACTGCAAAGTGGGGTGTGCGTAATTATTCAGCCCCCTTTGGTCTGAGTGCAGTCAGTTGCCCATAGACATTGCCTGATGAGGGCTAATGACTAAATAAAGTGCACCAGTGTGTAATCTACAGCTGCTACAGCAAATACAGCTGCTCTGTCACGGCATCAGTTGTCTAAGAGAATATTGGGAGCAACAACACCATAAAGTCCAAAGAACACACCAGACAAATCAGGGATAACATTATTGAGAAATGTAAAGCAGGCTTAGGCTACAAAAAGATTTCCAACGCCTTGAACATCC
>CM070041.1:19637702-19656617 GCA_036250615.1 Ptychadena robeensis
CCTTCCAGCAGGACAACGACCCTAAACATAAAGCCAGGGCAACAATGGAATGGTTTAACCTCCTGAGCGTTTCGCCGAGGTCCAGATTTCTGTACCTAAAGCGTTACGCTGTTTATCATGCGGCATCCCGCAGCTTCATATCATCACCACGGATGGACCACTCAAATAGTGCAGAGTGGACACTGTGCCATTCATTAGAATGGGAAGTGTCCTCTCTGCATCTTTTTCCCTGCTGCGGACTTACGTCCACCGCGGGGAAAAAGATGCAGTGGACGCAAACCCTTACAAAGTATTTACTTCTTATGCGTTTTCCTTTATTTTGAACTTGATTGCATACAGAAAAATCAATCCAATCAAATCCAACATGAAAGAAAACTCATCATAAGCAAATATGTGTTTTTTTTAAAAAAAATAGTTTTTTTCATTTTACATTGAATTGGAGTGAAAAAAATCACTCCAATCAATGTCAGAGTGAAAGATAAACTATAAGGAGCAAAAAAATAAATAAAAAAAAACATTTTTTTTTTTTCACATTTTGAACTTCCCGCCCCTCCCCCTCCCGATGACGTCATCGCGCACCCGCCGGCACGATCACGATCATCGGCATCTGAAGATCAGACAGCTGGGGACACGGAGGAGAAGAGCAGGAAGTCTCTGGGCTGCCTGCAAGCCATCTGGGTGCAGGTAACAGCAGCCAGAGTTAACTCGGGCTGATCCTTTTAAGCAACTTTCTTCAGCCCGAGTTAACTCGGGCTAAACACCCAGAAGGGTAAAACAAAACATATCCATGTGTTAGAATGGCCCAGTCAAAGTCCAGATCTAAATCCAATCGAGAATCTGTGGCAAGATCTGAAAACTGCTGTTCACAAACGCTGTCCATCTAACCTGACTGAGCTGGAGCTGTTTTGCAAAGAAGAATGAGCGAGGATTTCAGTCTCTAGAGGTGCAAAGCTGGCGGAGACATTCCCTAAAAGACTGGCAGCTGGGATTGCAGCAAAAGCTGCTTCTACAAAGTATTGAATCAGGGGGCTGAATAATTACGCACACCCCACTTTGCAGTTATTTATTTGTAAAAATTGTTTGGAATCATGTATGATTTTCCTTCCACTTCTCACGTGTACACCACTTTGTATTGGTCTTTCACATGGAATAAAAAAAAAAAAAAAAGTTATGTTTGTGGCTGTAATGTGACAACATGGGGAAAGTTCAAGGGGGCCGAATACTTTTGCAAGCCACTGTACATTACTATTAGCACCAATAAACCAAACCAAGCCTAACTGGAATATTTTAGGACCTTTGGTTATTAAATTGTTTTAATGTGTATATATATATATATATATATATATATATACACATACACAGTATATAGATATGTAGTTATAAAAACAGATTTTGAGAACCTTGGACCATTTGTCTGCCTGTAGACCACTTCATGCAGAAATAATTTCACATGCAGAGTAAATGGAAAGGAAGCAGCGGACTCTATCAGATGTGTAGTGAGCCATTAGACTGGATGATGTTTCATCTGACACATTTGAAATGCACAAATAACCTGGGAGTTCACAGTTCTCATAGTATTACAACAATGGGCTGCAATATACTTACTCCAAAACCTCCATTTCTGGACAATTAACCAAACTGTCTGTTAAATGCTGAATGCCTATAGATGTGATTTTGTTATTTCCGAGCCTAAAAATGAAAAAGAAAATATTGAAAAAAATTATTGAAAATAATAGTACCGTAGTCACAGTATTGGTACTTCAGCACACAAGTGCCAAGAAGCAATGATCTGGATTAATTTATTTAATGACAAAATTGGTCACTGAGCAAAAAAGCCATATCATTGGATCAAAATGATGATGATGTGTACACTTTATATAGTACATCTCTGTAATATTACTTGTTTCTAAGTGGAATTTTCCATGCAGGTTATTATACAGGGTGGGCCATTTATATGGGGGCCATGTGACACATCAAACGTATTGGGAATTTCCCAGAAAAACAATGGTGTGCTTGGTTTTAACGTAACTTTATTCTTTCATAAGTTATTAACAAGTTTCTGTTTTCCCATTGTCTTGGATTGTCAATGCAACCCTCTTCTCCCACTCTTCACACATTGATAGCAACACCACAGGAGAAGGCTTCCAGTATCTGTGTTTCAGGTGTGCACATCTTGTATCTTCACGCATAGACAATTGCTTCAGTTGCCCCAAGAGTTCTATAAGGGTCAGATCGGGAGACTTGAAAATTGCTACATGATGATGGGTTGCCTCTTTATGCACTGAAGGCTGGCACGTTCCCTGAGTTTTTCAGCAAGAAGATGGTGCACCACCTCATTAGGGGTTTGTCAGGAGTCTCTGAGGGGGGGGCTGAGCATCGTGGGGCCAGTTGATGGCCCCCCAAGGGTCTCCCGATTTGACCCCTTACATCTGAAGGCAATTGTCTATGCTGTGAAGATACGAGATGTGCAGCTCCTGAAACTACGGATAATGGAAGCCTGTGCTAGCATTTCTCCTGTGGTGTTGCTATCAATGTGTGAAGAGCGGGAGAAGAGGGTTGCATTGACAATCCAAGACAATGGGCAGCAGATTGAACACATTTTTTTAAAGTGGACAGAAACTTGTAAATAACTCATGAAAAAATAAAGTTACATTAAAACCAAGCACATCACTGTTTTTCTTGTGAAATTCCCAATAAGTTTGATGTGTCTCATGACCCTCTAAGTATTGAAAAAACAAATGTTGGATTCAAAATTACCAACTTTAAATTGGCCGCCATGGTCACCACCCATCTTGAAAAGTTTCCCCCCTCACATATACTAATGTGCCACAAACAGGAAGTTAATATAACCAACCATTCCCATTTTATTAAGGTGTATCCATATAATTGGCCCCCCTGTAAATTATGTGTAAAATAGTCAAACATGTCTTTATGAATGAAACCACCAATTCTAAACTCTCATACTTACTCCAGTATCTTCAAAGAAGGCATATGTGCTAATCCCTGGGACAATACGAGAAGAGAGGCATCATCCAGTGACATAGACAGCAGACTACAGAATAGAGAATGACATTATAATATAACTTGGATCTCGATTTTGGTATGGTCTATACAATGAGGAGTAGTAAGGAGGAGAGGTAACAATATTATGTGTCTGTGTGCTACAGACTAAAGTATACCTGAAGCAAAGAACCAAAAAAACACCTGATCCAACTAGTAGAACACATCTCATCTTAGTGTGGCTACACGTCACTGTATCTATAGAAGAGAGATGTAGCCACTGTTGGATATTGTCAAATGTGACGAGGGTAGTTTTAGATGGACTAAAGGTGTTTAATAAGTGACTAGCAAATCCCAACTCCAGTTCTAGGAGCTAAAAGTAAACCACCCTTGTCAGTAGTAATAAAATGTTACCCACAAATGCAGAATGACCACCTTGTGATGAAAAATTGTGGCTCTTGTAAAACAAATTTCCCTTTTGGCGAGTTACTTTCTAAGGGAATTGGTGAACGATTGTTTGGGAATCGAACGCTACCCACCTGTTCGATCGTCATTACATTCAAAGTATCTGCCAAGGATCTAATTGGAAATTGTCCCGTGTATGGCCAACTTAAGTAAAGAATGGATCGGGTTTAGATCGATCACACTGTGTGACTGGCAATCATACTAAAGAAGCTGCAGGTGAGTAAAAAATACTATCACGCAGTACTACTAACTATGGTATTGGCAACTTCAGTCATTGTAGGGGTTCCCAGTTTGCCTTTAAGGTAACATACACGGTTCAATATTTCTGTTCAGTCGACAAAATTTTTTAACAGAAAACGATTCCTGCATACCTGGCACGACTGACCAAAAGTGAAAGAAATCAAACATAAAATCGATCACTCGATCGGACAGGTTGGTATATCAGTAGATCATACCTAAGTATCTGACAGTTTTTCTAGATATTTCAATGGATTTGTATTCAATTGTAATTGTAAGTACCAATCTAAGTAAAGGAATTGATCGGTTTTAATTCGATCACACTGTGTTAGACTGACAATCTATATTTAAATCGCACAAGATGATCGAATCTAAGATCAATAGTGCAAAACCGTGTGAGGCTAGCTTTAGGGTTTTTATCTTATTGTAAAAACTCATTGACAGAACTCAATGATAAAGCTGGGCATAGACGGGCTGATTCCTGCTCGATTCAACAGCCGATGCCGTGCGCGTTCCTGCATCCAATTGGCAGTCGGGTTGCCAGGGAATTGGGTGCACCAACTGGTCATATTGACCAGAAACCTGCTGTTATGTCGGATCGCACAGTAATCCGACATGATGGATAATTAAGATCGAATCCCATCGGATTTCGGATGCCTAGCTATAGGCTTTGTGTAGAGTTCAGCAATACCATATCCCCAAAAGGGACAGAAAGGATTTTATATCTTTTTGTTTGACACTTCTCACACATATGCTAAAATTTTTGCCTAAAATTGCACTCATGGAAGCAAAGTGTTATACATAAATTGTGCTTCTAAAGGTAGCAATACACAGGTAGATTTGTTACCGATCAATTCACGATCCGATCATTCCAGGAGATCGTAGAATCGTCGATTGATCGGATCAGGAATCGATGGAACACCACCTTGGGAATCTGATTGGTGGTCGATTTGGACATGAGCCGATCTCCAAAATGTCTGATTTCACAAAATCCATCGATCGAAAATCATACTCCGATTGCCAACGATCGCCAACAATCGTTGGTTCAATGTCTGATCCAATTTTTAGTTGATTCCAATTTTTTGGGGTCGATTGGTCTGGGTGGGATGAAACCGATTGATCGCTGATCGATCTCGTGAACGCACGCGGTGAACCATCAGTCATAAATCGAGTGCATGGGACCGTGTATGGGAGCCTTAAGAGCTACATAAAGGTCAATGACAGACAGGAGGTGTGGATGCTATAAGACTAAAGCCTACACCCCATACACAGGTCGATACCCGTTTGATCAACCTGCAATTAATGTCAGCGTGGTGACATCACCACACTGCGCTCGGACGCAGGTCGATCAAATGGCGAAATGATGTGCACCACTTTGCACATTGATTCCCGTTCGATGAGGGCCCTGGTCCTGTGTGGTGTTATGAGATATTTTCCTACCCGTGATATTTAGAAAAATATCACAGGGTAGGAATGTATCTAAGAACACTGGCTGGGAGCTGCTAAAGGCAGGGCGGAGAGAGGGCCACAGGATAGCTGCAAGGAGGGGGGCTCCCCCGCACTGTGCACAGCAGCCCAAGCTCGGCTCCTCTGCCCTTTCCTTTGTCCCAGCTCTCAGCTGTGTGTCAGGTAGTGAAGAAAGTTTTTTTGTTACATTTTTTATTTGATAAACGAATGACGGCAATGTACAGTGATAAATTGTTCATCGATCGAACAGAAAATGTATCTATGTATGGGGGACTTAAACCTCTGCAAAGACAAGATTTCACTGTGGAGCATGATGAAGGGGTTACACTCTGCTGTGGTGCTCCAAAGAAAATTCATATAAACAAAAAGGTGGACCTGCCACCTAAATCAATTACAATGTTTCTAATCCTTTTGAACAGATGCTGATGATGTCAGAGACAATATTCCAATACACCAATTAGTGTTACATATAAGTGGTTTTTAGTGGTAGAATATTGGTGGTAATACATTTTGCCACAATGCTGTTATCATTATGCCCTTACTTTGAATATAATAAGTAGACTTGGGTGTGTTATACACTGATGACCATACAAAAGTAAATGACTTACTGTAATTCCTCAAGTTCTGTACACCTTGATAGTTCTGCAAGAAACTGTCTTCCTTCCTCAGTAGTTCCAACAAAGCAGCCAGATACACTATCCAGATAGGGAGATTTGTTAATTGAAACAATATAAAGAAAGCCAACATAAATACCGCACTAAGATTGTTTATTACTTGGCGAACAACAACAGAGTAGTTACAGCAGATGAATATTATGCAGAGTTACCCAATTTACTAGTAAAGCTAGGAACACACCGCTCGATGTAAGCGTATTCAATCAATCTAAGATTAGATGAAGAACATCGATTATTGTATTTTGTCGATCGTAGCGTGTGCGCTATACTATCATACAACCGTTGTTCAACATCGATGTAGAAAACATCCATTATTAACAAAAGTCAATTCAAGTGAAGTCAATTCATCGTACGAGTTTAGTAAACAATCGGAAGTGATGTAAGGAGCTAATAGTGCTGACCTGATGTGTGTTGCATAATTTTTTGCGCAGACACAATGGAAATCTATACTGTACACCAACCTTGCTCGATAATGAGGACAACTGCACAACTGGACAGTGGAGAGACGAGGTAGAAGGATTTACTCATTTGCAGCCTGCTCCTCCCTCCCGGATGACTTTTGAATCCCAACAGAACCAAGTATTTCAATGGTGTTGGCAGTGTTCCATGGCAAAATGACATGGTTTTTTAAATTTATTATGTTTTTGTTTGTTTACATTTTGTTTTTTTGGCAATAAAAAAATTTAACTTTTAAATATTTTTTTTAAAATGTCATTACTTGATTAACATTTCAGTAACATATGAACAACAACTTGTATTGGTGGCAATTGGAAGCAGACATTCAGAACCATGCACACCATATTCAACTTTTCACAATGCTGGTGTGTATTCCATATATTTTATTTTTGTATTTAATAAAAAAGCTAGCTAACTTTAAAAATACATTAACTTAAAATTAAAATAAATTTTACATTTTTACCACTGCAAATTTGCTAACTGTACATATACAATAAATTCAAATTTAATAAATTTTACATTTTGACCACTGCAAATTTGATCAATATTAATAACATAATTTACTAAAAATGCAAATCTTCACCAACTTAACCAAACAAATGTCCCCGTTTGCCCATAATTACAGATTTGTGTAACTAAAAGCATGGTCCTGTGGGTACTGGTTATACTGTTGCCCTGCCATTCCAGGATTGCTCATATAGGGCACTACTTGAGTCCATACTTGAAAACCTGTTAAAGTGGGAAGGTTCCAAATGGCATAATTGTCATTGTCCTGACCTGTGGTGGACAATAAAGCTCCTACAAAAGCATTACAGGTTATCACATTTTCTAGTTCAACTTACTTTATGGCTTTGACATTCCTCTTATGAGTCAGTAACTCTTTAATGACTAAAGCCCCCTTTTCACCAATGTCATTATCAGGTAACCTAAAAAAACAACAACTAGATTGAATTTTTCTGAAAACAAACATATTTTTTTAGTACTTAGAAAACCCTTTTCATTTCGATTTTATGGCTTAACGCAACTTTCATCTTAATCTCGACAGTAGAGTATGGGTACTTTTGGCAAGCAATGGTTATACTATTCCACTTATATACCATATATTGTGGCCAATTCTTTGCCAACATCTCTTGTGTCATGGTGTTGTGATAACCCTTATGCCTGCCATACACACCCCGATGGGTGCAGACAGACCAGCTCCAATATGCACCGGAATGCAAACGTGATGACGTCATCACGTTTGCACCCTGGTGCATTATGGGGCCCCTTCAGTCGGCCGGCACCCTTTGTGTGCCGGCCATTAGCTTCAATGAAAACGCCATCGGCTTCCATTGGCCAGAGATTATCGGATATGTCCGTTCTCTGGCCGGCCGAGCTGTGGGGCGACAGGCATCTGTCGCCCCATGTGGGCACATGCCGATAAGCGGCCAATTTTTTGCTGACCGACGGCACGAGCGCGCACGCCCGTCGGTCAGGTGAAAAATCGTCTCTTATCGGCATGTGTATGCCAGGCATTAGGCAAACCAGTTACAAGGGCAGATCTTTATAGGGAAGAAACCAATTAAGGTTAATGCTGATGTGACAAAAGCACTTTAACCATAGACAAACCCTCCCAAAAACATTATCAGTCTCCACAACACTGCAGTGGTAGTGACTAATTCGCAGGGTTTGGCTAAATGCTGCTTTTTAGCATATTGACAATAGAAAGATTTTCTATCATGATAGGGAGATCAAGATAGACACAGTACAAATTTGCCTTAGGGGACACATGAGTACAATTTGCTTAAGTAGGGTTAACTCATCTTTAATATAATAATAATAATAATAATATATATAATAGTTTGAATGTGCATTTCACTGGAGGTATTTTTTTTAAGTAATGTATTTAAATTGGTAAGCTAATATTACATGGGAGATGGAGCCTACCTTCAGCTTTTAGACTGCTGATGGCTTGTCCAGAGCTTTTAGTATTCTAAATATTTAAATACCCCAACAGAGGTTTAGATAAAAAGTTCTACTGCACAGATTTGAAAATTGAAGTCAACAGAAACTTACATAATCTTTAAAATTGATTTGCAGAATTGAATGCTTTCCGTAAGAGATGTCACCCCAATGTGGGACATGTTTACACGTGCCAGTCTGTAAATGAAATACAAGAAGAGATTGATGTTAGTATCTCTACAATTAACCCAATGGTTACAACTTTAGAGGGATTTATATTGCATACATTTTTTACAAGCTTTCTCATAGATTGTCATTTTGTTGTCAAATCCCCAGATTAAACCCCTACTTGCTATAATTGTTAATTTTTTTTGAACCCCATTAGAAGTAAAAACCTAATTCTACCCACTCACAGCTAGCTTTAATCATAAATTAGGGTCTTTTTATACCACGCTACAAACCCATATTTTAGTTTTAGGCGATCTCTAAAGCATGAAACTACCTACATGCTTTCAACTTTCTCCAACTTTTATACCTGAACACAAAAACAAACCAGTGGTGGTATCCTAATCCATTGTAATCCATATTGTTCATAATAAAAAAAAACTACTAAAGCTGTTAATTTGCATCTTCAACACTTAGGGTCTATTTACACTGGTGTTCTTTAACCACCAGGTAAATGATCCTTGAATGTGACCGATCGACGGATGCCAGTCAGTTTTTAGGCTGCCGCCCGATAGGACCTCTATGGGGTCCTAAATTAGACAACCTGCAAACGCCTGCACTATTTTGAAGCCGTTTGCAGGGAGTCGTTTCTCCCGCGGCTGCAGGAGTGCACTGTGGAGTGGAAGCAGCTCAAGAACTGACAGTGTAAACTTAGCCTTAAAGATCCTCAAAGTCACCGAAGATTAAAATATAAAAATGTACATCTATGATGAACACACCACAGCACAAGTTCAACACAAGTGCAGAGCCACTGCATTTCGGGGGGTCAGCAGTTTGTCTTCATCAGGGCTTGTATGTAGATGATGAATTGAATATGATATGTCATTTAGGATGCTTTTTGTGAACAGTTACTTTACTGATAGGAGACATCTCACTCACAGCTAATAGAATAATATTTTTTTTATTAAAGTAACACTTATGTTCCAGTATATATATGAACACTTTTTGATTATTACAAGTCCTGGTAAAGCAGCTAATCCTGTAGGAGATATACAATATTAGAAAAACTCACTTAATTGTCAGTAAGGAGGGCAATGAACTCAGAAATCCTGCCACAGTTTGGACTCCTACATCACCAAGGCTGTTGTTGGATACACTGTAATGTATAACAAGGGACAGGGTAAGAGACAGGTTAAATGGAGGTATCTGTATGTAGATGAACTTGACTCCGCTTTTGAGAAATGATGCCCCAAGTACCTCCCTGACCATATTCAGACACCTGGTCTAAATACTTTACATTCATTAGTTGACATTATCAAATGTTGGAATAACCTTTTAAACTTACTCTAGTTCTGTAAGACAGAAACCATGTTCTCTACAAATTGAGGGTAGAAAAGACACATTTTGCAGATCTGCTTCACAGTGGTTGAACCTGGGGAATGAATGAAACATGGTCAGGAACATATGACAGAAATGACTGGACTGGAAATCTTGCACTATAAGATGCAGAGAAAAAAAAAATCAGACTCAGAGACACAGAGACATACAGCATGTTCCAGCAAAGCAGGACATGTTTATCTACATTGCTTCAGTCAAGCCAACAGTCCAGTGCCCTGAGGCAAGGCTTTGTTCCATTACAGTGTCTAGGAATAAAACTTTAGCTTGTGTCTATAGCAGGGGTAGGCAAACTAAGTGCCTTTTTAGCATTCTTTTCTGGCCCTTTGTCACCTTCTGGAAAAAATGCTCCCCTCCGTTTGTTCTCTGCAATGAGTGCACATAATGCCTAAAGGTGACCAAACATTGCCTTGGGGACCATGCAGTGGTGATCATGTGATGTGGGTGCATCCTCAAAGCAACATCAGGCAGACTTTTGCAATGAATGAGCATTTTTTTTAAATGCAGGAAATTGAAAAATATAACAATGTTCCTGCCATATGTAGGCTATCACCCTTCACAGCCATCATTTGTGACACCAGCGGTGCATGGAATTGGCACACCTATAGTGAGCTGGCCATTACAGGCCCTTGGTCCGGCCCCTTTATCAAATTTAAGAAGTCAATGTGGCCCACATGTCAAAAAGTTTGCCCACCCCTGGTCTATACACTAAGAGTACCCATTCTCTGAACCCATTGACCAAACTTTGAAGAGTCATATTTAACATTCTGGCAACTTACCCATAAACAGCTATTTACATATGGGGGGGAGGGAATGTAAATGTAAATAAACTCATCAAAACAGCCTCAACTCACCCAGCTATTGCATGTCTATTTACATATGGGAGGAGTCCAATTATATATTTACAACAGAGGCTTACTCAGCTTTTACAACAGTAGTAGCCAGGTGAGTTGAGGCTATTCAGAGAGCATGAAAAAAATTGATGTGGCACAGTTTCACCTCTCCTTCCATGTGTAAATAGCTGCTTATAGGTAAGTGCCAGATTCTAAATGATGAATTTTGATATAAGTTGGTCAGTCAGTTCAGAGCATGGGTACTGCTACAATAGTCACATGCTAAAGTTTCAGTCCTGCACAACTGAGACCTGCCTCCTGGTTCTTCCCTTTAGGCTTGGCTGGAGGGAGTGGAACAAATCCCTGCCACCTGGAATGCTGTGCTAACGCTCACTGCAAGGTCCAGATAAAATATCTATAGTTTGAGGGTGAAAAAATTGCCTCCTATAGTGGAAAAAATACAGTTTTTGGAGTAAGTTAAAAGTTCCCTTACCTTAATGACTTTAATCCCGGGGAACTTGAAAATGTAAGAAAACATAAGATAACGTCAGGAAATTATTGTTGAATTAATTTCTAATTTTAAATGTAACCAAATCCAAGAATATGTCTTTTCCTGCAAATGCCATTGAGTAGTAAGAAACCGAGGTGTAGGTGGTGGCCTGGCTAGGGGGTGTTCTGCATTAAACCTAAACTGCTGGAGCAAATTGTATTACAGGCAAGGAACACAAATGATCACAGGTAAAACACATGAGTATGAGCACTATAGATGACCATTGCATGTGTATCTAGAGATATTTCAGTAGGGAAGATCATTTCTGTTAATGAAAATATATCTTTAATCTATATACAGTATATCTCAATATACTAAACAGTGTATACAAACTTGGTGAACATTGTCTTGTCTATAGTCAGGGATTCCAAACTTTCATAGTCATATTCCAGCTGTCGCATGGTGCTTTTCTCTTGTCAGATTTTACATATGCCTACTCTGACTTTCATCTCCCAGATCTCCATCACCCTTAGAAGTCCAATCTTTTTTAATATAAATTATACATTCCCAATTTCACACCCCTAACTGCAACCTTTCATAGTTATATTTCCCTGTGCTTATCCAAGTGGCATAAATAGTATACATTTAACATTTAGCTGTGGCCGCCCAGAGTGCCTCCAAGTTGTTAGTAAGCATATGAGCTTTGTAACAATAATGCAGGTGTAACAATAATGCAGGTACGCATAGCTAGTTTTTGGCCCCTTTTCAGAGTACCACTTATGTGCACCCCTGTCTATAGTTACACTAAAATTATGCAGTCAATGGAAATGGGTTGAGAACAAGGGGAAGATCCCCTTTTTTGTTCTATGATATATGTACTCACAGATTCACAACAGGATACAAATTTACCAGAACTATCACTGTTTTGGTGACAAAGTTGTTCTACAGGGATTATTTTATAATTGGATGATCATTGAAGTTATTAAGTTGTACAGTTGATTTAGTCATCTCTGGGGGAATTTGTGAATGTGTCAAGGAAATCAGATTAGAAAGGAGCAACTTCTGATATTTGGTGGATCTTAATAGTTAATTCTAACATATTTTATGGCTCTTGTAGTATCAAACCAAGGCCATATTACTTCCATTCCTTACATGGCATCTTTTTTCAATAAAAATTTATTAAATTAAAAAATAACAGTACAAGCATCAAACAATTGGGGTACAGAGACGCATAATAAAGCAAGACATATTGCAACCAAAAGCTACCACATATGACACCATAACTCTGAGTCTCCCAACTTACCTGGCATCTTGATTTTCTTCATGACCATGGAACTCGATGGCTATTTTATTTTTAAGAACACTAAAAAAGAGGTAAACCAAATTATGTATTACCGCTTTTTGTCATTGCAGAAAAATAGAATTAGTCAATCTGTCATAATCAGGATGAGTTTCCCTTTACTGCTGACCTGACAGGAACTGTGGTGCATCTCAAAACTTGAGAATGGAGCAATAAAGAGACTACTTACCTAAAAGCTTTAATGCGTGCGGGTATTTCCAAAATTTGCAGGGCAAATGAGGTGAGATGCTCCCCTTCCATCCATGGCTCTTCAATACTGAAATCACATTGGTATTGGATTCAGTTAGCTGTCTACAAATCTCATTACATGCACACTTGGCCTTCCCAAAGGACACCAGGGTAAGATTGATGCAAGATTAGAGGAGCCATACCCCACCATGGAAAATCAATTCAGCACAGACTGCAAGAGGACATACCTCTTCCACATGCTAGATCATTACATTTCCAAATATATTAACCCCCAAACACTTATCCAGATGGGTATCAACATCTTTGAAAATGTAGTAGGGCATGTTCGCCCTCCTTCTCGCCAGCGGACAGTACGGGTGTTCGACCTGCCCTGTCCGCCGGTGTGAAGGAGCCCTCTATTCTTCCTCCGGTGGGATCATAAGCAGCGAGATCCCGCCGCAGGAAGAATGTTTCCACTAAAGACCGGGTAGAAAACCCGGTCTTTCAGTGGAAAACCGGCTCGCACACCCGTTTGTGACGTCAGTGACGTCACATCCGGGTTTTCAGATTCTGTCCGGATCCGGGTTTTGAATCTGTCCGCGAACGGGCGGACGGCGGGCTTTTTTAAAAGTCCGCTCCGCACGTTCGCGGACGAACATGGCCAAAGTTCGGCCATCACTAGCTGCAAGTATAGATCTATGTATGTATGTAAATTTAGATCTGGAATAGAGTTGCAAATGTATTTATGATATTTTTTGATGGATATTTTCTGTGATGTTGAATTTTGGATCTCCTGAGGAAGCAAGGTTGTCTCAAGACAAACATTTCTAGCATTATGGAGCTCTTATGGATTTTAAATGTCAATGAATATAATATGGGAGAGACAGTTAGGCTTTGTTTCCATTGTGTTGGGAGCTTACAGGCTTAGCGGGAGGTCCCAACGTAACAGATAGACTTACCTGCTTGGCAGACACTCTGTCTCCATTGCGCCGAGCCGATCCGCCGCTGTAAGGCTGAATGTAGTCGAGTAAACAGACCATCCGCCGGCAGGCAATGTCTGTGGGATATGCCGGGACCCCTGCTAAGCGTATACGCTTACCGGAGGGGTCCCGATGTATAATGGAAACAAGCCCTTAGGGATGTATCTGTTTTAAACCTTTTATGAAGTTTATCAAATTTTCAATTTTAAAAGAAACATTTTGATCTTGGAGTACTAATCTCTATTTAGGGATGGGAGACAATGGTTGGTTCATCCATCTTTTTTCCTTTCCATTTGTTCTTGTTTATATATAAAAATGTAGGGATGTTGGCACTCAGTCTTGCACATAATACAGGTGGAGAGAGAGTGACAATAATTTGGGTCCCTATGCAATCGATTCATCAGAGAAGCAAAATCCAAAATCTACAGTATGCTAGCATATAACCATTCCATTCTAAATACACAAGGACCATTCCATTCTAAATACATACATTTTTAAAATATTAACTCAAGATTTTTTTTCATGATCGGATGATTAAAATGTGTTAAGGCAATGAAACATTTATTTAACAAAACTAACATACACCTCACATCCCACTGTACTCTAAAACTATTCCTTGACATACCTTATTATAGACTCGTGAGACATTTGGGACATGGCCAGTATAACATTATAGACATTAGATGAAGACATGTTATTCTTCTTTAATCTAAAAAAACATACACACTAATTAGACATATAATAATTTTATTATAATCTTGTATTCATATATAAATTACGCAGCGCTTTACAGAGTATATATAGTCATATCACTAACTTTCTCTCAGAGGAGCTCACAATGTAATGTCCCTACTGTAGTCATGTATATGTAACTAAGAAAGTCATAGGTCACATGTAACTAGGAGAATCTTTATTTGGGAAAGCCAATTAACCTACTGCATGTCTGTGGAGTGTGGGAGGTAACTGGAGCACCCGAAGGAAACCTGCACAGACACAGGGAGAACATACAAACTCCTTGCAGATAGTGCCCAGGCCAGGATTTTAACCTAGGACACTAGCGCTGCATGGCCAGACTGCTAACCACCTGAGCGACCGTACTGCCCCCATGGGTCTGGCTGTCTGTCTGTCTGTCTATCTATCTTTGAATATACATATGTACCATTGAGGCGATTTCCCTCAATATCTTAAAGACACATCAGAAAGGTAAATGGAATCTAATCCTCTATACTTCCCTTTTATTTCTGTCTTTTTCTTTTGCAAATATCCCCCAATTCCTTTCTGGTAAATGGTGTCCATCCATGGTGTCCAAAATAGAAAATTCTAACTCTAACCAACTGCTGAAAATACATTGAGGGTCCTAACTTTTTCCTTTCTCATAAAAATCAAGAAATTAAATTGTATAAACAATTAAAATGTAAGAAGAAACATGTACAAAGCAGCTTCAGGAAACAAATACATTTGTTAGAGGATAAATGATAAACTCACTTTAATTTTGTCACGGAATCGTTTCTTTGTACCAAAGTGCAAAGCTTCTTAATGTGTTCTGTCTGGAACCCACATCCCGCTAGTCTGTATTATACAAGAGAGCCAGGTGACCCATGAGGATATCATTGTAAAACACATCTTTTTTTTATACATTTATATCCTAATCTCCTTTAATAAGATCTACGGTGACTAAAAAGTTAAGACATACAACCATAGGGACCAAGCCACGCAGTGGACTTTGTTTTTAAGGGGGGGGGGGGGGGGATAATTGTTCAGTAATTTTTTTTTGTTATTATTTGTTTATTGGATTTCACATGTCCTGCCTTCATTATTTAGTATTGTTTTATGCACACAGAGGATGTACTGTTTGATATATTTTAGTTAGTGTTTTTGTTCTGTTCTTTACCGGTTATTGAGCTCATAAAAGATTGGGTTTGTTGTCATATATATCAAGCTCCAGTTTACAGAGCTGCCCAGAACAGAAGCTTACAGACATCTTAATAACCTATTAGTGAAAGTTTGGGTTGGAGCCAAATTAACCTACAAGGATGTTTTCAATTGTGGAGGAAACACAAACATGGGGAGACATGTTAACTCTCAAAACAGGAAGCTACACTATCTAAGCTATTAGATATTATAATGTCAAAAGAACAAAATGAATATCCTATAGTTGTAGACCAGACATGTGAAATATTTGTTGATATTACCTTATGGTCTTCAGGGAGCCTCCACAAAATACTATATGGATAGTCTCTGTGGGATTCAGGCTAGAAAGCAAAATGTTGATAAAAATGTAACTGGATTTCTGTTAATGTTATCAATACACATAAATCTGTCTATAAGGTTATTTCTCTATTCAAAGTTCTGAAGCAAAACCTTACAAAAGGAGCCCTCATTCCAATTTTCTCTCTATTATGTATGTCTAGGTACTTTATAGAATTTTCCATATTTCAAATTCTGTATACAATCAATGAACTCATATGTTTTAGCCAAATCTTTCTGCTTCTTGTAAAAACTATGTTGTAACCAGACAGCTATAACCCCATGTGCTCCTGGGCCCCACAGGCATATGGTCTATAGTTATGGCCTTGTTTATTCTGACTATTCTGCACTGAAGAGGTGTAGTATCTTGGACTTCATGGGTTCTGCAATAAAGTTTCATAATACATTGCTATTGCATTGTTCAAGGCCAGACCCAAAACCTAATAGAGTCTGCTCAGTTACGTGACGATGATAAGTTGGAATGTACTCATCAAGCAGTTTTCCCCCACTTCCCACGCCTTGTTACTTCTTATTAGACCATGTTTTGTGGAGATGGTCCAATGTAGAGTCCTAGAATACATATCAGTGCCATTGGTTATGTGAGTAGGTTGTGAGTAGGTGCCAGTGGTCATGTGAGTAGATTGGGAGTAGGTGCCAGTGGTTATGTGAGTAGGTGCCAGTGGTTATGTAAGAAGGTTGTCAGTAGGTACCAGTGGTAATGTGAGTAGGTTGTCAGAGCTCTTTGTTTTTTTTTGGGGGGGGGGGGGTTTAGAAACAGTACACCATATATTAAAGTATAATACTTGCACCAAACAGCTGTAGCCGTGCCGTATGTCCTATGGAAGTCAGAGAATTGTATATTCATTGGGTGAACTCCTTCCCAATAATACTTTGGGGTAATACTGTATTCTAATACAATTTCCAGTGTCCTTAAATTGTCAGTTTCTAGAGTGGTTTACTGAGTAGTTAACATCCATTTTCTCTCCAAAGTTCTGTCAATGAAATGCTTCCACAATAGTATTGGCCCTTTTCCCAAGCTCATCAAGTAGTCTTGTGTTCAGCAAATGATATTAAATAAGCACAGTATGTGCTTATTTGTTAAACCCATCAGGCTGATGAGAGCAGTCTCAGAGTCAGCAGATAAATCAGCCAAACACGCTAATATTCCTGTACCTGTGTAGTGTGACTGTGTACAGGAGATTTAACTCCCTTAGCTAAGACCTAGTATGACTCAAATATAGAAGAGAAGAGAGACTTATAACACATTTTGTAATGGTCTAAATAAAGTCTATAAGTCATGGAGGTTTTGGGAAATGGCAGCTTCATTTTCTTAAAATATTGCCTTCCTCAGGGTAGAGGGATTCTGCAAACACTTTAGATTACAAAAAGCCCAGATATGTAGATGTATGTATGGTGGGCTGGTCAGGCTTTTGCATTGATACATCCTGACAATTTTCTGCTATAGTTTCTTAATCTTTAATTCCATTTGAGAGCATTAGGTGTTCCCTCCCAACATAAGCATGTTCCAACACCTCTTGTTATATTCTCCATAGTATATATTAAACACAAAACTTTAACAGGGAGATTGGGAACTTCTCATCATATCTACTGCAGGTATGCTGACCAAGGAACTAAAACGCAGAGACCTTCCAAGGAAATGTAAATAATTATCAAAACAGTTTATGCCTACAGGATCTACCTTAAATACTCTAAAACTTAAATATTTTAGTTGGACACCTTCTCAGCTGTTTCAATACTCTAGGAACTGCATCGTCTTGCTCAATTCAGCAGATTTTTCTTGCACATAAGTCTACACTATGCCGCCCCAGAAACCATGGGTGGTGTCATGGACATGTCGGTGTATGCGTGTCCATCATCATATCATCCACCTGCTGTTTTGGCACTGTTTCAGGGCTTATAGGGCATGGTATTGGCCATATCGGCAATACCGCGTCCTAAACTAACTATTAGAAAACCTGTGCGTCACACACCGTGTCCACTGTTTAGCAATGGGTGAGTTACGTGCCTGGCCAGGAGTTATGAATCCGCTCCCGCACCACCCCCAAACGCAGTCATGATGTAATTTCCCATAGGGGAATAGAGGGGGTGGCTGCACTATGTGGTTTTCCCCCATGGCCTACGCGCGGGAAAACAACACAGAAAAACATAGTGTAGATGCAGCCTAAGGCTATGTTTCCACTGCGTCTCTGAGCATCTATGATGCGTTAGGACATCCCTGGACATCCTGTTATGCATGCATTAAGGCATATGTTTCGAATGGAGGGATCTTTAGATGATTGTGTCACCAATACAAGTGGATTTAACCCAAGGTCTAGTGTAGCCATGTCATCGTCTGTATAACCTTTACAAACAACAGATATGCTTGTGAAAACTTCTGTAGAGCCTTACTTCTCCAACAATGGTGAGCATTAGATTGCCTTAAGGTATGCTCACATACAAGACCAAGATGCCTATAACGTCTCCCTTTTCCTATTGATTTAAAATTACAGCAATGGTGAGAATTCAGTGTGAAGTTAATATGATACTGTCAAAAGATGTTTTAAAAGCTTCATCTTACCAGGCAGTGATATGGGTAACACGCGTGCAGGAAGTCAGGAAAGTCAGCAACACAAGGATGCCGTCTTGAGAGAGATGGTTCATGCACATGCTGCAGAAAAATTTACAATACTTAGTAAAGGAATTCAATCAATTTGAACATGTTATTTGACATGGGTCTTCGGGTAAGTGAGTCTGAAAAAAGAATAGTCTGTAATATCCACAGAATCTAACCATTTTTATTTATTCGTTTATTTAAATGGAAGATACTATAGCAATAGGCAATATTCGAAATTATGTTTAAACTCAGTGGTAATGGTATGACCCAAGACACCCTTTTACCCCCAATTTAGGCTAAACATTTACAACATGATACAATCTTCTACATTCTTTCTTTTTTCCTTAAGCTAGCCATACATGATTCAATTGACATCAAATTGATCATCAATTCGATCGAAGTTTTCGATCATTAAATCGTATG